>JAVGWX010000003.1:131747022-132347022 GCA_036924085.1 Ariolimax columbianus | reverse complement strand
TCTTCCAACATTGATCAGCAATCAGTGATTCGGTTTCTAACAGCTGAAGGATGTTGGCCAGGAGACATTCATCACAGAATACAGGCAGTGAATGGTGACAATAGTGTGTCGAAGACAACAGTGAAGAACTGGACAACGATGTTTAAAGAAGATTGTGAGTTAACGAAACAATATGCACCTGACCTAGTCTTGGAAGATCTTTCATTAACTCACATTCTTCTTTAAATATCGTTGTCCAGTTCTTCACTGTTGTCTTCAACACACTTTTGTCGCCATACACAGCCTGCATTTTGTGATGAATGTTAACTGGTCGACATCCTTTAACTGCTAGAAACCGAATCACCACTCACTGATCAACTCTGGACGGACTCCGTATCACACCTGCCATGTTTTCAACGGTATGCTGAGGTCGAAGGATAATGAAATTTTGCAAACTTGACGGTTGGTATGTGCTGTTTACACCAGAAGTGATGCCATCATGCGAATTGTACATTGGGCTGGAATCACCAGGAAGAGACCAAAGAACTACTAGGGAAATGCTGTAGAAGCTGGTTCTATACAAACTCTGGAGAGCCTTCTAAAGCCTGGATTAAGATGTTAAGTACAAACTAGCACTATGTTGTTTTTAAGCATGGAAGAAGCTGTGGGGAAGTATCCCATATATTGACAGACCATGATCAAACATCCCATGGCTTTCTCTGTATCTGATCTAGGACGTCATGTCTGTGAATGCCAGGCTGCTAAACACAAGCTGATCAACAACTGTATAAACTGTGGTCGAATTGTATGTGAGCAGGAAGGAGCAGGACCATGTGTGTTCTGTGGTACTCTGGTAAGTCGAGCCATAAACTCTACTTAGCATGTTAGAAAAGTGAATTATGTTGGTCGAAACTTGATTGGCAGTTAATTTATTAAAAATTTTCAACTGCTCATCTTGTGACACTTTTGGAGATGGCCAATTTCTTTATATTTGTTTTCTTAGCTCTTACCTTTTCCTATCTGCATTATCTCAAATGGATGTATGGACTGTTTAAAATTATGAGTTTTTAAACAACTTAACTTCAGTGTGGGGACTGAGTGGTTTCGAGGTAAGATGTTGGTGCTGGAGGTCCTGGGTTCAAATCACGGTAGAGACCGTGATTTTTTTCATGTGGACTTTCTGGTATTTTACCCAGATCTCTGGGAAGTAGAGATCGAACGCCCGTGTGTAGTGTCGCACACGTTGAATATCCCTCTGCAGTTTGAAATCGAGAAGAGTAGGCTTAACGACTGCTGCCCGGGCAAAATTAAAATTATATAAAAAATCTACCCAATCTATTACGGGATCCTCACCGATGCTACAGAGTTTATGCATTGTACTGAGATTCTACAAAAATATGGAGAAGAACAAAGCACTTATGGGTTAAACCGTGTGCAATGAGGTTGATTCTTAGACTAAAACTAGACTTGAGTGTCTCAAATAATTTCATCACGCCAGGATACATTTTCTGTCAGCTTGAATTATCGGTAGTGTATAGAGAGCATTGCTCTCTCACTCTACACATATTAAGTATAGATGTTGTTGCTAATGCCATTCATACTTAAGTTAGGTTCTCTTGATCACTTTCTCTTTACAGTGGCTCTCCTCACATCCTGAGGTAGACAAGAAGAGGGTGCAGGGTCCTCCTGGCTGTGGTGCTATGTGAGGCTCCTCAGTAAACTCACCACCATGGGGATTACAGTTCTGATCCCCACCTTGTTAGCCAGACTGCCATGAAACAGTCTGTTTGCTGGGAGCACTAATTGGAATCGGGGGAGGGGGGGTTGTCTTGATCAGTAAATGTCACCTACAAATAATCTTTATGCCCTGTGGCACATGATGCTTCTACAAGGAGCTTCTGTCCTGGAAAACTTTTCATGCAGTGCCTCATGTCAGAGATGGACAACTCCTCCTCCATCATGCATCTCCAGGTCTATCTTTCTTTCTCTTGCCCCCCGATGTCAACATAAGTGCTATTCTTGTGGGCACATCTGGACTCATTTTCATGACATGCGACAGCCATCTCTCTCATCATGTTTGGATATACTTTGAAGATTTCTGCTGGTAGTTCATCCCAGTAGTCTCGAGATAAGAAGTTCTCCTCTGGTGCTGGAGGTCATGGGTTAAAATTATGGAGGAGATCGTAAACAAATGTTCTCTTATCTCTGAGTAGTGAGATCAGACACGCATGTGCAGTGGTGCACGCGTTAAAAGCCCCTTTGGCGTTTGGAAATTGAAAAGGGTAGGTGGCTCAGGAAAAATTCAAGTTAAAAATCTACTTAAATTATTCTAGGGATTCTTGCCCCACAGAATATTTTGCAAAAAATGGATTGTGTGGATATAAATATTAGATCTTGGTTATGTGGTTAGCAGAGCGGCGTAGATGGCACCTGACAGCCGGGTCTAACTTGCTCTAATTTACGCTTCCGCCACCACCAGTTCCAAAAATCGTATATCATATATAGGCGATCGTATATTCCAGGGGCTACCAACCTAATGGTTTGTAACAAATACTGAGATTGACCTGGCAAGTCACCAGTGGATTTTCGGATGCCAAATAAAATATGAAACAAAGGAGGTCACACCTCCCCACGACACAAATAGACTGAAGATAGATAGAATTCGTCCTTCACTGGTGTTTCATTTCTTTTCAGTAGATCGACTTCTATTATAATTTTTTGCTTAGTTAGCTATGCTAGCTTTATTGCAATGTTTTCAGTAGCTGGTTGTATGATTACGGATGTTTGGGATCGGGTCTATTCAAAACATTAAAAAAATGTGTGGCCCATTTCCCATCTTGTTCATACTCACTAGTTTGGAGTTTACCTTCATTGTTCTTAATAGATACACTAATGCAGTGTCTTTTATTGCCGCTTGTTTGTTGAAAGATTTTATATGATGTATGCAGGTCATGTGTTCTGGCAGCCGTCAGTTTTTTCTGCCAGTTCATTTCTTCTTCTTCTTTGCGTTCGGTTTCGTATTCTCGTTTTATGCCACCAGATGGGCTGCCTCCATGAAGTGACACGTCAGTCCTCAATTGTTCCCCACAGTTTGTCTTGTATGTTTCTCTCCTCGGGCCAGGTCTTCTCACAGGAGTCTTGGTGCAGTGGACATGTTTGCAGAATGTTTTCTGGAGTCTGGGGTCCTCTCTGACATGTGCATTGTGCAGTCTGTGTGCTTTCATTTTATGCTGTTCTGCGGTGAAAAATTGTGGTATACTGTTTCCTATTCAGTCTATTGATTGGGTCCTGTGGGTATTTACTGTTTGTTCTCTCTATCCACTGTTGTTGTATTTTTTTGGGATGTTTGCCTTGACTTCTGGAAGTGACACTGGGTGGGTGAATTGTTCTCTTTGTCTTCCTGGCCAGTCTGTCCACTCATTCATTCCCAGGTATGCCGCAGTGAGCTGGAATCCACTGGAGGGTAATTTTATTGGGGTCTTAGAGTTTGTTTAGCTGTCCTATCAGTTCCCTTTCCATACTATCTCGTGGTTCTCTTTGTGTGGCCTGCAAAATTTCCATGCAGTCACACAAAAAAACTATTCTGTTATCCTTTAACCCCTTTTCATCCAAAAGTTTGACTGCTTCAATTATTGCCTGTTGCTCTGTTCTTAGATTTGTCGACGGTTCCCCGGCAGCACTTGCTTTTTCTATAACGGTTCCATCCTGTAGAAGTATGACGAATCCCGTCGCTCCTTTCCTCAATGCTTCCTCTGATGATCTATCTGTGTAGACGTTGTGCATATATATATGTATCCTTAATCCAGTTCAATGTCTCTTTGATTTTGTGGATTTAATGTTTCTGTTAGGCTATAACCTTTCTACACTCATTAAAAAAAATACGTAATTTCCCCTGCTGCTGAATTACTTTTCAGCGATTTACGTTTTTCTAGGCTGTTAATTTTGAGAGCCAGTATCTTTTTTATTTCATTGTCTATAGATATGATTTTGTTGTGTGTAGAGATATAAATGAATAAATAATTTGTTGGTGTTATTATTTTTGTTGTGTTAGTTTCTGAGATACAAGAACTTAAATTTAATTCCACCCAAAATAATTTGAACATTTCATTAGTTCGTCTGGTGTCGGTGTGGGCTAGTGGTTAAGTGACACGGCTCACAATCTGAAGGTGCTGGGTTCGATCCCCATCACAGCACCGGCCATTACCCCGGGGAAGCAAACCCTTAGAAAATGCAGGAGGAAGCACTTACATAAAATGCATGCCGAATTTGGATGCACTGGGCTGACAGGTGCAAAAATGAAAACCACAGTGCAGTGCACACCGCCTTGGGGGATTAGAGAAATAAGGCGAACGTAAAAAGAAAAAAAAAATTGTTGGTGGAAAGCACTTATACTGAGTTAATTTAAACTCTTGATGGCGTATCTTTGGTGGCAGTTATGGTGACGTCTAACATGTACCATACTTGAGAAGGTTGGTCTGGGTCCTCCTGACTGTAGTGCAATGTGAGGCTCCCTCCACTAAGCTCATCACTATGGGAATCACAGTGTCAATCCCCATCTTGTTGGCCAGACTGCTTCCAGAAGTGTGATATTGACAAGGGGTGGGGGTCTTGATCAGCATGTTTTGCCTGACCCTAATGTTATTATTTGGCCTCATCTTAACGTACTTCATTATACTGGTTTAGAAGACTCTACAGAGTCTGTATATAACCCATTCATTCCACTTTAAAAATGACTGTCATCATCTAATCTATTCTTGAATGTATTAACTGAGCCTGCCTCCACCACATCCTGTGGCAATAGATTATAAGCATTCACCAATCTCTGACTGAAAAAAATGTTTCCTAATATCCATTCTGGACCTGCCTTTAAATAATTTGAAGCTATGTCCTCTAGTTCTTGTAGTCGGTTGAACTTTGAAAAAACTAGTTTGTCTAATTTATCCTTTCCATTGATTAATTTATAAACCTGTATTGTCACATAACATTTTTCAATTTTCTAGACACTGCAGACCAGTTTTTCTAAGTCTATCCTCATAACTATAATTCTGGAATCCCACGATCATTTTTGTAGCTGTTCTTTGTATCCTTTCTATCATGTCTATATCCGCTCTGTGATAAGAACTCCACACCTGAATACAGTACTCCAATTTAGGTATCACTAATGATTTATATAGTTTGACTATCACTCGCTTCCTTTTGAACAGGTATGTACCCCAGAGGATCAAGAAATCATAGACAGAGGGTCAAAGAAAGGAGAAAAACTGCGCCAGTATCTTATGAAGACTGGTGGTAATTCGGCAGGGAATTCAGAAAACTCAGCTCCTTCTGGGGCATCAGTTTCAGTCAACAAATCAAAACAAGGATTTGATCAGGCACTACAACATAGAAACAAGCTTCTAGAGTTTGACAAAACTAGGTGAGCATGCCACCTGTGGGATAGTTATTTCTTGAAGTGACTAGTCGCTCAACATGGACCTTACCATACACCATTAGAGTACCTGGGTTGTACAGTTCACTGTAACCTTCCAAGCATGTCGTAGAAGGTGGCTAAAAAATGTGTGTCGGGCTAGCAACCTCATCATATGAAACTACCGCAGCAAATGTTTGCATACAGGTTTCCTGTAAAGTGGCCAGTTGTAGTGGTGGCCCTATGCTTTAAAAAGCAACACTAGTCCCATATCAGACACAGTTGTCAGTGATGATGTGTTAAAATGTTCATTGTGCTAGACCACATCATATTTATGAGCTGAGGTGGTCAATTCCCTTCCTCTTCGCTTTTCCTTCCATAACAGTAAACCAGATGCTGCTGAAGATGGGCGTGTTGGACTGAAAAGTGCAAATATCGCAGTCAAGTTGTAAACTAGAGAGACAACACTTGCTGTTCTCCGGACTACACCCTGCTACTTGCAAAGCCCTGTTCAGGGCTAGGTAGTGGAAGATTGAGAATGAACGCAGAAGAAGAAGAAGTAAACCAGGTGCCTTGACTAGAGTGTACTTATGCTTAACTTGGAGTGAAAATGCATTTTGAGATTTCCACAAAAACCTGATGCGCTTGTGATATTTAGTGTTGTTTTGCAAAGTTGTACTGTATTATTACACAGTTGGGCTTTTGCCATGGAATATCCGCTTTCACCACGTTGTTTTATTTGAGAGAAAATTATTCTGTAAATTCCTGCACAGTGTAAGATAAATGGAAAGGGGGAAGCTGTTAGATGAGCCCAAGCAGGAAGGACAGCAAAACTCTAAAGATAGGGTTGCATTGAAAGAAATTAAGACTGATACAAATTTGCGTCAAAGACAATGGTACAAAGAATACCCATAATCTGATATAGTAGAAGCAAGCTACTCCATGGCAAGTAAAGAATAGCTCAGAATACTTTACATGCTATTGCAGACTGAAAAAAGTATGTTCAACAAATTAAAAATTGGGTGCATAGACATGAGTCCTTGTTTGTAGAAGAAACAAATGGTGGGATATGTTCTCCAGGTCTGCCGGCTCTATGAGAGGAGCAGAGCTGTAACATGGTCCTCCCCAACCTAGTTACAAGATAAAGTGTATGGCAATGAGAGAAACTTAAGAAGAACTGTGTTTCTAAGGGGAAATAGATGTGATTGCTTGAGAGATAACAGCGAATAAGAAGATTTATCCAGAACATTTCAGTGTTTTTCCTTTTACGACATGCTTGGAAAGTTACATTGGGTATTCTTACCTCCCCTGGCACTACTTGAGTGGACCAATTTTCTTGTTTTCGTTCAACATTGTTCTATGAAAGACAGAATGCGGAACGAAGACATTCACAGTATGGTCGGCACTACATCTTTTACAGAATACATTTCCAGGTACAAAATATGTTGGTTTGATCATCTCATGAGTACACCCTCATCAACTTCCACTGATGGCTTACATTGCTGATAGATCTGGCTATAGGGCAAAAGGGCGGCCGTGAGGCAGGTGGATAGATGAGATTAAAGTGATTGTACAATGATAAGGGCTCACATTGACAGCCGCAACGCACTTGGTGCAGGACAGACGACGTAAGCGCCGCATAGCGCTTAACGGCATAAGTGGAAATAAAACTAATTATATACAAACTCAAATTGTCTGGATAAATGTTGCCATGATGATTTCTTCAATTCTACTGAATATCTTTGGTGGATCAATGCGGTAGAACACCACAAATCCTTGAAATATGTTGCACATAAAATATTGGTTGAGCTAAAAAGATTGTCTTTGTGGTCTCCACCATTTTGCCTTTCCCATGTTTCTGCATTCCTGTCTCATGTTCTGAATGCACCTAGTCACTTCTCAGTCCTTATTGTAGAGGAGATATAAACATGCTGGAAAGGATACAAATAAGAGCGACAAAACTGATAATGGGATTACAGTTATGAGAAAGACTCACAAGAAGAACCGACCTACAGTGTCTAGAAAAGAAGAATTCTAGGTGACTTAATATAGGTTTATAAGATAATTACAGGAAAGGTTAAATTAGACGATAACAAGTTTTTCAAAATACAACCACCAACGGGAACAAGAGGGCACAGATACAAATTAACTAAAGAAAGGTCCAGATTGGATATTATAAAATATTTATTAGTAAGAGAGTGGTGAATGCTTGGAATGCATTGAGGTAGTGGAGGCAAGGACAGTTAATGCATTTAAGAATAGATTGGATGCACATAGCTTTTAGAGCAGAGTAATGCAAATGTAACTGGTTGTATACAGACTATGATGAGTCTTTTAAACCAGTATAAATATGTTAAGTTGTTGGTGTCAGTTTATGACTCTTAATCTCTAGTTCTTTTCTCTCTCCCAAAGAATATTTACTTGTAACACGATACATGTGTGGATCCTTAGAAGAAAAGAATATTCACTCGTAACATGATACATATGGGGATCCTTAGAAGTAAAGAATAGCTCAGCTGTAAATTCTCCAAGTGTCTGATTTGTATTTGCACATACTTTTTCATGACCTAGGTACTGGGTTTAACTCCTGTTACCAGCACACTTTAGTCCACCCAGCTGTAAGTGAAACGGTACTGGCCACCCCATCTCATTAACAAGCAGTGGTTTTGTACAACACTAACACCTCATCCCTGACAGCAGTGTGTCTTCAATAGGACTAACTTTACCTTTTTTAATCTTTTAAGATGGTTGGTAACTTCATCATATAAAGCAAGATCATAATGCTTTGACACTGGCTTCCGATCGGGTGGCCAGCATGCAGTGATTGCCCATAACCAGCCAGCTACTGGAACTATCACTATTAACTTTCTTCACCATTTTCTGAGGGAGACTGAGCAACTGTTGATTTACCTAGAGTGCAGTGTTATAGATTCTTAACAAAACAGTTGTCCAAAACTGGGGTTAAATATGGTTAATTTATCCATATTTTCGTTTATATATCCACAGTGTAAGGAGAACACAGGTGATCGATGATGAATGCGATTACTACTCCACTGATTCCAACCAGTGGCTGAGTAACGAAGACCGTGAAAAACTGCGTCAACGGCAAGAAGAACTTAGGCATGCACGACATGGGCCTCGTAGGGAGAGAAAGATAACGTTTGACTTTGCTGGGAGGCGGGTGATTGATGCTGATGATGATAGTGCAAAGAAAATGTATAGCAGGGAGGATGAGGTTGTCCAGCAAGTGCACTATGCAAAAAATTCTGTTGACAAAAACAAGGAGCTTGTGAATCCAGCTATCCATCAAGAACCTCCAAAGGTAATTTGTACGAGAGGTTCTCAAAAAGGAATACCTTGCAATTGTTTCTTCTGGGGTATCAAGATGCTGAGCAGCGCTTGAGCTGCAGTGGTCAGTGACCCATCGCTGACTGCTAGCGTCAGGGCCAACGAACCATAGCTGCCAAGACCCTTCTACACCTCCACGCGGTGATCCTGGATAACAGGCTGCAGCAGGCAGACTGGCTAAGGAGAAGTGATCGAAGAGGGAATGCTAACCCGGTACTCAAAAAATGCTTGCCGAAGTCGGATGTGTTGGACCGAAAGGTGCAAATATCGCAGCCAAGCTGTAAACTACGACACAACGCATTCCGTTCTCTGGACTACATTCTGCTACTTAAGCCCTTTCAGGGTTTGGTAGTGGGAGATTGAGAACGAACGACGAAGAAGAAGAAGTTTCTTCTGGTACTATTATTCATTCACACACATCATAACTGAATGTTTCTTTAACACATGTTATTTTTCCACATAATCTCTGTCCACTTATATGGTCTTTTTGAAACATGGGCATGCATATCTTTCTCTTACTAGCTTGTTCATGTAGCCATGATCCTATGCCATATGTAGTTGGTTGTGGTACTTTGAGGAACACATCTTGTTCATACGTACCAAAGATCATAGAAAATTGCCACCACGTGTCCATTGCTGGCTGAAAGTTATAGGGTCAATTGTCGACTTATGATGTGATTATCCTCACAAATAATGGCTGTGAGATGTCTGGGGCTGGTGGTTGTGGAAGGCTGCCCAGACCGTGGCCGACCGTGCAGATCCACCTCGTCACTTCCTGAAGCTTTAACTATCTGAACTCAACGGTGCTCCCATCAACTTCCAATGTTTATGAATATTCCCCACACTATCTTTCTCTGCCACCAAAAATTTAGTGGCAGCTCATTGTTTGCAACGCGAGTCACACAGTGATGTCAATTTAACCAACTGCAGCAGCGCTGTCTATCGGAAGACTGCAATTCACACATGTACATAAGAAACATCAGTGATGTTTGCATCCTAGTCCCTATGTGCAATAAGATACATACTGATGCTTGGCATTCTGTCATAAGTAAATATAATTTTTGTTTGCTTCTTATGAGGGCCAGCTTTGTGGTTATTAAACTTATGTAATTGTTCCCGTAATGAAGGAGATTTTGTGAAGTGTTCGATTGTCAATATAGTTTGACAGTGTTTCAAAGGGTGAAATATGGAAAGGGACTCAGATTTTTTGCCCTCACAACAAAGCTTGCCAGAGACAAGTTGCAAAGCTAATGTATGTAGCTCAGTGACGGAATGTAGTACGTGCCGTAATGATGTGTTCTCAATTCATAGTTTCTTTTGAAATCCTCAGTTTTGAATAAAAATAGCAAGCAATAACTTAAGGTAGGCCAACTCCAGACATTTCTGTAAAAAAAAAATGAAAGACTATATGCATCATTTCAAAACGGGATCAAGATGCTGAGCAGCGCATGAGCTGCAGTGGTCAGCGACCTCCACGCGGTGATCCTGGATAACAGGCTGCAGCAGGGCAGACTGGTTAAGGCGAAGGGATCGAAAAGGGAATGCTAACCCGGTACTCAAAAAATGCTTGCTGAAGTCGGATGTGTTGGACCGAAAGGTGCAAATATTGCAGTCAAGCTGTAAACTAAAACACAAACGGATTCCATTCTCTGGACTACATTCTGCTACTTAAGCTCTTTTATGGTTTGGTAGCGGGAGATTGAGAACAAATGAAGCCAAGCCATTTTAAAACAGAATATTCTTCTTCTGCGTTCATAATCTCTCGCTACCAAGCTCTGAACAAGGCTTTGCAAGTAACAGGATGTAGTCTGCAGAACGGAATGCGTTGTGTCAAAAACAGTTTTATACTTCTTTTTTAAATTTTCACTTTGCTATATTTCACTTCCTCCCTATCCACAGCACACCTTATATCATCAAGGCAAAAATTGCCTGACTTGCGATGGGCAACTAACTACTTCTACTAAAAATGTTTCAGCATTTGTGATAACTATACAAAGCAAAATATTATCTCCACTGTTTTTTTATGTTGTTTATATCAACTACAGTTTTATAATGTTTCACCAGGAATACATAAAGACAGTTTCCTTATATTTGTCATAATCCCCAGTTTATTGATTCTGTATCCTGGGGTCCAAGTCGCAAGGATCAGGAAAATGAGGGCAGTGGTATGTTCAGGCAACTTCAGTCTAGTTCACACCGTCTCCAGGATAAAGAGCTACAGGAGATATCAGATGATGGTATGTGTTTGAGCATGCACCAGCCATGGGCCTCTCTACTAGTAGCAGGCATCAAAATGTGAGTTTTCTCCCTTTCTGAAATTATTATTTTGTAATATTTGTATATATATCTCTCTGGAAAAAACAGTTAAGACAGTGCACCGTGCTACAATGTCCCTTATTCCTTTTAGCTCTAGTTATTGGAGCTTAGGTGCGACAGCATTTGGCCCCTTGCACTAAGTCATTTTAAGAAAGTCTGTGTCCAATCAATTGCAGTGGTCGTTTTGAAGTAACTGTTTATACATGATGAAGTTGTTAGCACTTGCTCTAATATCTCTGTTTCATGTTCATATTTAATCAATGTTTTCACTTTAGTTAGGCAATGTTTTTGTTTATGAAAAAAAGGTAGAGGACCTCCTTTCTGATATATAGTGCCCTATATACTTGTCAAACCTGTATTGTCCCTTATCACACACTCACAAAAACATCAATCACATCGTGGACTGCAGCAAGGAAGGGAACTGGCCACCCTGCCTCATAAACAGGCTGTGGCTTAGTACAACTCTAACATTTCCCAGCACAATGATATCTCTAAAACATATCCCAACACAGTGATATCTCTAAAACATATCCGAACACAATGATATCTCTAAAACATATCCCAACACAATGGTATCTATAAAACATATCCCAACACAGCACAATGATATCTCTAAAACATATCTCAACCAAACGTTACTACTGTGGGACTACCTTTGTCTTACCACAGAAAAACTAGATCATGGGCCATGAGTTTGATACAGGTCCTGACCTATAGTTTTTGAACAATAGAAAAATGTGTCTGTGTAATTAGGTTGGTAGTTGTGGTAAGAGTTGTTTGTGCATGGCTTACTTCTTGTCCTTCTCAATCAATCAGCATAGCCTGTCGCTCATCTCGATGCAAAGGCTGTTGACCCCGTCTCACCAGCATATATGGGTACTGGGCTATTCTTTCTGCCTCTTTCCAGGTGTAACCATTTAATCTTAGTTCCCTATCACATTCTCTTCCCTGTCTATCTCTATTTATCTTTCTCTTCTCTTGATGATTCCATATGAGTGCTTGCCTAGCTATGTTGGATGGTGCCTTCTTCAACGTAGTCCTGTAGTTCTATCCACCCTCATTTTCTTTCCCACAGGGTCTTAATTTCTCACTTTCCTGCCATTTTATGCTAATTTTCCTTCGTAGGCATTTAACAGACAAGTAGATTATATCGCCATGTTTTGACTCCATACAACAACATCAACTTAATACTGACATTGAATATTCTTCACCTCCATTTGGCTTCTCACAAAGAAAAGGTCCAACACTGTAGCAAGTCTCCATAAAGGAAGCTTGGACCAAACCCCCTTGTGTTCTGTTACAACGGTAGTTTCTGTAGCAATTTGTTACACATGATGAAGTTACTAACCCCTTCCACAGAAGTCTTTAGTAGCATATTACAACATGCATAGGTATCCACACATGGAATATGACTAATTTGGTTACAAAAAACTACAGATTGACACTTAGTTTTTACTGGAGTCTTAAATTCACGTTTGAGACATGTCTTGGCAACAGAAATTAAGTTTAATGCTGGTTTAAATCTGTGTTCTGTCCAAAGAAAGAGTTTGTAATGGCATCACATTCAAGAGTGTTTTTTAACTTAAAATTTAATAGTGCTTGTGTATCCTAGGGCTTTTTATTATTGTGAAAAGAAGATACTCAATACATGTTGCAACAGCAGCTAAGAAGGGTTGTGCATGGAGCTTTGGTGCAGGCTTCATTCAAGGAGGCCAATTAAAATGCTCACCCCATTTCAATAGGGTGCTGAAACTTGTTTGTTATTATTTTCTTCAGGCATGAGGGGCGAACATGGTACACTGCACACAGGGGCAGACTTTGGATTGCCTCTACGGCAAAGTCTCCCACTCCTGATGAGATCAGAGAGCTTGAACACATGTACAAGCATCTCCCTAATGGTGAGAGTTAGAGCATGTCATCCATTGCCTTCACAGTATATCAGTCAACCATTGCAAGTCAGTCGTCCATTACCTTCACAGTATATCAGTCAACCATTGCAAGTCAGTCGTCCATTGCCTTCACAGTATATCAGTCAACCATTGCAAGTCAGTCGTCCATTACCTTCCCAATATATCAGCCAACCATTGCCTTCACAGTATGTCGACTATCCATTACCTTCACAGTAGCATCATTGTATAGGATTTTCTTGATAAAGGCCATTTAAGGTCAAAACATTTGTATGTCTGTTACTGTTCAACCATTATTAAAGTTGAGTTTGACCGCAGTCCCTTAAATAGTACCATCCCAGTATTACAACTCTTGCCAGTAACACTCATCCACTCTTTTATTCTGACAACGTTACATTATAAATTCTTATTATTAAAAATCATGCGTGTGTAATACGCACAATTTTCACTCATTTTGACCCACTAAAACTTGGGTGCGTATGCCCAACCCCTGCAGACACGAGGGGAGCAGTCCCAACTACAGGGGCTTGGCCATGTTTGTAGAATGGAAGAAGACCGGATACCAAGGCGGTTATGGGAGACAAAAAGTATAGGGCGCAGACCCCCAGGACTCCCAAGACAACATACGACAGTCCCTAAGTGGTCGAGGGATTAGGACAAAGGTAGATAGAACAGTATGGCATTCTCTCTGGCAAACTTCTACAACTCACAGTAGAAGAGGAGCGACTAAGTAAAGTAACTATAAAATATGTCATTTCTTATACTGAAAGTAACCTGCATAGGAAAGTTTGTAGCAATTTAACAATGACATTTTCTGCTGAAGACAAATGTGTCGGACAGAAAGGTGCAATATCACAGTCAGGCTGTAAACTAGCGACACAACACATTCCGTTCTTCAGACTACATCATGCTACTTGCAAAACCCTGTTCAGGGCTTGGTAGCGGGAGATTGAGAACAAATGTAGAGGAAGGAGGAGAAAACGGTGAAATGGTGCGAAATTGAATGTGTCATGTGTTTTCTAGTGAGAGTGATGACGAGATAATACATGACATTTTGATGTTACGAACCTATTTCTGTTTGTTATTGCCCACACTTTCAGTTATTAAACGAATGTTTCGTAGAATAAAATCTTGAAAAATCATTGTGCGTATTATATACGACTTCATTTTACCAGGAAATTGTGGGCTAAATCTAGCATATGTATTATACACAAATGCATAATATACGCAAGATTTTATGGAACATTGGCCATTAAAATATTTTACACCAGCATGTATTAACTGATTACTTGCATTTATATTTGAATCTTGGTCCATTATATCGTCGATAAAAAAACATACAAGTGTGGCTCAGATGCCTCACTGAGACAGATAAAAAATTCGTATTATGGCAACAAGATTTTCATTGGGGACAAGGAAGACATTGTCAGTGTAACGTAATTTTAATTTTGTTTTTTTCCCAGTGTGATAGCTGAGCAACACCTGTATATGTTTTTCTCAGTGATTGACCTTCAGTACCACTCTACTTTATTTTTGTCTTTATTATACCATCTCTTTTAACGCTTGTATCCAGATCCAAGTCTCAGTTTCCCAAAGGATTATCCCACTGGATGTTTGCTGGGATGTGTCAGTGTGGAAGATTGTCTATCACAGGAGGAATATAGAGAACAGGTAAAGCTGACAGTGTTTGTTTCATGTTTGTCCTGCATGGTCTCAGTTTACTTTCTTGAACATGCAGTTGTTAAAGTCTTCTGCGTTCGGCTTTTCTGATCATGCTAAATCTTCAGTCCTATCACTAGGATGAAGTCCACGGTCCTTTCCATGTCTGTGTGGAGATAACATAGTTTTTGCCTCAGTTCTGCTCCGTCTGGCATCTTAGTTCTTCATGTGCATTGTTAAAGTGAATCATTGTAAAACGCTTACATTTTTAATGGAATAATTTCCTTTCCCTTCATTCATTCTTGAAAGGATGTTTTGTTATGTCGTAGTCTACGATATCTGCTCCATTCATATCGGCAAGACACATTTTTGGGACTGGTCTTGTCGTGTGTCTTTGATTCCTTTTCATTCAGCCAGGCTGCACGGATGCAAGACACATTTTTGGGACTGGTTTTGTCGTGTGTCTTTGATTCCTTTTCATTCAGCCAGGCTGCACGGATGCAAACTGTTTCCAGGGCCATCACTTGGAGGTGGGTTAAACATTTCAAGCTCAATTGTTTTAATATCCATTTTTTCGTTCTGGAATTTTATTTTTTTCTTTGCATTCACCTTAAGTCTATTCCCCAAGGCGGTGTGCGCTCCACTATATTTTTATTTTGCACCTGTCAGCCCAGTGCTTCCGACTTTGGCATCCATTTTATGTAAGTCTCTGCTTACTCTTGCATTTTCTAAGGTTTTGCTTCCCTGGGGTAATGACCAGTTCTGAGATTGGGGAGCAAACCAAGCAACTTTTGGTTTGTGAGCCATGTCACTTAACCGCTAGCCCATGCCATTCCCCATTGTATTAGTCAAAATCGTAAATTATTCACAACAGGCACATATTATAAATGTTGATAATAAAAAATATACCAAAAAAATGTGTTTTTTCCTAAAAAATGTCTAGGCTGGGATTTGATATTCGTGAAAAAAGATTACAGTGTTAGCTGCTTTGATTTATTTGTTCATCTCTTGAATGTCATCTCAGCATGGCATTGAAGACTTACACCTTCATGCATATCATAAACGGAGAGAGTTGTACATGGGACAAGCAGCCTAATCTTCTATAAACATTGCTACAGAAATCACTGTTGCTAAAATCACAAGCTTCCATTAAGGTGTACCATCTACAGTGGTGGTACCAATGCTTCATAATGAGCTGGATTTTTAAGAAAGGGTCATAAATGTATCTTTTTACTGTAGAATTGCTATCCCATTGTCAGAACATTACTGGGTTTTATTGTCATTAGCTAACTAAAGTATCATGAAGTTAGAAAAATAATATTTTCTCTCTTTTCTTTGCTCTTTCTGTTGCTTAGTCAAATCATGAGCTGAGAACCCAGTACTTCATTTGACAAAGACTGAGCATGGCACTGCAGCAGTTTAGTTGTCCCTTTTGATTAAATATTGTCAAACCCAACTTCTCGTTCAAATTATCCTTGTCTCATTTGTAAGTATTTACACCTCGTCAAGATCTTGGCAGTCCTTGTCATTAACGTTTGATCAAAAAATGGAAGCTACTGATTCAGGTACCCTGTATCGAGCTGCAGGAGGAACCTATGCCTTAAAACCACTTGCTTTACTCAGCCGGGAAGTCACTAGACTCTGAACTGATCTAACACGTTGCATGAAGAGCTTAAAGAGATGGGGATACAGAGAGGATAAGACATGCAACTGTAAAACAACACAATACCCAGACCACCTGATGATCTGTCAAAACCTTCTAGAAGCATGTAATATGGATGACATATTGAAGGGGACTGACAAGACAATCCATGTGGCAGAACATTAGAAACATAATGTCTGATGTGGTGCAGAGAACAGTGAAAGTAAGTATCATTATTGGGCTAATTGTGAGATAAAATCCAAGCAACTGATCAACAAACTGTGTGACACAATGCAGGCTTTATGGACCGACTGAAACTATTTTGTTTATAAATTTAGCAATTGCTTGCAAAAGTGAACTATAAATGGTCAGTGATCCCTATAGGATGATGGACACTTGGAGTAATAACACTATACTTTTGTCGTCCAGTGCCTTCATGTCCCGTTTACACACATCTCTGAATATGAAATGTGATCGACCGAGAGAAAGCCATACCACAAGGTGTCATCAACATTTCTTTATCCTATTGGCATGAACAAAGTTAGTGCATGCATTTCTGACAAGTTGTAAGCTGTTAGTGGCATCTTCTTTGAGATGACATCAGTGATATTCATATGTTTCTAGGGAGTTAACTATTTGTACCATCAGTTAATATGCTTACCTTCATGATCAACTCTAATCATTTTCTGCGTGTATCATGCATCTCGACTGGACAGAATTTGAAAAGAAGTAATCAGATAGAAGGTGCGTGCAACATCGTGCATGGAATACATGAAAAGGCAGAGAATAAAATAGTTCGGATGCATGACAAGAATGCAGCCAAAGTTACTAGCTGCTCAAATCTACAATACCAGACATCATGGTTGCAGAGGTAGACCACGAAAAAGATGGATAGATGGTGTCAGTGAGACACTGAAGAAACCCGGAATGACAATATCAGTGACAAAGCTGGCACATGACAGAAAACTACACTTCACCACGTCGTCTAATGATACAAGTGGACAGAAGATGACGATGCATCTCATCTGGCTTATCACTGACATTATTCAAATAGCTCTTGTATAACCATAAAAGAAATAACATTATTGAGCAGTGCTGTGATACAAGAACTGATAATCCATTCTTGTCATGTGTAACTTTATTGCAGTACCCAAATGGAGAATCTGCATCCCCGAATGTTTTCATTTGTTCCAACCCCCAGCAACTGATTGTCAAGTTTCCAATCAAAGGAAAACATAAAATATGTACGTATATGTTATAAAAATATGTACGTATATGTTATAAACTCTTTTTTTTTCAAATGTTCTTCATTAGTTATTCATTTACGGTTCATAGAATAGAAACCAGTACCATACTGATTTACAACGGCAAGATACCAAGCCCACTTGTGCCGTGGGGGTGGGAGAAGAAACGTGACACTAATCTGCTAGATATGTCGTAAGAGGCGACTTGACTAAGAAGAGTTGAACATCGTCCTGTAGTTATGTAGAAACTATAAAACAAAGACAAATAGACCTATGCCCAATGGTAGAAGGGGAGACCTCTGTACATCAGGGTAAAAGAGGGGACTTTAATACCTCATGGTAGAAGAGGAGACTTCTATACCTCATGGTACTGGGGCAAATGGCAGTAGTCCATAGGCCGCTGGATCAATATCCATAACCCATGGTAGAAGGGAGGACCTAAATATCTCATGACAGACCTCTATACTTCATGGTAGAAGAGGATACCTCTATATCTCATGTTACAAGAGGGGACCTCTATACTTCATTGTAGAAGGGAGGACCTCTATACTTGATGGTAGAAGAGAGGACCTCTTCAGTACTAACAAAACTATGCTTTAAAAGAGCTTAAGCTAGTAATACAAATGATCAAAGTTCTGTGATAGTAGTAGATAACAGTATCAAGGCACATCTTTATGGATTTAAAAAACATCACCGGCAGAGATTGAGGAACAAACGAGAATGACAGTCTCGCCTCATATGATTAAAGCAGATTTGGTGCTTTCCTTTTTGTCTGGCGTATGTCCTGAAAGGAGTCGTAACGTGTCATAATTTACAGCGATATCTATGCCCTTCGTCCTGGCACATCTAGTTTCAGTACAGCATTTTTTGGGGCCAGGTTGGCCATTCTCTCTTTGATCCTATTCTCTTAGGCAGAGTGCACGAGGGGAACTCGGGTGGTCTTAAGGTGAGGTATCCGCCTCTGGGTGCTGGAGTTCGTGGGTTCGAATCATGGTTGAGACCTTTATTTTTTTCATGTGGATCTTCTGGAAAAATTCTCTTGGTTGTGAGATCGTTCTCCCGTGTTCAGTATCAAACACGTTAAAATTCCCTTGGCAGTTAGAAATCTAAAAGAGTAGGCTTAACTGGCGCTGCCCGGAGCAAAGATTTAAAATCCTAATTAAAAATCAACCCAAATTATTTGTACCTTAGGCCTAGTAAGCCGCAGGAAGTTTAAAATACCTACTACAGATAGCCATTCAGCTACCTGACAAGAGACATTAACATGCCTGTTTGAATACCAAGAGTACACGGTTGCAGCCTGTTTCCAGGGCCGTCACTTGGAGGCAGAATAGGGTCTTGTTCAACTGTGGTTTGCTGGATGCTGTCGGCTCATTCACTGCTGCATTATCTGCTCCAGATTTTCTTTCAAACTCTTTCCACCAAACCAGCTAGCCACTGGAACTGTGGATACAAGAGTTGCAACAGACATAGGCAAGAACAATTATAAAATGATTATATGGGCAAACAGTATAGGACATTGTTATACATGCATGGCCCTCTTTAGTCACCTTTTACAACACGAATGGTGGTGTTCTTTCGGACCTGATAAGGAATCCACTCATCACCTAAGTTGTTCCAGGGCAAACAGAATAAGGCCACTAATTCCTTCCTGGCATGTGATTATCAAGCTAAATGCACATATGCATAAAATGAAAATAGTACAGACTGCATGATGCACATGTCAGAGGGAGTCCAAGACACCCGAAACACATCTTGCAAACATGCCCACCACATCAAAGCTCCAGTGAGAAGACCTGGCCCAGAGAAAGGAGCATGCGAGAAAAACTGTAGGGAACCATTGAGGATCTATGACTGTCATGTCACTTCATGAGGGTGGCCCATCTGGTGACATACAATGAGCATACCGAAGCCAAACCCTAAGAAGAAGAAATAAAATGTGACTAAAGGGGATTGTGCATGGGTCTGGCAACCTCATCACGTAAAAGTCATTGCTATGAAACAGAACTGTAAATGATTGAAATCAGGCTTACCTGAAAGCTGATTAGGATATGCAAAATGCAGTGTCGGACCTATGCTTCAACAAATGGGACAGGAGGAATAAGAAGAAACGATTCACACAGGTTTTGACAAAGTCTTCTAGAATATAAATTACTGTCATTTAGTGCCTGTTCAAAAGTCCTGTACATTTGGATACTATAAAAAATATTGATGAATTAAATGAGAGAAAACTATTCCAGCTCCCATCTAATTTTGTGTGCTTAATTTGATCCACAGATAAGCTAGATCAACACATTCATCAAGCTGCAAAGAAAGGAATAAGATAGTTATGGCTAATAATCTGCCACAAATATTCTGATCATTTTGCTTCTTCAAAGCCCTGGCTTGATGGAAGGCAGCTTACACTCAGCATGGTGGGGTAAAATATGAAGTTTATTGATTTTACCAAGAACAGCGAGAGAGTGCCAGTGTTATTACTTAGTTTAGAAGAACATTCAGATTAGACCAGTTTTCCTGCCGAAGACGGATGTGTCGGACTGAAAGGTGCAAATATCACAGCCAAGCTGTAAACTAGCGACAAAACGTATTCCGTTCTCCGGACTACATCTTGCCACTTGCAAATTCCTGTTAAGGGCTTGGTAGACGGATATTGAGAACGAACACAGAAGAAGAAAACCAGTGTTAAACATGTTTGGAAAGTTTAAAAAGAAATATGTAATAAAATTAAGTAATCTTTACTAATTGAATTTATTTCATTATTTTTGTAAACATCTGTTGCTTGAGCTACTGATAACAATTTTTAATGCAGTACAACATTTAATTGTTGGTCGTTTGGCAAAGTAATACTTATATTTGTTCATGCAAGACATTATTTGGATTATGATCGTTTTTTTAAAATTAGCCCATACAATTTTTTTGTTTTTCCTTTCACTGTTTCCTAAAGGGGAGTGTATTGTACTGTGTTTTGTGTTTATGGCCCAGCTTCAGTACGCATTAAAAAAATGGATTTTGTTCCCCTATGATTTTGCTGGTTCATGCCACCGAAACACATGCAAGTTTGGTTTATGAGCAGTGTCACTAACACAACTCTTCTTACAGATCATGATACTGAAATTTCATTAATTTAGTATTTATAAGTTGTTCTGGTTTGTGAAATTGGACAATGGAGAAATTAATGTTGCTCAATTCTTCTTTTTCTTCTACATACACTTTATAAATATCTCATGGCATTAATTTTTTTTCATTGCCGAAGATGAATGTGTTGGACCGAAAGGTGCAAATATCGCAGTCAAGCTGTAAACTGCCAAACAAAACACATACCGTCCTCTGGACTACATCCTGCTTCTTGCAAAGCCCTGTTCAGAGCTTGGTAGTGGGGGATTGAGAACGAATGCACAACAACAAAACATGTTATTTCCAAATTCAGTTTAAGACTGCATTTATTTGTTGCTTAGACTTATCAGCATTGTAGCTGTGCTCCCATCTATTCCTAGTGATTTAACTAGTTTTCTCACTGTCACTATCACTTCTAGTGACATCTTGATATTGTCATTGGTCATTAACTGTGATTATTTTTCATCTGTGTTGGGACTTGATGTTGCTGGCATTAACATAACATTCCACAAGTGCAGTTTCAGATTTTCTTCTGTGTGCAAAATGTAACTCTGCTTCATTGTAATTTGTTACATTAGTACCAATGGTAAACCTTTGGTGGTTGGTATATTTGACAGCATAATTTAACACATAAACTACCACGAGTCAGTGACAATAGTGTGAAGTTCGTTCATCACATGTGATGAAGACTACTCTCTTTGTTTGTCCATCATGTGTGATGAAGACCACTCTCTTTGTTCATCCATCACATGTAATGAAGACCACTCTCTTTGTCCATCACATGTGATGAAGACCACTCTCTTTGTTCATCCATCACATGTAATGAAGACCACTCTCTTTGTCCATCACATGTAATGAAGACCACTATCTTTGTCCATCACATGTGATGAAGACCACTCTCTTTGTCCATCACATGTGATGAAGCCCACTCTCTTTGTTCGTCACGTGTAATGAAGACCACTCTCTTTGTTCATCACGTGTAATGAAGACCACTCTCTTTGTTAATCCATCACGTGTAATGAAGCCCACTCTCTTTGTTCATCACGTGTGATGAAGACCACTCTCTTTGTTTGTCCATCACATGTGATGAAACCCACTCTCTTTGTTCATCCATCACATGTGATGAAGCCAACTCTCTTTGTTCATCACATGTGATGAAGCCCACTCTCTTTGTTTGTCCATCACGTGTAATGAAAACTACTCTCTTTGTCCATCACATGTGATGAAGACCACTCTCTGTTCAGCCGTGCAGTCTTTTTCTCTGTACGCTAAAATGGGTGACTTGCACTGTGAGTTGAATTAACGTGAGGAAGATTTCTTCAATTTGTCTTCTCTCTCATCCTGAGCTCCCTTTGGCCAGTGACAAGACATAATCGAGACGACTGGAAATAGCACAGTATGTAGATTTGTCCTCGGTGTTTACTTTCGAAGACTTTCATGTAAACATTTATCCTGCAAGACAGCGGGGACGTGACATCCAATAGGTTGGAAATGTAGGACCACTGGGAACAAATCTCTATATTCATAACAAATGGCACAGGAAACTGTAAGTACCAAATAATGTTTAAGATATTTACAAATTTACAAAGTGGTGTCACAGAGTGAAAGTCAAAGTCACCCACATAGTGACTGACGCACTATGATTAATCCGGATTGCCTGAAACCCACAGAAGACAGTGAAGATAACCGTGATGATGTGTGCAAACCAAAGATACAAGTCACACAAACTTCATCAATGGCAATAACAACTGAATAACTAGTCGATCGTTGCTGGTAATCCACTTGTGCCACCTTGACTAAGATATATCACATGATAAAAGTATGATAAGTATCACAAGGCAACTGTCAAATAAACACAATCTCTATGTTCATATCAAATGTCATAACCCTGAGGTACATAGCGGAAAACTACCCAAGTAAGGACTGGACCCATGTATACACCGACGGTTTTGTAACAAAACAACACAGAATGGAGGGGCAGGGGTATTCCTGGGCCTACCAAATGGTAAAAAAATAACAGTGGCAACTGGAAAATTCTCAAGCAATTTAAGAGCGGATGCAGAGGCACTGAAGGTTGCAGTAGAAGCAATGCTCACAGGCGAAAGCAATGAAAGCCAGATAGTCCTGTTCACAGATGCCCTGGCCGTGGTCACAGCACTAAAAAGCCAGAAAAATACATAACTTAATGATTTAAAAGCAGTACTCTGTCAACTATGCCAGCAGTCTGCATAAAAAAAATAGTTGTACCGTGGATTCCATCTCACTGTAACATGCAAGGCAACAAGGAGGCAGACAGACTGGCAAAAGAAGGTGCAAGACTACCACAACCAGATTTTAGCGTGACCTATGAAGAGTCCAAAAGGCTTATTAGGGCCAGATACATGGCCAAATGGGAAACAGAGCATACTGGCTACACAAAAAATGATTTCTACTACCAGCTGAACAGAAAGGAGCAGGTCGTGGTCTTCAGACTCCGCACAGGCCACAACAGACTGAGGTACCATCTATTCAATAAATTGAAGATAGGTGGCACTGACGAATGCTCATGTGGCACAGGGAAAATGACCGCTGAACATATGCTGCAAAATTGCCCAACGTACGAGGACCAGGGAAAGCACATGTGGCCATCACCAGTGGCAACACTAGACAAGCTCTATGGCAGTGTCGACAGCTTCAGGATGACCGCTGCTTTCTTCAAACAAATTCAAGTTGACGTCTGACAGCGTACGAAGAAGAAGATATCAAATGTCACAGGAAAATAATGACAAACATATTAATCTGGCTTGCCTCTAGATGACGAAATACACAGCAACTGGTAATAGCACACCTTCAGCCACCCTACACACCTTTAGCCGCCCTTCACACCATTAGCATGTGTCCAGAATCTGTATTTAAAGGTTGAATCACATTCAGTTTATAACTGAGAACAAAATCTACTGAGACACAGAGACACTCCCAGCACCAAGATTAGTGTTGTGAGAAAACTAATGAAACATCTACTGAAATACATTCTGATCTAGTTCAAGATTTTAATTTATCATAGCTTCACTGGTGTACTCATCTCAAGATGGGGAAAAATGTGTTACGCAACAGTATATTTTTGTTATAAACAGTTGTTAATATGTTCAACATATTTTTCTTTTGCTCTTTCACATATACTGACAGGTGTTGTTGAGATATGCATTTTGTTATCTTCTGCAATCTTACCAATGATAAATGATTCTTCTGGATTTTAACTTAACGTCTGTATACTGGTTTAGAAGACTCTGCAGAGTCTGTATACAACCAGTTTCCAGTTTTGTGAAGAACCATCTGACCTTATCAGTTTTAAACATCTCTTCACACGCCTTGTTACTCTCTCTCTTCTCTCCACCCCCCCCCCCCCCCCATTTTTTAAATAATAGTACTTTTAATTTTATTGATTTGTATAATGTAAACAACTTGCTATGTGCTGATGATACAGTCTTAATAGCAGAATGTAGAAAAGTTATATTTTCTTTGTTAACTGTTTTTTTTAAGCATTTAAAAATTAAGCATCTGCACCATTTGGTCTGGCACATTGCTTTCTGCCAATCTTTATATTCAACTGAACTCTCCCTATCCATTGATTGTCAGTAGAATACCGTCAAGGAGGCATTAGATAGTTTGAAGTCTAGAGCTCTTTCTCATAGATAAATTAATATCTATGGCTTACGGCTTTATCTATAGAAACCATTCTAGTTATGTAGGGGTGAGGTGCAAGAATCTGGCCCCATAAAACTAGAATCGTTTTATAGGGCCAGATGCTTGCACCTCACCCCTACATCTTGTAGTAGTAACTGTTGCACCTCAGGAGCTGGAATTATTCTGTCAGAGACTGTGTTGTAAATATCTTTGGATGATTTAGAACTCATCCTCAATTCCACTCCCTATTATGACACCATTTAGGCCTGCATTTGCCTTTGATATTTTTGTTTGTTTTTGCGTTCGCCTTATTTCTCTAATCCCCAAGGCAGTGTGCGTTGCACTGTAGTTTCTATTTTGTCGGCCCAGTACATCCAACTTCAGCATGCATTTTATGTAAGGGTCTGCTTCCTCCTGCATTTTCTAAGGGTTTGCTTCCCCGGGGTAACGACCGGTGCTGTGATAGGGAACGAACCCAGCACCTTCAGATTGTGAGCCGCGCCACTTAACCACTAGGCCACGCCGTCCCCTGCTTTGATATGATAATTTATCTCAGACTGTCAATTATATCTTCTTCTTCTTTGTTCGTTCTCAATCTCCTGCAACCAAACCCTGAAAGTGCTTAAGTAGCAGAATGTAGTCTAGAGAACGGAATGTGTTGTGTCGTAGTTTACAGCTTGACTGCGATATTTGCATCTTTCGGTCCAACACATCCGACTTCAGCAAGCATTTTTTGAGTACCGGGTTAGCATTCGCTCTTCGATCCCTTCTCCTTAGCCAGTCTGCTCTGCTGCAGCCTGTTATCCAGGATCACCGCGTGGAGGTGCAGAAGGGTCTTGGCAGCTCTGTTTCGCTGTCCCTGACGCTAGCAGTCAGCTATAAGTCGCTGACCACTGCAGCTCATGCGCTGCTCCGATAGCGGGAGATTGAGAACGAACGCTAAAGAAGAAGAAGATTCTCAGAAATAAACCCAACTACATAATCAGACATGACCTGAATTGGAACCCACAGCTTTGTAGAAGAATAGGAAGGCCTAAGAACAGTGAACGCAGACCCCAAAGCAGCTGGTGTCTTATTTGCAACTCAAGAAGACTCCTGAAACAGAAATTGGTGGAGATAATTTATTGTAGCCCTATATTTCAAGAGAGGAAACAGACTTAAGTAAGTCAATGAATTAAAATGTCAGTGGATTAAGTTAAGGTAGTCAATGTCAGTGGATTAAGTTAAGTAAGTCAATGTCAGTGGATTAAGTTAGGTAAGTCAATGTCAGTGGATTAAGTTACGGTAGTCAGGGGATTAAGTTATGGTAGTCAGTGGATTAAGTTAAGGTAGACAATGTCACTGGATTAAGTTAAGTAAGTCAATATCAGTGGAATAAGTTATGTAAGTCAATGTCAGTGGATTAAGTTAGGTAAGTCAATGTCAGTGGATTAAGTTAAGTAAGTCAATGTCAGTGGATTAAGTTAAGGTAGTCAATGTCAGTGGATTAAGTTAAGTAAGTCAATGTCAGTGGATTAAGTTAGGTAAGTCAATGTCAGTGGATTAAGTTTCGGTAGTCAGGGGATTAAGTTATGGTAGTCAGTGTCAGTGGATTAAGTTAAGGTAGACAATGTCACTGGATTAAGTTTAGTAAGTCAATATCAGTGGAATAAGTTACGGTAGTCAGTGGATTAAGTTAAGTAAGTCAATGTCAGTGGATTAAGTTAAGTTAGCAGTGTCAGTGGATTAAGTTAAGTAAGTCAATGTTAGTGTTTTAAGTTAAGTAAGACAATGTCAGTGGTTTAAGTTAAGGTAGTCAGTGTCAGTGGGTTAAGGTAGTCAATGTCAGTGGTTTATGTTAAATAAGTCAATTTCAGTGGTTTATGTTAAATAAGTCAGTGTCAGAGGATTAAGTTAAATAAGTCAGTGTCAGTGGATTAAGTTAAGATAGTCAATGTCAGTAGTTTATGTTAAATAAGTCAATTTCAGTGGTTTATGTTAAATAAGTCAGTGTCAGAGGATTAAGTTAAATAAGTCAGTGTCAGTGGATTAAGTTAAGATAGTCAATGTCAGTAGTTTATGTTAAATAAGTCAATGTCAGTGGTTTATGTTAAATAAGTCAGTGTCAGTGGATTAAGTTAAGATAGTCAATGTCAGTGGTTTATGTTAAACTAAGGTAGTCAATGTCATTGGAATCAAGAGTTAAGCCGTCTCTTGAGGCTTCTATTTTGTATGTGTTTTTTCCTATATTTCTTGCATGTGTTGTTGAGTGTCCTTATATGTTTGCGCATTTTCTCTCACTTCATTTAGCTCTACATTGATAATCAATGTCACCAGTCGTGGAACATCATGATGCTGATATGCAAAATGACTTTCATGAAAACACACACAAAGCTTTCAGTTTATGGTGTCAGATCTCAAGCTTATTATGATGTCCCTTGAAAAGTAAACACAATTCTACATGTTGAGTTCTTCATGTTCTTTTATTTGTTTGTTTTTTTGCCTTTTTTCTCTATTCCCCCAAGGCGGTGTGCGTTGCACTGTGGTTTTTATTTTGTGCCTGTTGGCATAGTGCATCCGACTTCAGCATGCATTTTATGTAAGGGTCTGTTTCCTCCTGCATTTTCTAAGGGTTTGCTTCCCCATGGTAACGGCCTGTGATGGGGATCGAACCCAGCACCTGCGGCTTGTGAGTCGTGTCACTTAACCCCTAGCCCACACCGTCTCCTTCATAGACTCTCATTAACACACACACACAAAATTACTTGTTCAGGATGTGTGATTTCAATCAAGCTTGAAAAATAGGCAAGTAAATGATGTACTGATACAAGCAGCAAGTCTACCATGCCTGTTGTGAGTGACAAAGAACTCAAGGTCCGGTCCACTTAATTGTGAGGGGAGAAAGCTTCTGATAACAAGTTCACATCTATTGTATTGTTCTGCTTATGTTGTTGTTTGTGGATGCCCATAATGAGTATTTACTCTTTTGTGTGTCCTGAAAAGGACGTTGTGGCGGTTTGTAGTAGCTTTCCTTACATCACGAGCGTGCTGATGAAGGTGGACCGTCGTCCTCCAGGCGGTTGTGCTATGCTTGGCTTCACCTGCTTGGTGCTCACTACTACGGGGAGCATATCGATCCATATCTTGCCTTGAAAATAACCTGCTACATGGAAGAGAGATTGTGGTCTTGGTCAGTGTATCGACCCTGGTCAGTATTTTGTGTCTGACTGGACTAATGTCTGAATTTGCCTGTTCTGCTTATAGCATTTACTATCACCGACTCCAAATATATACATTCCAATCGAACAGGAAAGAAATGGAGGTAATGGGTAATCAAGAGATGTCACTATCAAATGCTACGTAGACCCATTGTTGGGGTCCACTGTTTGTATTTTTTAGGGTGAGAAATAAAAGCTGCTTATTGTTGCAGTCACCGTGTATAGTATATGTTTTTATTTTACCTCCAATAGGAAAAAGGTCAATGTCTTACCAAGGTTTTCTTCTTCGGCATTTGTATCGTAGTGTAAAGTGGGATCAGGATGGTAAGCTGGCTGCTAGCGTCATAGCCAGAGCTGCTTTTACACCTCCACATGGTGATCATGGATAACAGGCTGTAACAGAGAAGACTGGCTAAGGAGAAGGGATCGAAGAGGGAAGACTAACCTGGTACTCAAAAATTGATGATGTGTTAGACCGAAAAGTGTAAATATCGCAGTCAAGCTGTAAACTACGACACAACGCATTCCGTTCTCCATACAACATCCTGCTACTTGGAAAGCCCTAGGGCTAGATGGTGCGAGTTTGAGAACAAAGAACGAAGCAGAATTAGTTTTACATACTACTGCCCAATAGTACATTGCTAGTCATGTTTTATAAATAGCTAACAATGTATCACTGAATATAGTTGTATACAGACTCTGCAAAGTCTTCTAAACCGGTATAAAGACGGTAAGTTAAGAATAGAGCCAGGAGGAAAGAGTAAGTCCACTGTTGCTCAATCGGACATTGATAGCTATTTGTTTTTACATATGTAGTAATACATCGCTCTAACTGCGGTTTGGTACTGGATCACGGCTTTACAATTGGTTGACTTGCCATAGCAGGATGATTCTGCTGCTTGTGGGATCTTCTTCCTCTTCTGCGTTTGTTCTCTATCTCCCGCTACCAACCCCTGAACAGGGTTTTGCAAGTAGCAAGACAGAGAACGGAGTGCGACACATCCGTCTTCTGCAGCGTCTTGTGGGATCTAACACTGTGTTAGTTTGGTTACCAATAGGAGAGCCATTGTAAACCGATACAAAGATAGTCGAAAGGAGTACCTATCTCAAGTATGAATGACATTATCAACAACACCACCCATTACCGGAACGCACCAGTCGCCCCAGATGTAAATGAGTCTGACTTACTGTTAATGAACGAGAGGAAGGAAACTGTACAACCCACCTCCTAAACATGCTGCTGTCTCGTACAATGAAGTCTCTAACACCTCATCCCCGACAGCAGTGTCTGCTATGGGTTCACCTTTTACCATAACTCCCATATTCCAGGAGAGGTCACCATCAAATACCCTTAATATGTCATTGTTCTGTTAATACACGCAAATATGACGGCTATTTTTTTTATTCCCCCTTATGAATAACGGGTTTTCCCGGTTATCTACAGAAGAATATAAAAAAAGCTTGCCATGTATCTAGAGTAGAGAACTCTCCAATTCATGGGTAGTTCACACAGCCCAGAAACCCCTGCTCGGTGTGTAGTACACGTAATCGTCAAGATTTGAAAGATAGCTTTATAAACAAGACCCCCATACAGGATTCGGGAATTCAAGGATGAATAAATTGTCTTCCTATGGAACGTAAGAAGAAAGAAACCACTATTACCAAGCACATGACCTTTTGTTCGAGGCATTATTGAAGCAGCTGTCAATACATTCCTGGAGGCTCGATTAAGATCTGTCAACAGATGTCAGCTAGACGTAATGACCTAGGAGCGAAGAGTAACATCAGGTTCAGGTGAAACATACTGATCGATAGACCACCTCATTTCCGTTTAGGGATCCTGGGGCTGTGTCACATTAGTCTGGCTAACCAGGTGGGATCGACCCTCTAATCCACATAGTCGTGAGTTTCATGAGGAGCCTCGTATTGCACTATAGCTAGGATGAACCAAGTTCACTTTTTCAAGTACGACATTGGATGTAAGGAGAGCCACTGTAACTCACCATTAAAGAAACCTCAAAACGAACGGCTACTAACAGCATCGTAATGACCTGGATAATTTTGTGTGTGTCGTTTCATGTCTGGCTCCATCGTGAGCATGGCGTCACTACTATAGCTGGACTCCTTGAACAAACCCATGTCTAAACATGCATGTTCTTATGCTGAAGTGCTGTCTGTACCACAACCGTATTAAGTCGCCACCTACAATAAACCGAGTGGTCTGTCGAGGTTTTTCTGTATGACAAGGACGAGTATAGCACCACTGCCTCGCAGAATGCATGTCGTGAGAGTCGACTAACTGTATGACATGGTATAATAGCGACCATGGATTGGTGGTTTGTTTAGAGCAGCAGAGATTGTAAGAGAGACGCCCTAACTGGGCGTCTAATAGTCTGCGGGTCTACTTTGCTCTAATGTTTGAGTCTGTTAGGATGTACTCGCACATTAAATAACCACCCTCCGCCGCGCTTGTTCCAACGTAGTGGAGTATTAAGCTCCTCGAGCCTAGCCTGCTAAGCAGGAACTCCTCCTCTCGGCTACATCCAGCTTATACCAGAGCTGGGACCTGCACAGTTACATTCGTCACTGTAGAAGTACAGGTCGACTAAGAACTAAGAAGAACTACTATAAACTGGTACAACGGACTTAATTATGTCCTGTCTAGAGAAAGGGGTTCCAATATGGAATTCTGGCAAAACGTTGGAAAAAATCCCTTGAACAGACGCTAACTGCTAACTGACGCTAAGATGCTAACAGACGCTAAGATGCTAACTGCATTTTATTTCGCTTCAACTAGTACTTTCAAACGACTAGTTTTTCAATTCTTCTTCTTCGTCCTCAATCTCCCACTACCAAGTCCTGAACAGGGCTTTGCAAGCAGCAGGATGTAGTCTGGAGAATGGAATGCATTGTGTCGTAGTTTACAATTTGACTGCGATATTTGCATTTTTCGGTCTCACACATCCGTCTTCAGCAGGCATTTTTGAGTAGCCTGTTAGCCTTCACTCTTCTATCGCTTCTGCTTAGCCAGTCTGCTCAGTTGTAGCCTGTTGTGCAGGATCACCGCGTGGATGTGTAGAAGGGTCTTGGCAGCTCTGGTTCACTGGCCCTTATGCTAGCAGTCAGCTATGAGTCGCTGACCGCTGGAGCTCATGTGCTGCTCAGCAATTTCCAATTTGAAAATCATGCTTTCCCAATCTTGTCCCTTATTCTGGATTATTGCTCTGTAAGGTATATCATTCTTCATTATTGTGAAAACACATCAATTGCAACCATAGTTCCCCTTGGTTATATTATGACAGTTTTCTCCTTGGTGACGAAACATAGCTTTCAGTCTTACAGTGTCATTGCATATATAAGTAAATTATTCTCGGAGAAGACAGTTTTCGATTACACTTCCCCCTGATTATATTAGGACAGTCTTCCTTTTGGTGCCAATACATCTCTGTTAAATTTCCATTACTTATATGGCTTGGCTTGGCTTCGTTCGTACTCAATCTCCCGCTACCAAACCCTGAAAGGGCTTAAGTAGCAGAATGTAGTACAGAGAACGGAATGCGCTGTGTTGTAGTTTACAGCTTGACTGCGATATTTGCACCTGTCAGTCCAATACATCCGACTTAAGCAAGCATTTTTTGAGTACCGGGTTAGCTTGACATCTTTTGGCCCCTGGCCCTGACGCTAGCAGTCAGCTATGGGTCGCTGACCGCTGCCGCTCATGCGCTCCATTACTTATATAAGGACTTTGTTTTTGGTGAAGAGAAATAACTGTCAACCACAGACAGCACCCCCTCACCCACCCCCAGTTATATTATGACAGTCTTCATTGTTGAAGCACCGCCCCTTCAACCACAGACGTCCGCATGCTAACACCAGGGCGTATTGATCATCTTCACATTCCGGCACAACCTCTCGAGCTCCACTTACAAAAACTTAACCACGAAAGGGCTAAACTCAGAACAGAAGTCTGCCGTTAACCGTGTGAATTGTATACAAGTTAATATGGTAAGTATCAAAAGTGCGGGGATGTAATCAGACACATTGTGGTAAATGTCTTTAGTATTGATTAACAGATGGTGGGACATGTGACATCGATTGAGGAAGACAATATGAGAAGGACGAAATACAACTAACATGAATAATATCTTAGCATACACAGAAATAAAAAAAACAAAATTAAAAATAAGGGTCGCCAGGAGGTGTGTATAGATGCAACATCGACAGTGAACGAGCATATATCAGGCCACAGAGGACTAAAATCGATACATTCAAATAATAAGTGTGCTTCATATGCTTTCATTTCCGTATTTCTGATTTGAGTGATTTCGTTGTTGCTAATGTTAGTTGAGCTTGAGTTGGGTACTTTTGATGAAGGTGGTGGGTTACAGTTGCCCTACTCACATCTCAGGGCATATTTAAGAGGCTGTACCGGTGTCCTATTTGATGTAGTGCACTGTGAGGCTCCTCAGTAAGCTCATCGCTATGATGTTCATTGTGTTGATTCCCACCTCGATAGTCAGGCTGCCATGAAACAGAGAAAACTGCTTGGAAGTGAGGTGTGGTCATGTCTAACATAGTTCGATCAGTATGTTTCACCAGTCCCTGACTAATATAGTCTGATTAGTATGTTTCACACTGATGGTATATTCGTTGCAGTCTAATCAGGTGGTCGCCCTTGGCTCTGTTCTCTTCGACGACTGTTGATCTGCGTGGTGGCTCTGTCGAAATCCAAGATGACTCTGACAAAATCTAAGATGGTGCTGTCGTGCCGCGTGGCTTTCGCTGGCTACAAATAATCTTGCGAAATTATATCTCTTGGCTGACGTGAGGTTTGGTGAAGAACTGCACTCTCCTAAATCTAAGCTGGCTCTGTCGAAATATATTTACTTTAACGAAAATCTATATTTACCTTTCTGCTATGAACTTAGGATGGCAACTAAAAAATTGTTAGCTGCAGTATGTCAAAATTTAGGCAGTTCAGTCTGTACTTGGAGTCTGTACTTGGCTCTAGACTACTGTCCACTGGTCCCTCTCTACGCTAACTATCGAGTCTTTCCGGTCTGCTCAGTTTTTGAAACCACCGGAACAAATTTTCTTGCGCCGGTCCTATTTTCAAGATGGTGTCGTTTCTTCCGTGCTTCCTGTCATCCGATTTGGTGCATCCTAGATTATTCTGCGAACGATCGCGGCGTTCGCTAACGTTGTGTGTGGTCAGATTCTGGGGAAACTGCCGTCCCCAATTCTATTCGTCATGTTAACCCTAATTTTACTTGCGGGATAAATCTGGCAAAACTAGAAAACTGACTAGTCTTACAAGACGTAATCTGTCACACGTTGTCTTCTCTCTCCTCTTATAATTTTAATCTTCACTTTATTATAGGTCTCCTTATCTCAAATTTGGTTTTATTCTTGCCTTATAGTATGGTTTTAAACAACGTCCGAAAAGGCTATTTAAATCAGCGTCGCAAGACATCGGGTCAGCCGTGGATTTGTTTGCAAATGTTTTCTTTATTGTGCGTGTTTCTGTGATGACTAGACACAACATTAGTCGCTTCTTTTTTTACCAGGTGATGTAGAGACCTTTTCTGCCTTTTGTTGTGACATGTAGTTTAAACAGGATTGAGCAGACGACTCCATTCCTGGGGCTTGCAATATCATTAGGCCAACTAGGTAGCCGGTCCCATTTATGTGGCATGTCTGTGAGATCGTTAGGTCAACTAGCCGATCCCATTTCTGGGGCCTGTCTGTGATATCTTTTATATCAACTAGGAATCTGGTCTCGTTTCTGGGGTATATCTGTCATATCATTAGGTCAACTAGGAGGGTTCACTTTCTGGGGTATGTCTGTGGTATCATTAGGTCAACTAGGCGAAAACAAAACAACATCTACTTGAAGACCACAAGGTCTTCCACGGGGATACAGATACAAATAAAACAACTAACAGATCACAAGAGAAAACAGCTAACAGATCACAAGAGAAAATAACTAACATATCACAAGAGAAAATAACTAACAGATTACAAGAGAAAACAGCTAACTGATCACAAGAGAAAATAACTAACAGATCACAAGAGATAACAAGCCATGGTGGAACATGGTGAGCATCCAAATGCTTCTGCAAAAAAGCCAAGATAAGATGGACGGTACATGTTCGCATGCACTATGGGCGCATGCTCAATCAGCTGTTATACAGTGAACTAGAAACAGACAGACGCTCATAATGGAAACAGATGAAATGCTTCAGAGGCTTGAAAGTGTCTCTGAAAAGTTTCAACATTGATGTCACCTCCTGTGAGTTGCTTGCACTGAACCGCTCCACCTGGCACGTTAGTACCACCAAAGATGTTCAGATCGCATAGCGAAATTTATCGCGGAGGCTAAGACAAAGTAGGCCGCCAGAAAGAGCAAAACGCACGACGATTTCACAACCAACTCCTCACATGTGTGCCCCGGGTTCGACAGTCTGCCGTGCCATGATTAGTCTTTATAGCCATGTGAGAACACATCTTGCAGCACAAAGTCTGATGTCTGCTGCTGTCGCCATCTTCTCTTACGATGAACAATTATTATTAGTGCTTGAGGAGAAAGGGCTGGTGAGTGTGTGTTGATATTTGCTCGTGTTATTGTATACATGTACATTTGTTTGTGACGAGTCATGTGATCCTTTTTATTTATACAGTATATGCTCAGCTGTGCAGACTTCTAATAACATTATATGGTAAATGTAGAATAGGAATATAAACATTAACACTGAGTTTTAAAAAAAAAAAGCAACTGCCTGACAGAATCAGAACGTGAACTGGTAAATAATCCAAACCAATCAAGTATAATTTCTCACCAAATCTATCTTTAATGATCATGCGGAGCGCAGACGTAAATACCATATGTGCCAGCACATTTTCTGTTTCTTGTTGTATGTGTACAAAATACGCCACCGCCATTTATGACAAGTTTCGGAAACATTCCACCCCGCTTTGATAGTGGACTGATCCATGACCAATGGGCATGCGAGATTCCCAAATCCCGAATGCTGATTGGTTGAGTCTATTAACCGGGGCTACCGACTCACAGGAAGAAGAGAAAGAGAGTGAGATGGAAAGACAGAAAGAGCGATAGAGCAGGGAGGGGATCTTATTCTAATTCAATTACTTCCGTGCTTCACTCCGAGCACTGTACAGGCCCTGGTCGATGCGAGCAGAATAAATTGACGATGGCTGCTACTGCGGTTACACCGGGTTTGTTTTGTGGGATTTTAAGTTTGACAGTTGGCCGACGTATCGCTGAAGTCATCACAATAACAATTTACTGTAGTTATTTGTTTGATGTAAGGGTCACAACCTAATTTCTTTTCCTCTACTGTTTTCTTTGTCCTGCTTTCTGTAGATATGTTGTGGGCGAATAACTATATACATGTATGTATATTGTATGTACTTCAAACGTTTCATTTTTGTTACTCATGATTATCATTTTCCAATTAAAAAATAAAGATAGCGTTGTCGCACATTTAATTTTCTGTCTTTATATATATATATATATTAATATATATATATATATATATATATATATATATATATATATATATATATATATATATATATATATATATATATATATATATTTATTTACATTTTGTGGAAGCAAAGTGGACCAAGACAACATCTACATGAAATCTGGAACTCGGTCCCGCCTACAACTTAATTAATTTTGAAGACTGAAAAATGACACACACTGATCCAATAATCTTCGCAATCATGTATTTGCTATTTAAAAATAAATAGTAGTTTCACACGTGCTTTCAGCACACTTAATTAGTATAAACATCTCACTTTCTCAGCGTTCGATGATGCCCCCTCCCCCAAATTCCAGGCCTCTCCGCCACCACCCCTTCCTCCGTGTAAATGGCCTGGCCCGCCGTCCCACATTCCCTCTGTGTAGTTGGCTTGTCCGGGTGAACCGACAGCTTTTTTTCGGTTGTATTTTTAGGACTTTCATCTTTGAGCGTGTTGAATGTGTCGTTGTGCGTGTTGAACATGTTTATTTTGTAAGAATCCAAGCGGTTCTTCCATATCCACAGGACATTTCACGGATAATTTGCCGCCAGTACAGCTGCGTGCCTAGTCTAGTTGAGGCCTAAGGACAAGGCTGCCGAAAACCAAGTCAGGGAGGGTGTGCTCCTTCTGTGCTAGTTTCTAGGCTGGATAAGTGCTACGCCCCAGGGGATGAGCCTACACCAGCCACTCTAATAATGATAGCGTACGCCTGTCTGTTTGTAATGGTGACTTTCCCAAACCGAAGCAAGTTTCAACACTAGAAGCAGAATCACATCGAGTTATTGATTCATCCCAGTTGTCACATTTCTCGGTCTGAGATTAGGAACGTACGAACCGCTTGAATTGTTGTTATTCACTGATGCATACTTACAAGAACGATTTCGATTGACGGAGCAGCAGTCGATGAGGCTCATACACAAAGGTAGGGCTAGATTGACCGCTTTTACTGTTGTTCCCCTCGCTTCCTAATATTCATCTCGCTTACTTTGTTCACTGACACTCATTATTTTGCCAGGGAGGCAGTTATGTTATCGCGTGGCTTGGAAGTTTCACCTGTCTTTCATTCTGTCACGAACCCAAGTTTGATAGTTTGACGGCGTCTTCACCTGCTCTCTTTTGTTTGGTTTCGCCATTACGGTCGTGCTAGTTTTCTTCCATTGCCCACACAACAAAAGCGTTCACTCCTTACCCGTCCTTTCGATCGTACCCCCAACAATTGTTGCCAAGAGAAACCCCCCGACCTCTTCTATAGACTATATTTAACTGTGTATCAGTGTTGTAGCAAACAAGCTGTGAGCATTGCATTCATATATTTAGTTGTTACGGTTTGACTTTCAGTTGTACTTCTGTAAAAATGTATGATGTTTCTGAAAAGGTTACTTGTAAATTATGAAAATATCGATGATCTGCAGCAGATTGGAGGGATACAGGAAGCGGAGATTGAGGTAATGCGAAAAATGTTATAGTGATCGATGTCTCGAGCATTCAATACATGCTGTTGGCGAGTGTGTGGCAGTGAGACTCGAACCTTATTTTTAATTGAATATAGAATATACAATTCATTAATGATTGACGAACGAATGAAGCTGGTGAGCAACCTCAGATAATGTAAATAAATGAGAAACGAAAACTATAGAATTTATTATTTCGTTAATCCGGTCACGGCATTTTCTTGTTGTGTGAACCATCGTTTCTTTGTGAAGTTCTCATCCATTGCTATCTTTATCGACTGTTTTCATTGTGTTATTTCATTGTTTTCTTTATCGATTCGTGCTTTTATTCTGTTTTGTTTAAATGGTGGGGATTGTTTAAATGGTGTATTATGTTCTTTTTTTTTTTTTATCAATGTGTGTGCTTTCATTGTTTTCTTAATCGACTTGTATGGTTTCGTTGTTTTGTTCATTGAGGGGTTCCTTGTATATTTGTTTGTATGCATTGTTTTTATATCGAACTGTTTTTATTTCATTATTTATCATTCATACATAGACTCTATCCATTGTGTTCTTTGCATTTTTTTGTATTGCTTTGTAACAATTGTTGTTCATCTGTTTTGGTTTCATCCATCTTTGTCAAATTGATTGTCCTATTTTTCATGCATTGATTATTGATTTCTTTGATCCAATCTTTTCTTTGTGTTTGTGTGTTTATATTTGTTTTTCATCAATTGCTATTATTACGATTTATTATGCATTGGTTTCCTTATCCATTGTCGTTATTCTCACCGACGTTTTCTCCATTGTTAACGTTGTACTTATTACTTCATCCATTAGGCTCTAACTTTCTTTATTTACCGTTCAACGTGGTTAGTGTCATTTTGTTGTTGTCTTTCATCCTCTCTTAACTTAAAGTAACACAATTCAGAAGAGAGAATACATAGAAAACAACTGTCAACTGATTAGACCCTATACAACACAAAATGGACTGGAAGGCACACGACGTGTCAATCTCTAGGAATTGAAGGGCCATAATCCAGGGCGTGTGGGAGACGGAGAGGGTTGCCGCATATTAAACTGGTATTTTTTGTGACTAGGGCCAACAAAGTCAAAGACATCCAACTCAAGCACTAGGAAAACATGCACACTTATATTTGTGATTGTTGGTTGTCTCCTCTTTACTATCCCTTGCGTTTTCTCTGATTGCCCTTCCCTCATTGATCAGGATTAACAGTATCTACTCAATAACAGAGGGGAGAAAGACTAAACATCTGGTCAAGCAAAATATACTGATCAGACATGTTAGTCAGGGTCAGGCAAAATATACTGATCAGACATATTAGGGTCAGGCAAAATATACTGATCAGACATGTTAGTCAGGGTCAGGCAAAATATACTGATCAGACATATTAGGGTCAGGCAAAATATACTGATCAGACGTGTTAGTCAGAGTCAGGCAAAATATACTGATCAGACATGTTAGTTAGGGTCAGGCAAAATATGCTGATCAAGATCATCAATTGTGACTTCCCCGCAATTCTTCGATTGAAACAGGCTGTTTTCATGGCCGCCTGGCTAACAAATCGAGGGATCGACCTGATCCCCATAGTAGTGAGCGACACGCATATGACGCCAAGCATAACAAACCACATGGAGGACCCCAGTCCACCTTCATCAGCACGCTCGCGATGAAAGGAAAGCTAGGACAACTTGCCACTTAACTCCTTTTTATGGCCCACAAAAGAGTAATTCTTCTCATTGTAGTTATTCAACAACACTATAACAGTCCAATAGGCTTCTGTTGTAAGACGCGCCGTCCTGTAGAGGGCGTGCTAGTTACATACTTATAATTCAGATTTACAGGTTGGTCGGATTAAGCGGATGTGGATTAAAAGATGGAATTAGGGCTCGAATTGTGTCTCCATCCGTGTCAACAATGTGTAATCCCAGGTTTGACTACAAAAAGTGCTGTATTGAGAATCTCACGTACAATTGGATTAATACTTACTGGGCACGTTACATGTGCTTTATTCTAACACACGCTTCACTTATTGAGTACGATCAAGACAATCAGCAGTGCATGAGTTGCAGTACTCAATGATCTTCATCAGGGCCAGCAAACCAGGGCTGCCAATTCCCTGCTACATCTCCACTCGGTGGTCCTGGATAACGGGCTTCAAACAGAGCGAAATGGCTAAGGAGAAAGCATGGAAGAGGAGAGGCAGATCAACTCTGACAACTAAACTATCTGATGTCTTGCAGTTGAGCCCCTGGGGTGTCAAAGGCTAACGGAGAAAACCGTACTTCGTCCACTGACCCGTTCGTTTGTTAGTACATTTATGCTTAGACCTGGACTTTTACCTGATGGCTGGAGTTCACCTGCAGCTCCCCACCCTAGGTGTTCTTGGTCGTCTTGGATATATTTAGGGTAGTGTGTGAGCTCTTTTTGAAAAATGTTTTACTTGGCCTCTAGATGAAATGTATTATTTTATTGATTTTCATGAACATATAAATAACATAATGTCAATGCAGATCTATCGAAGTTGCATTTTGCCCGGCTAGTACGGTTTTCTCCGTTAGCCTTTGACACCCCAGGGGCTCAACTGCAAGACATCAGATAGTTTAGTTGTCAGAGTTGATCTGCCTCCCCTCTTCGATGCTTTCTCCTTAGCCATTCCGCTCTGTTTGAAGCCCGTTATCCAGGACCACCGAGTGGAGATGTAGCAGGGAATTGGCAGCCCTGGTTTGCTGGCCCTGATAAAGATCATTGAGTACTGCAACTCATGCACTGCTGATTGTCTTGATCGTACTCAATAAGTGAAGCGTGTGTTAGAATAAAGCACACGTAACGTGCCCAGTAAGTATTAATCCAACTGTACGTGAGATTCTCAATACAACACTTTTTGCTCCTGTTCTGATGATATGTTTCTCCTGTTCGGGCTTTTGATGAGTAAGAACTGGTACTCTCAACTCTGCACACATCCACTGTTTACCAGCCAATATCGATCTATAGCCAGCTCTATTATGACGCCTGTGTGTTTCTTGTTCACTGTCCATGACCTTCTTGTAACATTTGAGGTTCTTCTTGTTAATGTTGAATACCCAGTGAAAAAGATAACTCTTTTGTACATCCTGAAAAGGACATTATAGTGGCGGCTTGCAGTAGCTTTCATCACATCCCGAGCATGCTGATGAAGGTGGGCCGGGATACTACAAACGATTGTGCTATGCTTGGCTTCATCTGCGTGTCGTTCGCTCACTACTGCGGGGATCATGTCGATTTCCCGCCTTGCTAGTCAGAATGCCACGAAAACAGCCCTGTCTGGATGTAAGGTGAGGGTCTTGACCAATATGTTTTACCTGACTAGCATTGTCTGATCAGTATGTTTTATCCGACCCTGCCTAACATTGTCCGATCAGTATGTTGTGCCTGACCCTGACTAGCATTGTTCGATCAATATCTTGTGCCTGCCCCTGACTAACATTGTCCGATCAGTATGTTGTGCATGACCCTGGCTAACATTGTCCGATCAATATGTTGTGCCTGACCCTGGCTAGCATTGTCCGATCAGTATGTTGTGCCTGACCCTGACTAGCATTGTCCGATCAATATCTTGTGCCTGCCCCTGACTAACATTGTCCGATCAGTATGTTGTGCATGACCATGGCTAACATTGTTCGATTAGTATGTTGTGCATGACCCTGGCTAACATTGTCCGATCAATATGTTGTGCCTGACCCTGGCTAACATTGTCCGATCAGTAATGTTTGCACGGCCACACATTAGTCTCTTCTCCCCCAGCATTTTAAGCAAAAGACTAAATTTTCGTCCTTAGGTTGATACGATGGTTATTGTTTCGCATCCAAATGTTGCCACAGGGCATACAATTTTTAATTTTTTTTTTGTATTCTGCTATACGTTTCTCATTTTATTTTAACCTCTGCGTTGCCATGCCCAATTCTTTCTCAGATTTTTTTTGGGGCCAGTATCCATTGTTGCTGATAATAGAGACGAGATATTTGAAACCAGCTTTGACTGAGTCATATTCAAACTGCGCTTTGTAAAGGAAGGGGGGAAGGGACATAACCCCAACCGTGTCAAGTAGGCCCCACAAAAAACACTAGTCACCCACTTAAGGCCTTAGCCACGAACCTGGTCCTGTTTATTCGAATCACGTGGACACCGAATGTTCGCATGTGGAAGCATACAGAACAAATCTAGCTAGAGATTTAACGACGCCAGTGCGGAGTAGATGAAAGGCAGCGCCTCAAAGCAACATAATGGGCTACCACTAACACTGGTAGGCATAGAAGGCAAATGAACATCAACCTTCTCTCTTCTCACCTCACTCTGTTTCATTTGACTCTGTCCTACAGTCACACCCTTGCACAACTTTCACACGCGCCCTCGTGGTAAAGCCCTTCCATTGCACTTTGGTTGGGCTAGCTTCTGAGGGCGCACAAACCTAGCATAGGTACATACAGACGCACACATGCATCCAAGCACTGGTTTATGCGTCCTGATATCGCCCAATTGACTACGGTCTGGGGTGGAAAATGGCGCGCCTCCGCCAGTAGAAACTAGTGAGGCAAACATCTAAGCAAAAAAAAAAAAAGAAAAGGCAAATGAACATAGATAAAGCAGCCAAAGGCGTGATAAATTGAAAGGATACAATGGACAATCGTAACTAAAGAGTATAATTTTAAAACATCACGCAGGAAGAATAGATATAATCGCGGAAAAATAATAGGAATGAACAACATGATCACGAAGTAACCAATGAACGAAATAACAAAAGACAAATCAAGAACGAGCTAAAAATAGTACCGAACTTGGAGCTGCTACACCTGAGACTTGGATCGACTACCGAAGAGCTGTGAATATAACACAACCAGCCACTTCTAACTTAGATGTAAAAGATATGAGCAGCATCAGCGTTCACCTAATTTCTTATCTAAAACCGCTGGGATATAGACGTACATTTAGTTCACGTGATAGCAACGGATACAGCAAGAGAAATACTGACACTAATGACAATATTCTGCCTGAAAACAAACACCATACATTCTTTCTTCTGCTTTTTCCCTGAAAAATTACGTCGTGTTGTAGTTTACAGAGATATCTGCGCCTTTCGACGGCACTTTTTTTGTGCCGTGTTCACCTTCCCACTATGATTCCTATATCCCGTGGCCAGACTACGCTAGTGACAAGTGCAGACTGTTTTTAGGGCCGCCACTTGTGGCGGGTCCTGGGTTCGTTATAGGCTATGTGTCCCTGACACAAGCAGCCACCTATGAGTCCCTGGTGCAAGCAGCCAGCTGTGAGTCGCTGACCCTGACGCAAGCAGCCATATATGAGTCCCTGACGCAAGCAGCCACCTATGAGTCCCTGGTGCAAGCAGCCAGCTGTGAGTCCCTGGTGCAAGCAGCCAGCTGTGAGTCGCTGACGCAAGCAGCTAGCTGTGAGTCGCTAGCTGTTGTAAAGCTCATGACAAAATGTTAAAACCGACTCCTATTATGTTTCCAGTGACTCTAGAGGGACGAATATGGTTCCTACTAAAGAAACTGTACACTGGAAGAGTGAGACCAGTTCTCGAGTATGGCATTGCGGCATGGACAACAGCAGCGAAGGCGAACTTCGATAAAGTTAACAAACTTCAAAACCAAGCCATGAGAATTATAACAGGTGGCATGAAGTCAACGCCAATTGTAGAACTTGAAAAGATTACAAAACTGCAATCCATGACCGATAGAAGAGACTGCAGAGCCCAGCTGCAGTCAGAGAAACTCCGAAGACTGACGGACCATCCAATGTACCAGAGACTAAACAATTTGGGAAATGGGAAACTAAAGCGGAGAAACTTTGCAGAAATAGGCAAAGCAAAGATGCACGAAGATCCCATAAATGCACTAACAACACCAAAACCCATCACTACTGTACGAAAACCTACCTGGAGGCAGGATATATTTCCAGAGGTGGTAGAAAATATACCAGGTATTGGAAACAAAAACTGCCAGACTGAAAAAGAAAGGAGAGATACTACCCTAAGCTTCATAACGAAAAGCTACCCAAGCATGGACTGGACCCTTGCATACACCGACGGTTCTGTTACAAACACTACACAGAACGGAGGGGCAGGAGCATTCCTGAACCTACCAAATGGCAGAAAAATAACACTGTCATTCGCTACTGGTAAGTACACAAGCAATTTCAGAGCGGAGGCAGAGGCACTGAGGGCGGCAGTGGAAGAAATGTTGACACACAGCGAAAATGAGAGCCATATAGTCCTGCTGACAGATGCTCTCGCCGTAGTCACAGCGCTAAAAAGCCAGAAAAACACTGAGCTTAATGACTTAAGAGCAGCACTCTGCAAACTGTGCCAGCAGTCCGCACCAAAAAGGGTAGTGGTACAGTGGGTCCCGTCACACTGCAACATGCAAGGCAACGAGGAGGCAGACAGACTGGCAAAAGAAGGTGCAAGACTACCACAAACAGATACCAGTATGACGTAAGAAGAGTCAAAACGGCTTATCAAAGCCAGATACATGACCAAATGGGAAACCGAACATACTGGTTACACCAAAAACGATGCCTATTACCAGTTGAACCGAAGAGAACAGGTCGTTGTCTTCAGACTTCGCACTGGCCACAACAGACTGAGGTACCACCTATTCAACAAATTGAAGATAGGGTGTACCGACGAATGCCCGTGCGGTACTGGTAAAATGACCGCTGAACATCTGCTGCAGAACTGCCCGACATACGAGGATCAGAGAGAGCAGATGTGGCCATTACCAGTGGAACTGCAAGACAAGCTCTATGGCAGTGGCGAGAGCCTCAGGATGACCGCCGCTTTTTTCGAAAAAATAATGGTTACTGTCTGACTGTGTACGCAGAAGAAGAAGAATATGGTTCCGGCCAGTTGTTTTACTATGCTGAATCTAGTTATTTTTAGAGTGTATTAAATATGTGTTCTTTACATGGTGATGTTGCCAGTGGCATACACAAACTTCTTTAGTCCTCTCTTATGACATGATGAAAAGGATAGTTTCCCTTCACTGTTTTCCCCGGGAACCTCTCGGTGTCTCACACACATATATACACATACATACATACATACACACACCATCATATACATACCATCATATACATATTAATGGCATTTATTACCCCAGGAATAAATCAAGGGGATGTAATGATCGATAAGTGAAGATAGTTCTATAGCCCAAATATAGTCTTTACGGGAAAGGGTGCCGGGATGTTATGTTAGCCTACGTTATATATATGTATGTGTGAGAGAGTATATGTACGTCTATCTGTGTATGTGTATACACATGCACGCGTACATTAAGAAATACCGAGAGACGCATGTTTGTACAATGCAGTAGTATATGTTGGAACTGAAATCAAAATGCTGAACAGTGCATGGATGCTAGCGTCAGGGCCAGCGACCCATAGTTGCTAAGACCCTTATCCACCTCCACGTGGGGATCCTGGATAACATACTACAACAGGGCGGACTGGCAGAGGAGGGGAGAGGTCGAAGAGGGAAGGCTACCCCGGTATAAAAAAAAATACTATTGAAGTAGGATGTGTCGGGCCGAAGGATGCAACTATCTCAGTCAATTTGTAAACTACGACAGAGCGCATGTCTTTCTCCGAGCAACATCCTGCTACTTGCTAAGCATTTTTGGTAGCGGGAGATTGAAAACATTCAGGGCTTGGTAGCGGAAGATTGAGAACGTTCAGGGCTTGGTAGCGGAAGATTGAGAACGTTCAGGGCTTGGTAGACGAAGATTGAGAACGTTCAGGGCTTAGTAGACGAAGATTGAGAACGTTCAGGGCTTGGTAGACGAAGATTGAGAACGTTCAGGGCTTGGTAGACGAAGATTGAGAACGTTCAGGGCTTGGTAGACGAAGATTGAGAACGTTCAGGGCTTGGTAGACGAAGATTGAGAACGTTCAGGGCTTGGTAGCCGAAGATTGAGAACGAATTACGAAGAAGACTAGGGTTCATCACATACTGGTTACACCAAAAACGATACCTATTACCAGTTGAACCGAAGAGAGCAGGTCGTTGTCTTCAGACTTCGCACTGGCCACAATAGACTGAGGTACCACCTATTCAACAAATTGAAGATAGGTGGTACCGACGAATGCCCGTGCGGTACCGGTAAAATGACCGCTGAACATCTGCTGCAGAACTGCCCAACATACGAGGATCAGAGAGAGCAGATGTGGCCATCACCAGTGGAACTGCAAGACAAGCTCTATGGCAGTGGCGACAGCCTCAGGATGACCGCCGCTTTTTTCGAAAAAATAATGGTTACTGTCTGAAGAAGAAAAAGAAGAAGAACACAGTTCATCAATTATCCTAAAACAGTCTCTTAAATGCCCTATATAGACTTAAAGTAAGACTATTACAACGTGTCTAGTTGTCTTAATATGGACGAACGGCGATACTAATCTTATACTACAATGATGTTTATGTTATATATAACAACCAATTGGTTATGGTAAATGTCGTATAAGTAAGACTCATTTCACATTGTCATTCTTAGCCATATGTAGATGTGGTTCTTGCTTACTCCTCAAATTTAACCATATAAATAGTTTCTTTTCTGTGTTAATTCATTTCTCATTCCGTCATATTTCTTCTTTTGACCAAATTCCCATTAAAAAAGAACCCCATCCGAGTTTCCAATGGTCACAAACAGTATCAAAGTTGATTTATAAGCAATCTGGACACCATTTACCATTATAGGTCATTGTCTGCATGTATTTAAGGTTGACTAATTCTGTCTTATAACTAGTAATGTTTCCTTTCCGTGTGGGTCTGTTAATCTTTCCTGCATCGTTCTTCAATCCCTTTCAAAATCTCATTTTAAAAAAAACAACTAAGTTTCAAATACCCTAGTCCTGGGATCAAGACGCTGAGCAGCGCATGAGCTGCAGTGGTCAGCGAACCAGAGCTGACTGCTAGCGTCAGGACCAGCGAACCAGAGCTGCCAAGACCCTTCTACACCTCCACGCCGTGATCCTGGATAACAGGCTGCAGCAGGGCAGACTGGCTAAGGAGACGGGATCGAAGAGGGAATGCTAACCCGGTACTCAAAAAATGCTTGCTGAAGTCGGATGTGTTGGACCGAAAGGTGCAAACATCGCAGTCAAGTTGTAAACTATGACACAACGCATTCCGTTCTCTGTACTACATTCTGCTACTTAAGCCCTTTCAGTGTTAGGTAGCGGGAGATTGAGAACGAACGCAGAAGAAGAAGAAGAAATACCCTAGTCCGAGGGGACGACGTGGCCTAGTGGTTAAGTGGCACGGCTCACAACCGGAAGGTGCTGGGTTCGATCCCCATCACAGCACCGACCGTTACCCCGGGGAAGTAAACCCTTAGAAAATGCAGGAGGAAGCAGACCCTTACATAAAATGCATGCTGAAGGGGGATGCACTGGGCCGACAGGCGTAAAATAAAAACCACAGTGTAACGCGCCTTGTGGATAAGAGAAATAAGGCGAACGCAAAAAAAAATTAAAAAATACCCTAGTCCTGTACGTATTAAATGTCTGTCAACATATTCACATAACATCTATTCAACACACAAGGGTAGGAAATAAGGATGAATGTGTGTGAGGCACTGATAAAATGACTTAAGCATGTGCTACAAAGGTGTCCAACGTACGAAGAACAGAGAAAGCACATGTGTGGCACCCCTTCCGACTTCGTGAGTGTGTCACAAACCCCCCCCCCCCCCCCTTCCCCCCCTTTGGTTGTATTTGGTGTGGCACCCCTTTCGACTTCGTGTGTCACCCCCCCCCCCCCCGGTTGTATTTGGGTTCTTCACTCCAACTTGAAAGCAAAGAAAAAAGGGACAAGGGAGTGGGTATATCTTGCGGACTGAACCTCACAAGTTTGGACAACCCGCGGATCGGGTCCACAGCAACGGTAGTACTACATCGCATGACAAACATGCATCCACACAATGAGTAAGTAATCCGTCCAAAAGACGAGGGTTAAAAGTGGCGTACCTTTGCTAAAAGCCAGGTAAACCTTCAACAAAGTGACTGACGCAGGAGAGTGAGAAATCGGGGAAAAGCCCTTCAGTGACAGCTTTCCTTGTAGTGCAGTGATACGAATGTACTTTTTGTTTGAGGAGAGTGGGAGTATACCAGCGAAAACCCCAGCAGAATGCCCATTAGTTTAAGAACATTGGCGTTAGCCAAGCTTTGCCGAACAGCACTTTCCTTTGTCACTTCTGTTACAGTTTTCTCCCCCATTTGAACGGCAGGTTTTGCTGTGACTGCTATTATATGCCAAGCTTTCTCTGTAATTAACATCGGCAGATCCTCCTGTATTTTCATATGTCATTGTACTCACCTTATTTATTCACTGCCTAATTAAAACCAACACAATGTAGAGCACGCGTGTCTTCCCTAGAATCTACCCCCTTCCTCTCACCAACACAGGCGCGTGAGTTTAGGGTTTAGGAAAATCACTTGTCCCAATTCTACACTCTCTTGAGCCTTTATTTCACAGCTTCACTCAAATCATAGGCTCTTTGTGTCTGGAAACGACTCGTGTAGTTACGAGGATGGAGAGAAGGCGGTTAGAGAGGAAGAGAATGTTTTGTGGAGATTAGAGATGAATAAATGTGATTTGTGAAAATGGAGGAGAGAGTTTTTTTTGTGGAGATGGAGAGAGGATGTGTTTTGTGCAGATGGGGGTTAGAGCGGGATAGTGTTTTGTGGAGATGGAGAAAGGATGTGTTTTGTAGAAATGGAGGAAGGTGATGTTTTGTGGAGATGGGGATTATAGAGGAATAGTGTTTTGTGGAGATGGGGGTTAGAGAGGAATAGTGTTTTGTGGAGATGGGGGTTAGAGAGGAATAGTGTTTTGTGGAGATGGGGGTTAGAGAGATATATCTTGTCGATATCGTGATTAGAAGTTGGAATGGAATTTATTCCCTGAAGGGAAAGTAGGTTATAACCATTTTAAAATTGGATAATGAAAGTATTTCCATTGTTGTTCGTCATTTTTAACGTTCTCCTCAATACGTGGGCGGATAAAAAGTGTCCTTGATACATGTTTAATCTAGGACAACATTTATGAACCATTTTGCAGTTGGAAATCGATAACAAAGTATGCTTAATGACCGCTCCTCGCGCAAAATTCCAGTTAAAAATCTACTCAAATTATTCTAGGGATTCTCGCCCACACAGAGAAAATGTTGCTAAAAGGGGACTATGTGGCTATCACATCAGGTCTTGGTTATGTGGTTAGTGGAGCGGCATAGATGATGCCTACAGAGGCTGCAAGTCTCCCTTGCTCTAATTTACGCTTCCACCAGCACCCGTCCCCAAAATAGGCGATCAGAAATTCCAGGGATACTGGGATTGTCCTGGCAAGTCATCACCGGGTTTTCGCCTGCCAAAATATATGGGACAAAGGAGGTCGCACTTCCCCAGACGTCTAGCGACATAATTGGACTGAAGGTATATGGACAGACTAACTGACTGATGGACGGATTGATAGATAGATAGATAGATATATTGATTGATTGATTGATAGATGGATTGATTGATTGATAGATTGGTAGATAGATAGATGGATGGATAGATATAGATAGACAGGTAGATAAACGAGCTTCAATTTGTTATAAATAGTTAAATGCAAAACGATAACGCATTCTATATAAATAGTGTATATAAAGAACAACGTGTTCGCTGTGTTATTAACTTACAGAAGGGATCAAGATGCTGAGCAGCACATGAGCTGCAGTGCTCAGCGACTCATAGCTGACTGCTAGTGTCAGGACCAGCGAACCAAAGCTGCCAAGACCCTTCTACACCTCCACGCGGTGATCATGGATAACAGGTTGTAACAGATCAGACTGGCTAAGGAGAAGGGATCGAAGAGACATTGCTAACCCGGTACTTAAAAAATGATTGCTGAAGTCGGATATGTTGGACCGAAAGGGGCAAATATCGCAGTCATGCTGTAAACTACGACACAACACATTCCATTCTCTTGACTACATTCTGCTACTTAAGCCCTTTCAGTGTTTGGTAGTGGGAGATTGAGAATGAACGAAGCCAAGCCAAGCCAACTTACAGAAGAAACGCTTTTTAACAAATTTCAAACAGCTACCATCGTTATAAGCTCGCTATTTAGCACATAGCTGCACCAAGGATACTGCGGGTAACGCTAAACTGAAATAACTATCGTCTCAATTTTGTCGGTAAGGTCCACTAAGCCACTCCAAAACGGTCCACTAAACCACACAATAGAGTGGTCCACTGAGCCACACATAGAGCAGTCAACTGAGCCACACATAGAGCGGTCCACTGAGTCACACATAGAGCGGTCCGCTGATCCAACGTAGAACAGTAGAAACAGTACACAACAACACACCAACCTTGGAAAAGAACACGAGACAACAAACCAGAAGTGTAAAAAGGCACCCAAACACAACTAGCAAAAACAAAAAAGAACAAACCAACATAGCATTAGAATATATTCAAGGAACATACAAAGAAATGGACTTGCATATACTTGTACACAGATGAATCAGCAACGAGAGCTAGCTATGCGAAATGGAGGGTGAGGCCAGTACATCCAAATAAATAATGGACAGGAAATCCATATCTCAGTGGCCACTGAAAAAACTTAAAAACATCTTCCTAGCTGCTGAAGAGCTAAGAACAGCTGCAATAGCCATCGTTGAAAACAAGGACCATCCCATAGATAAGATAGTTTTCCTTACAGATTCACTATCAGTCAACATGACCCTCAGAAACCATTCAAACAACGAATTGGACATCCTGTCTAAGGCACTCATGAATACCAGATACAATTTCAACAGAGTCAACATTTAATGGATTTCTACACACTAGAAACGGGGAGTTAGACATGCTAGCCGAAGAGGAAGTCTGCAAAACCCAAATTGAAAAAGACAGAGCTACTTATGAAGAAATAAAGACAGATATAGACATTAATCTAAAAGACAAATGCCACATAGAACACCCATAACCTGATAAAACAGGAGCACACTACTGGTTGACAAGATGAGGTCGTGTGACAATATTCAGGCAACTGCATTTATCTGTCCATCATATTAAAAATTGGGAACACAGACATATATATGGATGGAAGAAACAAACGGTGGAACATGTCTGTCGGATCCTCGAGAGGAGCAGAGGGACTGCAAGACATTCCCCCAACCCACATAAACCGTATAACGACATGAGAAGTCGACGGACATGTTTAAGATTGAAATGGATGCGATTATTTGAGAATAATACAAGCGAGTCACAGACATAATAGTACCACTTTCCTTGTGTGTGGTGTGAGGCGAATAAAGGTATTTGTGCATGGGGTTGGCAGCATCACCATGTAAAAGCCATTGCTATGTATTGGTGTCCAAACATTGCTGCCAGGCTCCATCATTCCTGTGATGATTCCAACATTCCGGTGATGATTCCAACATTCCGGTGATGATTCCAACATTCCTGTGATGATTCCATCATGTATGTGATGATTCCAACATTTATGTGACGATTCCAACATTTATGTGATGATTCCAACATTTATGTGATGATTCCAACATTCCTGTGATGATTCCAACATTCCTGTGATGATTCCAACATTCATGTGATGATTCCAACATTCCTGTGATGATTCCAACATTCCTGTGATGATTCCAACATTCCTGTGATGAATCCAACATTCCTATGATGATTCCAACATTTATGTGATGATTCCAACATTTATGTGATGATTCCAACATTCCTGTGATGATTCCAACATTCCTGTGATAATTCCAACATTTATGTGATGATTCCAACATTTATGTGATGATTCCAACATTCCTGTGAAGATTCTAACATTTATGTGATGATTCCAACATTAATGTGATGATTCTAACATTTATGTGATGATTCTAACATTTATGTGATGATTCCAACATTCCTGTGATGATTCCAACATTTATGTGATGATTCCAACATTTATGTGATGATTCCAACATTTCTGTGATGATTCCAACATTCATGTGATGATTCCAACATTTATGTGATGATTCCAACATTCATGTGATGATTCCAACATTTATGTGATGATTCCAACATTTATGTGATGATTCCAACATTTATGTGACGATTCCAACATTCCTGTGATGATTCCAACATTCCTGTGATGATTTCAACATTTATGTGATGATTTCAACATTGATATGATGGTTCCAATCACACCTCATAATGACTTGACTTCGCTACATCCGCGTGTGCCATTCTGGCTGGGCTCATACCTCTACAGGTAGATGATTGGACCACTTATATTACGGTACTTTTGGTTCAAAGCTAAAGTCCGAGCTCTAGAAGTAGGCCCAACATGCCTAGTGCTGACCTCTGGAACGACCTGCTGTAACAATTCAACCTGAAATGATTGTCAGGGACAGGAACAATAAAAACCATGGACTGAAACAACTGAAAATGCATTATACTGACTGAAGCAGCCGGGACAGGCAACGGAATGTCGAATAGTAAGTTTAGATACAACTTAAATACTCGTTTTGTCACCACCCCAAGCTCGTGTCCGTAGTTGCTAAATCAACCCGCACACACATACACACATGGTGTTGGTTGTTACACCCCCCCCCCCCCCCCCATAAAAAAAATTAAAAACAAACAAAAACAAAATGTAAAATGAAAATAAAAAATATAGCGATGGCAATTTGGGAGACCAGCCAAGTGTGCTCGACCTTCTTAAAGTATTGAGAAACCAATAGTGTAAGGATTATGGCGACAAGCTTACCTCGTGTTGCATTGCTCTGCATAGAGTATCCTGTTTTTGCAACGTTTCTAATATCGGTCATAACGAGGAACCATGTTCCCCACCTTACAGATAGGAGAATCTGTGTTTAGCTTAGCCCTATTTAAAATGGAAGGGGGGGGGGGGGAGTTTCAGACATGTCATAAAGAACACGATTGTGTGATGTTTGGTAAGCGCTTACATCTCTGTTTGGCACTGAGCGCGAGTCGATTTACACCATTACGATGTTACATAAATAGATTCTGATTCTTCGTCTCTACAGCTTCCAAAATCCACCCGCCACACAGTCTCCTGGAATCCTTTCTGTTTCATTCATTGTCGTTAAGTTTCTAGCCAACTGGCGGGTCGATCGTGTCTTTGCATAACTCCCTCCCTTTACTGCTGTCATTAATTCCTTTGTTAGTCTTTTTTATATGCTTCTGTAATGTTAAACAGTTAAGAATAGTCTCTCTCTCTCCCTCCCTCCCCCTCCCAATACATATGGGCCACTTGTTCTTGTCTATGTGTATCTAAGCTACTTGAATCAGTTCTCTACTGTTCATGGCATGTTACAGTGGCTCTTCTTACACCGTGAAACGTACTAAAGAAGCTATGCTTGGATCATCCTCGCTGTAGTCCTTCTCAACAGTATCACCACTAAGGATCAGTGCCGGTCCACATCTCGTTGACCAGGCTGCTGTAGCACATCATATTTCCGGGTGCCTGACGTAGACATGAGGGTGACGTAGACATGAGGGTGTGGGAGCTTTTGATCTGTATGCTACACTCAACTCCAGCTGTAACGTTCATTCTGGTCTGTAATAAATACCTTTGCCAATTGGCCTCTTTCGCGTGTTTCTCCCCTCGTGCGTTACATTAACATTCCATTTGACACTGTTGCCTTCCGCTTAGCACGTCGAATGGTTTGCCCTATACCCTTGTCATTCACTGAGATCAGTGGATTCAACCATGGTTTCCTCAATTCCAAGCATATCGTAAAAGTTCCTGATTGTCCCATAGCGGACAATGCAGTCAAGGATGAAGTGTTGGAAACGCAATTCTACTAGAGCACAGCTTGTTTATGAAGTGATGGCTAGTTCCCTTCTACGCTGACTATCATAGACCGACAGTAAACCCGGTATCGATTTACAACCGAGTTGTTGGAGCGTGTATGTTTTAACAAGTCGAACCAGATACATTTTGCGTAAAGAGCGAGCACTCTACCACCATGCTGACAAGACACTAACATCATGCCATTAAAAGCCACAGCGCGGTGCTAGCAACCTCCTCATGTAAACTAATTGCGACAGAAACAACTACTACAAGATCGCACATAATTACTTTTCTACAGCTTTGTACGAAGACTGGTTGCTAGAATGGTCACCTTGCGCTTTATAATAAGGGGACTATAAAAGAAAGAATATGTTCACCCTAAGTAAGATGAACATGTTCACCCTAAGTAAGATGAACATGTTCACCCTAAGTAAGATGAACATGTTCACCCTAAGTAAGATGAACATGTTCACCCTAAGTAAGATGAACATGTTACCCAAAGCTTCCGAGGGGATTTTCATTTATATTTCCTCCCACCCTCCTCAATAGGTTTTAACAGCACCACCCCGCCCCAATCTGTTCTGTTCCCCGCTTGTTCTGTTTTGTCTGAAATGGTTTGCTCGCATCGGCAGCCATTCTGTTAGCTGGGCCTACTTTTGTTATTTGGGGGTGTCATGTCTTTTTGACCTTGAATGCGTTCTGTGACTAACTAAAGGATTTCGGGTTTTTCCAACATCTTATCTTGTCGATTCTTAGACTTACCCCTTCCCATGTTTTAATCCACCACACCCCCCCCCCTTTTCCCCTCTATTAGTTTCGGTTCTGATTTTATTATTGCTTATCATTTCTTATCATTGTTTTTCTGATTACAATTTTTTTACCACGTTAAAAGAAAGTTTGACCTGTAGTGGTTTTTGTCTAAATTCAATCAGTCAGTCAAGTCTGTGGATCGGCTTTGTGTATATATCTGAATAATTGACATGGGAGTATACAAATAAGAGAAAGACAAGCAAAAGCGACACTATATAATCCACATTTCACAAATCTCCGTCCTCGCATGTCCAATGATATTCTACTGTATTTGGCAGTCTATTCTTAGGACTTTTGTTATTCTTAGGACTTTTATAAACAAGATCTTTGTTAAAGACTTCGCTGAAGAGAAACTAAGCGTGTAGCTTAGTAGAAATTTGGCAGAGATGGACGGACAAATGATATTCAGACTCAGAACGGGACAGTACAGACTCATGGTCCACCTCCATATAATTTGTCACAGAGACACGGCCACGTGCGATTGTGGAGCACTCAAGCAAACACCAGGACATATTCTGAAGGACTGTCCCATCTATGCAGGCCAAAGAGCGGCAGTCTGGCTCGGAGGAGCGAACATGCTCGAAAAGATGTGGGGGACCGGCGAAGGCCTGAAACTCTGTCTCCTTTGTGAACCTCACCGGACTAGAAGCATAGCATCAGTTGATCGTGAACCTCACCGGACTAGAAGCATTGCATCTGTTGATCGTGAACCTCACCGGACTAGAAGTATAGCATCAGTTGATCGAAGAAGTTTTGGAAACTTTACAAAAGAGCGCGGGGCTGAATGGTTTCGAAGCATGCCTGCCGACAAGGAGGGCTGCGGTTCGAATCCCCGGTATGGTATATGTTGTTTTTCTGTTGGGGGGGGGGGGAGGGGGGGAGGAGTGAAATAAACTAACATAGTCAGCACACGACGTGTCCTAGGTCCATCTCTCTTTCGCCTTCCCTCTGTTGTTCATACCAGGACGGTTCTAGTAATAGTGTAATGTTCTCCTAGGACAGGCTGATCCAATCCCCCCTTGTATCGGTAAGGATGGTGTGTATATTTACCCGCTGGTTACGGTTACTGATATAATTTTTACAAGCTAACAATTCTAAGTTTTACGGTAGCAAGTTTTTATTTAATATCGGAATTTTAAAAAAAGGGATTATAAATCAATTATAACATTGCTTGCTACGATAGTATTCCAACTTGTATTTATCGAGACCTCGACAAATTTGTGTCTTCAAGTTGTTACTTCTTCTGCTTCATCGATCAACTGATGCTGTGATTCTAGTCTGGTGAGCTTCACGATCAACTGATGCTGTGGTTCTAGTCCGGTGAAGTTCACGATCAACTGATGCTGTGCTTCTAGTCCGGTGAGGTTCACGATCAACTGATGCTGTGCTTCTAGTCCGGTGAGTTTCACGAAGGACACTGTGCGTTCCAGGCTTCGCCGGTCCACCTCAACTTTTCGAGCATGGTCGCTCCCCCAGGCCAGACTGCCTCTCTTTGGTCTACATAGGTAGGGCATTCTTATAGAATATGTTCTGGTGTTTGCTTGGGTGCTCCACAATCACACATGATGGTGTCTCTGAGACCCATTCTGTGGAGGTGGGTCTTGACTCTACAATGTCCCGTTCTGAGTCTGAAGATCTTTGTCTGCTCATCTCTGCCAAGTTTGTTTAAGTTGTTACAGAAGTATATGTCTTGTTATTGCGGGTGGGGACAAGATGCAGTCGTGCATGAGCTGACCGCTGGTAGCTTGCATCAGGATCAGCGAACCATAGCTGACCTAAATCCTATTCCGCCTACGCGTGGCGGCCCTGGAAACAGGCTGCATAAGCTAGTAGGGTAGTTTGGTCAAGGCATAGGGATCACAGTGGAAAAGCAAATCCGGTATTTAAAAAGGGCAGCTGAAATCGGATGTTTCGAGCCAAAATGCGCAGATATCGCAGCCTCACTGTAAACTGCGACACAACGTCACAAAACCAATTTCAGGACGAATGCCGAAGAAGTGTTGACGAGTCACCCTCCCTTTCAACAGTAGATAGTCCGCTGTCTTGATATCAAGGGCGTGTTTGCAGTATTGATGGTGTGGCTGAGATGGGCGATGATGAGAGCCCCTAAACCTCACATCGACACGCCTCTGATCTACTTCACATCAACACGCCTCTGATCTTCACACTTTTCAGAATGACTTCATTTCGAAAGATATATTTGCATTATTCTAACCTCGTTTTGTGTGGGGAGTTTTTGTGTAAGAACCACTTCCGGTCGCCTACGTTCTCACTGAGGTAATGTAATGTGCACTTTTCAGCTGCTCTCGTGTTGTAGTAGGTTACCTGCTCTCCTCCAGCATAAATGTTTACTTTGGTGATCGACCCTCTTCAGTAGTTTCTCTTCTTCTTCTTCTTCTTCTTCTTCTTCTTCTTCTTCTTCTTCTTCTTCTTCTTCTTCCACGGCTTTGTTCTGATATTGACTTTGTGATGTTGTGTCATAGTTTACATCCATGCGGTTCGGCCCGACACATCTAGTTTCAGCAGATCATTATTGGAGACCGGGTTTCTTATCCCCCTTGCGACCCGTATTGTCTTAGTTAAATGAGTGCATCAGGTCTCCTTGGCCGACGCTTGCAGACGGAATAGGATATTGGCCCACTATAGTTATCTGCCCCTGCTGCAAGCAACTAGCTATGAACCGTTGGATGCTATTAGCTCATTTACTGTTCTCTATCTTCAACCGTTTTTACATTTTGAAATCGCTCGCTGATAGCTTCATTAACCGCAATCACCCCATTAGCATTATAATTCATTTTGTATTCTCTTATAGCTTTAGTAATGTGTGGACGACCCCCACCACTCTCATTAATATGTTGGTATATTATTGAATACACGATAGTAGTGACACGATCCCGAGTTTAGGAGTCAAATGGTCTAGTTAATTTATTATTCAGTACATCTGAATTGATATTTAACGTCAGAAATAAAAATAACGTAATTTAGAAGCTAATTTCACATTGGTTTAACCTATCAGATATGTTTATGTCCTAGTGATATCCGGTCACAAGCATGGACGTGCATAGGTTGAAATGAGGAGAAAGGAGAGAGAGAGAGAGAAAGAGAAGGAGAAAGAAAATAGCGATAGAAAACTATTGTTTGATAAGGATATTTATAGTGTCAAGAAAAGTTCAGAGCGTGGGCTATGGAATATCGATATGATAACTGGCATTGTCGATGCCGCCTACAATTGATGTGACTACAAGGTAGACTAGAGAACGATACCAGAGATAATGCACTGATCCAATAATCTCGGAAATGAGTTGCCCGAGAGTTTTTATGAGAGTTATATCATTAGTTTCTAGCCAATTGAACCAGTGCTGGAGTCAGAAAGAAGTTCAAAGATTAGCAATGTTTGTAACCAGCCATACATACCTTAGGAGACGACAAAGGGGGCTGGACACGGGGCCTGACACTCGCTCTATCCTGTATAAACTATAATCAATCATCAAGTGAATATCTTACAGCTCCCTGTGGAGCATCTGTCAAAAAATATGCGTCGTCAGGTCGGCCTGTTCTAGGGCCGAGCGTTTGAAGATAAGGTCTGGGATATTTCGGTTTGCTCTGAAACCACATTGGGCTTCGTCTATCTGTGGCTCAGCCAAATGTCTCAGGCTCTGTTCCAGTGTCCTGGAGAAGGCTTTGTCTGGAACACAAAGAAGGGATATGTGTCTGGTATCCTGCGCTATCGGTTGTCTTCGTCTATTTTGGGCTCAGCCAAATGTCTTAGGCTCTGTTCCAGTGTCCGGGAGAAGACTTTGCCTGGAACACAAAGAAGGGATATGTCTGTGGTATCCTGCGCTATCGGTTGTCTTCATCTATTTGGGGCTCAGCCAAATGTCTTAGGCTCTGTTCCAGTGTCCTGGAGAAGACTTTATCTGGAACACAATGAAGGGATATGTCTCTGGTATCCTGCGCTGTCGGTTGTCACCCTTTTTTAAATAGTAAAATGATGGCTATCTGACAGGCCTTTGATATACCCCTGTGGACCCAGGCTGCCCAGCGAACCTTCAGTAATAACAATTTCCCCACAGTTCCCATGTACTTGACCATTTCTGGTGTTATACCATCATATCCATCTTCTTTGTCATCCATTATTGTCTCCAGTGCTGCCTTCAGCTCATCCGTGGTGATGTTTCCTCGCCATTTATTTCCTCCTCTGTATTAGCGCTTGTCGTATCTGGAACTTGGTCTTCTCTTGCACAGGAGAGCTCTGAGAAATAAGTTGTTCCATCTATCCATTATCTCATTCGGACTGGTAAGTCTAAGGACCTTGTTTGTCTCTAACAAATTTGAATGGACAATTTTCCTTCCCCGTGTTCTTTAGGGCCCTGTTAAACAACTGCTGGTGTTCTCCGGCATTCTTTAGGCCTGCAGGAAGAGATGGGCGAGTTAGGGAGTAGTGACGGCGTGTAGAAGATGTGAAGAGTTAAAACTTAGTCTTTATACTGGATTAGAAGACTTTAGAAGAGCTGGGTAGGTTGAATGGGGAACTGATGGGTGGGTTGAATGGGAAACTGATGGGAGGGTTTAATGGGGAACTGATGGGAGGGTTGAATGGGGAACTGATGGGTGGGTTGAATGTGGAACTGATGGGTGGGTTGAATGGGGAACTGATGGGAGGGTTGAATGGGGAACTAATGGGAGGGTTTAATGGGGAACTGATGGGTGGGTTGAATGGGGAACTGATGGGTGGGTTGAATGGGGAACTGATGGGAGGGTTGAATGGAGAACTGATGGGTGGGTTGAATGGGGAACTGATGGGTGGGTTGAATGCGGAACCGATGGGTGTGCTGATGGGGAACTGATGAGTGGGTTGAATGGGGAACTGATGGGTGGGTTGAATGGGGAAATAATGAGTGGGTTGAATGGGGAACTGATGGGTGGGTTGAATGGGGAAATAATGAGTGGGTTAAGAACTGGGAAGAAGTGCAGTAGGGATGTGATTGAGTGGATGAATGTTGTGAAGGGGTTTTAAAAATTAACTACTTTGGTAATTATCCTGAGTGACGTCTCATACCTCAGCTAATACAAGTGTATGACGTCGAGTGTCGTGTGAGACTGTCCTCAAGTTTATCTAGGACATAGAAGATAGGCCGTGAAGTTAATGAGGGAAATATATTCGCCTTGGTTATTCAAGGGACATTCTTATGAGCCTCGAGAAAAGTCTGAGACAGACCACTAAGTTTATGACAGAAATAGATGGGGTCAGGGCCAACGAGAGGGGGCTGCAGGCAGCACATTGGTCAAGTGCCCGCTGGTAACAAAAAGAGGCACCCCAGCTAAATGGTTAATTGCAATCTATATTTCACGCTTTGGCAGTACCATTACGGACTACTACTACTACTACTGCTGCTGCTGCTGCTGCTGTTAACACTAGTCTATTGCTACTGATAACACCACCTACTGTGTCAGAGCCAGGTCTGTTATGTAATATTATAGGTGGTAAAAATTTAAATGCTTCCTTGTTAGTGTACGAAGACTTATCCCAGACGGGAATAATAATTAACCCAATTACGTGCGAACTAGTTTAGATCCTGCATAATTAAATTCACATTCGGTAGAGTAGACTTAGTGAGGCCAGCCGGAAGTGAATAGAACAGATTAGTCGTCTGTTAATCTCTTCTATCAGAGCTCACGTGAACAGTAGGTGCGCGGGTTGAGCCACAGGGCATTACAAAGACATGTATACCAGGCGGATTCATTGGCTTAACTGAAGCATACATTTGTGGTGGAGAGAAAGATAGGCGACCAATGCGAATGAAACGTCCTACATATGAATTTATAGAGTGAAACACCAACTCAGAAAGAGAGGAGGAGGACGACACAGAAGAACACCAGAGAGGTTGAACATAGATACTTTTTTGATTTTTAAATTATAAATCATCACTTAAAAGTACATTCTCACAATCTAGGAGCACAGACCAGAAAAGACACAAGTGAACAAGGTGAAATTTAAAAAAATAACAAACAAGGCCAATGGACACTCTTTCAATTTGGAAGAAGTGGGACTTCACAAAGTGCCTTATTGAACACCTATAGAATTGATGGACACCTCAATCCCAAACAAGGACCAGTTGATTACATACACAACTTTGATGAAGAAGCAGACAATGGAAAACAGAAAGAAACGGACACACGGGCGCATGTTGAAGTGAATTTGGAAAACGAGGAGTAATTATAATGTAGGCCTTGCCATTGAATGTACTTCAACATAATTCTCATCTTAAAATGAAATAGAAAATCATTTTGCCAATAGTAACGCCCTACTGCCCAAAACATCCCCGAAATATATTTGCAATCACGTTTTCACAGAAAACATACGGAAATGTCCAAGCACCGAGCATATACGAGACTGGTCAGGTCGATTATTTTGGCACATGAGAGACAATAGTCTCAAGAATGGCACTTCTGCTTATAAATCTGCACTCGGATCTGCGGAAGGCTGGGATCCTACTGGAAAATGGCGGGGAATTTCTATAAAGGATCTCAAAACATGAACAAGAATTTAGTTACGGAGAATGTTACCTAGTCTGGCGAGAACTAGATAGGATCCTGCTGTTTAGGACAGCAGTTGACAACATCTTAAGCTGTGAAATGGTACACTCTTTTACAACATATCATGATATGCTTTTCTTCTAAAAACGTCGTCTGCTTTGAAATTTGTTTAACCCCCACCCCCATAACAAAACACACAAAAAACAAACAAACAGCAACTAAGCTCTTTTTATAGATTTAGTACTAAGCATATGGCGTATGAGCTGGGGAAGCTATAGACAGCAAGGAAGGGAATTGCCCACCCACCTCACATAGGCTGGCTGCGGCTTAGAACGTGAAGAGTTAATCTTAATCCTCGACGGTAGTGGTTGCCATGGAACTGACCTTAACCTTTGCTAAACGTATGCAACTTTTTCTTAAAAACCAACTTTTTACTAATAGCGATGACTCATTCTGATGATCTGATCTGCATTACTAAATAATAATATGTTTCAATGTGAATTATTTTTCCTGATCTGTATTGAAGCTTAAATACATATTTTACAAATCAATTCTGTCTTTCCTCTACCTGATCATCTTATATTAATAACAAATATATTGATAATTTACCTCAAATGCAGAAAATCCAGAGTTCTCCATTCCACTCCTCTCCCATATTCCATTTCCCTTTGAACTGTACAGGCTACTTGTGCATCTCATGGCATAAACCACAAGTGGATAAGCACAGAATAGAAACAGGGAAGGGACCTCAAACAAACTGTTTTCGCTGATTTATATTTCCCAGTGACACCCTGGTAACCGAGCGGTCAGCAAGGGGACAAACACAAGACTAGCACCACAGAGAGCATGTCGCAAGAGACGACTGTGTGGCATGGTATAACACCGGCCATTGTTAGGTGGTTTGTTAAGAGCAGCATAGATGACGCTAACAGGCTGCTGGTCTACCTTGCTCTAGTGTTTGAGTCTATTAAGATGGATTCGCTCATCGGTTAACTGTCCTCCGCGACACTTGTAACAAACGCAGCGGAATAATAAGCTGCTCGAGCCTAGCCCGCTAAGCAGTGCACCCTTCTCCCGGCTACACACAACTCACGCCAGAGCTGGGACCTGCACAGGGGCATCCGCCCTAGCAGAAGTACAGGTCGACTAAGACTGAGACCCTGGATGTAGTTAATGTGCGAACCAACTATCTTATTTCTTTCACGTTTCATAAGATAGAGTGCTTAATGGTTCGGTGCATCTGATTTAAGCACGATTTGTAACGAGTTAACTGCCCCAATATGGCGACGAGAGAAACCATAGTCCAGGGGTCTCAACTTAAATCGGCAAGAGTGTTGCTTGAGAATATTTTTAATAGGTCCGCTGGCCGCAGCTCAGTAAATCTAACTTCTTGTTGCTCTTCTCCTTCTTAATCACTCCTATTCGAGGACTGAACATATATTTGTACATACTAACAATCGAATGTGTAGACAAACAGGTGATTAACATGTGTTGTTCTTCTATTATGATATTAGCGTATTATTTTTCTTTGGTATTAACAAAATGTGTATTTCTGTCTTCATTTGCACAGAAAATAATTTCACATTTAATCGATGTCTTTTCTGTAGTTTGACAATATTTTTGTTTTTGGAAAAATCATACGCCATAGACAATTTTTACTAGACGGACCGCCACGTTTTTGAAAGAAATAGATACCATTATTTGATGGCGAATGACAAGGGAAATTCTACTTATAGGGAAGACAGGTGCAAGGGGACAAAGGACACTTAATATCCGAGAGGCAAAGTAAGGCCGTGAGGCGTGAGATAGAGGCCTCCAATACATGTGGACCTGTTAGTCTTGTTGATTGTATGTATACATGATGTATGTCAAGGTAATATATACGATTTTGTTATTAAATTAAATGTTGGTTTAAAAACAGCAAGCACGGAGCTGGCGATTTCATGGCGTGAAACAAATTGCTACGGTAACCACGTGGTACTGTAAGACCACGCAAAGGGCTATACACAAGGTTAACCACACAAAGGGCTGTACACAAGCCTAACCACACCGTGTTAACTGCCGTGTTAGGCCTGTGCTTCGAAGGGAGCATGAATGGACAAGGAAAAGGTACAATAAACTAACAACACAAACACGTTATTTGAAGTCAACTATTCATGATTATATTGAGTGTCTCTCTTGCAACAAAAAAGCCGGTTTTAATGCCAGGCTCCGCATACTGCAATCTACCCATCTGTAAATGGGTACCCAATACTCAATCCCACATCAGAAAAATAAAAACTAATGAGACCTAGTACAGTGTAGCCTGCACGCCATCTACGAGACTACGTTTGCTTTATCTGACAATCTGCTGTATACGAGGATCATATTTTTGTGTACGCGTCTTAAACCCCTTTAAAGCGCCAGGCCCCAGGTTAAATCCTAGATTGCTTGCTGTGCCTAAAACAGCCCCTGGTTCTAGAGACGTAGCATGCACGAATAAAGCAAAGAAACCCAATAAAGGTATACAGAATTTCACAAGAATGGAGGAGAATAATTATCAATAGACAAGCACCAAACGTGTCATTCAGTGAAGTAGTATTCAGACTCAACAGGACGGGACACAAAGCCTAAACAGCAAATGAATGGAAGTCAGAATCAGCAAGCTGAAATCTCTAGCGTGCGAGTTTTGAGAGGTTTTACAGCACCGGCTAGGCTAGGACAGCTGTGTATTCATGCCTGTCAGTGGGTTCACCAGCGTGGAGAGAAAGAGCCTTCTTTGGTTCAGGATTTTTCCCCACCGGTCTGGCTTGTTCGTTCAGTGTTACATATCTGATCCTGGTGGTAGCTCGCTGTGGGACCCCAGCAGTCGTTCTCGTTGCTGGTTTTATTTTGCTTGAAAATGTTCAAAGTAGCTATTATAAACGGGATATTTGCTTGTAGTAGCAGATGTGTGGATTTATTCCGTCCGTAACCATTTCTTCTTATCTGGTGGTTCTGAAGCTGGATTTAAACACATTTCAGTGGTTGATGGAGCATTCACAAGTCCACGCGTGATGTATTACATGGTAGGGAACATTGTCATGATATTATTTATTACTTTCTGTGATATTCATAATTATAAATTGACGAACAATAAAACAAGGACTTACGACATTTAGCAAAAATAGACTCCGCGTTTAGATCTATCCCTAATGACGTAGACAGTTCTGTTTCCACATTCGAGGACGCTTCTTCTTCATCATGCCTTAATGGCGTACTAATTGTGATTTATGATCGGTTCTGTTTCTTGTTAACATGAACTGTTTCAACCTGAGTGGACTGTTACACAAAGTATGGACTGTTTCTATCTAGCCATACTCAGGCCCACGTAGTGTATAGACTGAAGTCGTACTTAGGCCCCCTCCCCCATAGTGTGGACTGTTTGTAAGCGCCCCCACCCCCCGGCGTAATGTGGACTGTTTCTAACCATACTCAGGCCCCTCGGCGTAGTGTGGACTATTTCTAACCATACTCAGGCCCTTGTAGTGTGGACTATTTCTAACCATACTCAGGCCCCTGTCGTGTGGACTTGTTCTAACCATACTCAGGCCCCTGTAGTGTGGACTGTTTATAACCATACTCAGGCCCCTGTAGTGTGGACTGTTGATAACCATACTCAGGCCCCCGTAGTGTGGACTGTTTATAACCATACTCAGGCCCCTCGGGGTAGTGTGGACTGTTTCTAACGATACTCAGGCCCCTCGGCGTAGTGTTTACTATTTATAACCATACTCAGTCCCCTCGGCGTAGTGTGGACTATTTCTAACCATACTCTTGTCCCTCGGCGTAGTGTGGACTTTTTCTAGCCATACGCAGGCCCCCATAGTGTGGACTATTTCTAACCATACTGAGGCCCCTCGTCGTAGTGTGGACTGTTTCTAACCATAATCAGGTCCCCGTAGATTTTTCGTTAGCCATAATGTGAACTGACTCTTTTTATTTGCCCCAAATGTGGACTGCCAGAACTGGTTGTTAAGCGTAGTATAGACTGTTATCCTTAAGGTGAACTCTTTGCTAGCCATAATAATGTAGACAATATGCGTGACATTCAATATTCTGTGCCAATTCATATAACCCATGCTTGCTTGCTTTGCTCATATGTGTTATTGATAATTGTGACTAGACACCTGGATGTATGTTTCTTCTCACCTAACAAACCGTGTTGGTATAGCTTGTAGGTCTACGTCACAAGTGTGCCCGTCATTTCTGGAAGCGTTTACTTAGTTTTTATTTTCTGCCGAGGGGCATTCGAATATTTCCTATCTCGTGGCATATCGTTTCTACAGGTAGGCAACTCTGTATCAGCCATTCCTCCCTGACCGGCGGGCTAACTATTCTTGGCTTCCTTGTCGAGCTTCGGTAACAAACAAACGAATGACGTATGGAACTGTTGATATAATACCGGTACGGTATATTGTCTATTTTCGCGGCAAGACTGAAATCAAATGTTTCTCATGATAATCAAATATGTAGGAAACAAAACAGGTACACACGTTGAAATGGAAACTGGTGTAGACAGTTCACTGCCGATCAGTAACTTTCACGTTGCGTGTTTTCGTGACTCCGTGATCTTTTCTCACTTCTTTCTTGCATTTGTTGTATATGTGTATATACTACAGCTTGTATGTAAAGTGTTGTAAGACACGCGTTACCTGTTACATATACTCTCTCTCCTCTCTGTCTGTCTCAGGCATGTTGTAAGACACGCGTTACCTGTTACATATACTCTCTCTCTCCTCTCTCTGTGTCTGTCTCAGGCATGTTGTAAGACACGCGTTACCTGTTACAGATACTCTCTCTCCTCTCTCTGTCTGTCTCAGGCATGTTGTAAGACACGCGTTACCTGTTACATATACTCTCTCTCCTCTCTGTCTGTCTCAGGCATGTTGTAAGACACGCGTTACCTGTTACATATACTCTCTCTCTCCTCTCTCTGTGTCTGTCTCAGGCATGTTGTAAGACACGCGTTACCTGTTACAGATACTCTCTCTCCTCTCTCTGTCTGTCTCAGGCATGTTGTAAGACACGCGTTACCTGTTACATATACTCTCTCTCTCCTCTCTCTGTGTCTGTCTCAGGCATGTTGTAAGACACGCGTTACCTGTTACAGATACTCTCTCTCCTCTCTGTGTCTGTCTCAGGCATGTTGTAAGACACGCGTTACCTGTTACATATACTCTCTCTCCTCTCTGTGTCTGTCTCAGGCATGTTGTAAGACACGCGTTACCTGTTACAGATACTCTCTCTCCTCTCTCTGTCTGTCTCAGGCATGTTGTAAGACACGCGTTACCTGTTACAGATACTCTCTCTCTCCTCTCTCTGTCTGTCTCATACATGTAAGACACGCGTTACCTGTTACAGATACTCTCTCTCTCCTCTCTCTGTCTGTCTCATACATGTAAGACACGCGTTACCTGTTACATATACTCTCTGTCTCTCTCCTTTCTCAGTCTGTCTCAGGCATGTTGTAAGACACGCGTTACCTGTTACAGATACTCTCTCTCTCCTCTCTCTGTCTGTCTCATACATGTAAGACACGCGTTACCTGTTACAGATACTCTCTCTCTCCTCTCTCTGTCTGTCTCATACATGTAAGACAAGCGTTACCTGTTACAGATACTCTCTCTCTCCTCTCTCTGTCTGTCTCATACATGTAAGACACGCGTTACCTGTTACAGATACTCTCTCTCTCCTCTCTCTGTCTGTCTCATACATGTAAGACAAGCGTTACCTGTTACATATACTCTCTGTCTCTCTCCTTTCTCAGTCTGTCTCAGACACCTTATAAAACACAGTGAATTACTGGATTCAAAAATTAAAAATAAGCAAGTTATATCATCAATCTTAATTTAGCACAATTAAAAAATAATTATGTAATGACTATTCGACAAAAGTACCAAATCATCTGCCAAGTCATGTCCTCGAATTGTGACGACAGTATGCACTGAATACTAGTTCTTTTCTCATATATTGATGTCTTGATTATCCAATCTATATCCAACTCTTGAAGAGCGAGAGCAAGCGTCATTGTGTGTGACCCCTGATTGACCACACACCTGTCAGCCAGTGCACATTCCCGTGCTGTAAAGCGCATACCGTTTTAATGTGAGGTTTTGTGGAATGGCACGGTGAATGACATGGGGGGGGGGGGAAAGGAGGATTCAGTCCCTGCTCCCGACAGGCACAAATCAAGCCAACTACAAATGGGGACCTAACGTTCATGGAAGTAGCGGCAGCGAGGAAAGCTCCTGACCGCTCAGCCCAGCTCTTGAGACATCCTTGACATCGGATATGCCAAGCCCAATATCCGTGGTCACCATGGCGCGTGTCCTCGTAGTTTGACCACAACTGAAATGTTCAAGATATAACTTTTACATCCATGGCACGTCAGTGGCAATTCGTTCCTAATGGCTTTTCAAAGCATAAATCTAGGAAAAGTGAAATAAAACCAATTGCCATTTCTGAGGTCCACATAGATAATGAAATGCAGTAAGTAAAACATGTTAAAACCAAATACTTGTGACTAGATGAATGCAGTAAGTAAAACATGTTATAACCGAATACTTGTGACTAGATGTATGCCTGCTGTACAGGATAGACTACCCGGACAGTTGTAATAAATGAGTGTCGTCCCCCCCCCCCCCCCCCCCCCCCCCCCAAGACTCGTGCTCTGAAGTTGACCACCGTTCCATAGTCTGTAATCTTAGTTTCAATCAGGCCATAACCAGTGTCTGACGTCAGGTAGCCAAAACTTTGCATTTGGGATGCCATGTTGAACTCCGTCTCATTCGTGGATGTGCGCGTGGGCACTGAAAGATGTAGAGCCACCAGGATGTCACATTTCGTGTCCATCTGTTGTCAAGCATGCGCACCGCATGCTCGAACCATCTTCTTATTTCCGGAACACCGCAATATCTACGGCGTCCTCGAAGGAGTTTTGGCGCCTGATTTCTGTGTTATGAAATCTTCGCTGAATGTAAAGTTTCAGTTTCCCAATTATGGGGTCACGTCCCCTTTCTTCCAGAAAGTTGATTGAAGTAAGTTTTCAGGTCACACCGTTGTTACATTTCAGCAATTATAGTTAACGCTCTCTTACATTTATTGTGTCCTGAAAGATAACAGCGACGAAATTGGCAATGGTTGTTCTATATTTGACCTTATTCTTTCGCCATCAGACATTCACATTAATGGCGCCAACAAAGTCATGTCTGTAGCTGTATTTATTATTTGGGTTGTGTTGCTCCTACGTTTTGCTCCCGGCGGACCATTGCATTCATCTTCAGCAAGAATTTTGGGTAACCTCAGAATATCCGCAGCCTACATGTAAGTGGCAGTTGATTCTTACCAAAACTGTCTCTCAATTCTAGGAAAACTGCCTCTCCCTCCTAGGAAAACTGTCTCTCCCTCCAAGGAAAACTGTCTCTCCGTCTTAGGACTATCTTAACTGCGCTACCCGATAGTATACTGTTATAGCTAGACAGATGTTCCACTTCTACCGTGTGGTGTAGAGGCCTTCTTTCCTTTTTTTTGTGGTTTAATATTTCTGAAGGATCGGAATGCTGGCCCCATGTCCGCCTACATGTTTATACCAATTTTAGTCTTGGTGATAGAGCGCTCACTTCTCTAGGCAGAGGTTTGATGGAACCCACCCCTCTGGGAGTGCACAATAAACTAAACATGCTCATCGCGGGCATTAAACAACCTTCATTATCGTCACGCTCCAGTCGACCCAGCTGTAAATAGTATATGGCTTACTGTTATATAAAGACAGAGAGGGAAATTGTGACCACTCCTAAGAAAAAGCTAATGTCTAGCGCAATAAAATCTCTCTAACACTCTAACTCCGACAGCAGTGTCTGCTATGGGATTGCCTCTATTTCTCTGTCGAGTCGATGCCATAATTACTTTCTTCCATCATGTTGTACCTTTAGTGAACTCCACTCCTAGTTTTGTGTAGCAAACACGTCATCTCCACACGCTCACTGCTGGTTCGCCTAAAGACAAAGACAGTTGATCCTCCTGTAGGAGAAGACCGTATGAGTGTCTCGAGCCTGAACGTTCTGTACCTAGTGACACTTGTCTTGTCTCGCTATTATTACCCCTTGTGTGAAGAACCAGTCATCTCCCGAGCACAAAGTCGCGTGCCTTTGTCACGAGCGACATTTCTGTGATTACCATGCACGGTCGTGTATCTGGATCAATGGCAGGCAAGTCGATGACAAGCCTGCTGACATACCAGACAAGCTGGGGGTGGGGAGTGGAGGATGGATCACGGGCTTATAGTGCACAACATCTACCGAATATTTGAGGCTGTCTTTATCGTTCCAATAGAAGAAGAGTTAGGCTATCACTTCTGCTGGCTGCTTGCAAGAAGCGTGGGCGACAGAAACGGGAGACTTGAAGCAAGAGATTTGGAAATCGGGTTTCTTACCCAGGTGGCGTGGGTTCAAAACCTCGGTAAGTCACAGGTTTTCTTTCAGAGGTAACATAAAAAGTTAGCCTGTCCACAGCACTGTGGGGAAGCGGCCTTTATTTCTTAAACATATACATACATATTCCAGGCGGATTCCAGCAATGGTAGTGGTCTCCGTAGCACTTTGATGTATATGATGAAGTTGTTGGCACTTTGCGATGACTCTCTGTACCAGCGTTTCTCAGCCGTTTTCTGACCGTGCCCCCGCTCTCCCCCCACCATATTTTCTTCCCGTGGCGCCCCTCCTCGCTTTGCCGGTATGAATGTAGCTATTTAAATGTTTTGTTTGTAAATATAACATGTTTTATTTTTTAATTTAAAAAGTAATTTATACAAAATACAATTGCATTTAAATGTTTACTTGAAGTATTTTTCGATCAACGCGACCCTTGTGTTTGACACATTTCCGGTTCTATTGCCGTGAGGGACAACCAAAGATCACCTCTGTCCATTATGTTCAAGCGAATCATGACATTCACTTGAGTAGATAAATCACACTAAAGAAACCTGATACTACCAAATAAGTCGAGTGCGGTGGTGTACGGCGGAAGGGAAGGGTTGTTACCGTGGAACGCTCGTGACGATCCATCCACTAGTAATCACTGTCTCGCTGTGGCCCCTAATCTCGTACCATGGCTCCATTTTTGCACGATTTTCATCGGTGGTCATTTTGGAATATCATTGGCCCGCGAGAGACGCTGCTCTATACGACTGGCAAGTTAAGCTACACTAACCATATCATGTGGCCCGTGAGACCTCTGCTCTATACGACTGGCAAGTTAAACTACACTAACCACATCATGTGGCCCGTGATAACCTCTGCTCTATACGACTGGCAAGTTAAACTACACTAACCATATCATGTGGCCCGTGAGAACCTCTGCTCTATACGACTGGGAAGTTAAACTAGACTAACCATATCAATCATGCCATCGATATCCACGGTTCGAAACGCTTAACGTTACCCCTGATATCACCAATCCGCCCTGTCCCAGGTGACGAGTATCCGGCCTAACAGAATTGACACGACGAACTCACTATGACAGACCAACGTGGGACATGGTGGAGTCGCTCCACGCCCGGGCGGAGCAGTTGCCTTCTGCTTACACACATTTCTTTTCGTCCACATTCTCTATCGCATCTCTTAATCGCTCCTCTTCTACCATGGTGTGTAGAGGTTTGATAGAAAAGAGCATCATACTGTGCTGCCCACTGTCTTCCTCTTGGCCTAGTTCCAGTCTAGTCTATATCTCTGCTTTCCATGACTGCCACGATAGCCGATCGTATTCCATTTGGCAAACATGGCCAAACAACCGGTTTAAATTGTTCCACTCCAGTCTGTAATGACAAAGTTTGGAGATGGTGCCGTATTGTATGATTGAGTACCTGTCAACTATGCCTGCTGTCCGCACCAAAATGAGTAGGGGTACAGTGGGTTCCATCCCACTGTAACATTCAAGGCAACGAGGAGGCAGACAGACTGGCAAAAGAAGGTGCAAGATTACCACAACCAGATTCTAGTGTGACCTACGAAGAGTCTAAAAGGTTTATTATGGACAGATAAATGGGAAATAGAACATACTGGCTACACAAAAAATGATGCCAACTACCAGTTGAGCAGAAGAGAGCAGGTCGTGGTCTTCAGACTGTGCACAGGCCACAACAGACTAGGGTACCATCTATTCAATAAACTGAAGATAGGTGGCACTGACGAATGCACCTGTGGTACAGGGAAAATGACCGCTGAACATCTGCTGCAAAATTGCCCAACATACGAGGAGGACCAGAGAAAAAGCACATGTGGCCATCACCAGTGGCAACACTAGACAAGCTCTATGGCAGTGTCGACAGCCTCAGGATGACAGCTGCTTTCTTCGAACAAAAACAAGTTGACGTTTGACAGTAGACAAGAGGAAGAAGTATGATTGAGTATCTCTTGTTACTTGGATCACCCTTATCTTATTTCAGATGTTTTAAGATGACATTTCTAGGACGCGGTCATTGTCCATGATTCACATCCATACGTCAAAACTGGTATATAGGTTGAGTGGTATACACACTTCTTAGTTTTCTTTTCTGCCACATCGTAGTTATATATGCCCCGCTCGGCTGGCATGGCGGTATCACTGTACTGAATGATATCATTTATCAGCTGGAGTTTTGCCCACACTCTGTATTCGCTGCCTTATGTAATGATAAGGTAACCTTATCATGGTAACCTTATCATTCTATCGCTAGTGTGGACCCATTCGTCTCCCTTGACTATCGTCTCAGCTGTAGTCACCTGTCCAGTCGCTATTAGCCTGTGCTATCCATGACTCCTCTCTTGATTCCGTGATGTTTGATTGTTGAATTATTGTGCAGTCGGTGCCGGCTGTTTGTGGTAACCCGTATATAGGCTTTTCTCCCTGCCATTTATATCTCAATACCACAGACAAGTCCCAGCTTGTGCCACATCTTCAAGATCGGGGTATCGTGCATCGCAGGACCAGTCGTATAATTTCAATATGGTATATTCTTTCCCTTCACTCTGTAATCTTGAAAGCATGATGATGCCCAGTTCGTAATCAGTCGTATAACGACAGTACCAACTGACGGTATAGGATGACAGTAGCAACTGACGGTATAGGATGACAGTACCAACTGACGGTATAGGATGACAGTACCAACTGACGGTATAGGATGACAGTACCAACTGACGGTATAGGATGACAGTACCAACTGACGGTATAGGATGACAGTACCAACTGACGGTATAGGATGACAGTACCAACTGACGGTATAGGATGACAGTACCAACTGACGGTACAGGATGACAAGCATTGTTCCAAGTTTGCTGCTGTCGTGGTTTGAGTGTTCTAAGACCTCGCTTGCAACTATGTATGTCTCATCAAGAGAGGTTACAATCAAAGGTTACCCTGGGGTATTTCCACCTGTCACACCTGTCAATGGCACATTCATCAAAGGTAACCCAGTGAGGTCACCCTTCACCACAGAGCTCAAGGAACACCATATGGAGCAGGTCTTCCTAGGATTGATCTGCGGGCTGTAACTCGTGCACCTTTAAGATTTCCTGCAATATCTCTTGGATGTATCTGCTCATCTTATGCATTTCTGAGCTTGTCATGTACCCCAAGATGCACATGTGATTCTTCACACACATTTATTTGGTGTAAAATGCAATGAATCGGACACAATTTATATATTAATATTCATATCAGATAACATCTTTGATCAAGTGATGCTGTGCTTCTAGCCCGATGCGGTTCACGAAGGAGGTTGCCTTTCAGGTCTTCGCCGGTACCCCACTGCTGTTTGCTTGGGTGCTTCGCAACCACATGTGGCGGTGTCTCTAAGACCTATTCTGTTGAGGTGGACCTTGAGTCTGCAATGTCCCGTTCAGAGTCTGAAGATCTTTGTCTGCCAACTTCGTTTATGTTGTCATTTTCTGGCTTATATTCTTCATTCTGGTCTCCTCATTCCGTCCTCATAGATCGTTTGATAAGTTTCTTTTCTTCTTTATAGCTCTGCGTGTACCCACTTTCTGTTTTTGCAATGACATCAGCCTTCTCGTTTTCAAGGATCCTACAGTGGGCCTGAATCCGCTGTAGGCCTAGTTCTTAAATTTTGTTTCTTGTCTTGTTTGTAAAATGAGATGGCTTTGAGTACGCTCCTGGAGTCAGTTAGAATGGTCGTTTTTCTTGTAGATGTGTTTTGACTGATCAGAATCACCTGTACGAACAGCTGTCGGGTTGAAGTGGAAGAAACTAACGGGATTACATTCGATGGGGGTTCCAGCAATGAATGAGGTTTCTAGCAATGAAAGGGGGGGGGGGACCTCCAGCAATGAATGGGGGCTCTAGCAATGAATGAGGGTTCTAGCAATGAATGAGGGTTCTAGCAATGAGGGGGGGGGGGGCTCCAGCAACGAATGGGGATTCTAGCAATGAATGAGGGTTCTAGCAATGAGGGGGGGGGGGGGGCTCCAGCAATGAATGGGGATTCTAGCAATGAATGAGGGTTCTAGCAATGAAGGGGGGCTCTAGCAATGAATGAGGGTTCTAGCAATGAATGGGGGCTCCAGCAATGAATGGGGGCTCCAGCAATGAATGGGGGCTCCAGCAATGAATGGGGGCTCCAGCAATGAATGGGGGCTCCAGCAATGAATGAGGGTTCTAGCAATGAATGGGGGTTCTAGCAATGAATGAGTCAAGTTTAGATGGCTTTGCTTAAGATCTTAAACAAATTTTGCTAGCTGAAATATGTCTGCTTCTTTTGCAAGTGTATCTTTCATTGGTTAAGAGCTAGCAATTGTTCCGTACAATGGAAATTAACACATACTCTGTGGACTACTGAGAGGCGACGGTTTCGACTGTGTTCTCGTCGAGAGCAATTGAAAACGCTTCACATTGTGACACGAGTTTACTTCGGGCTTAATTTCATGCCATTCGGTCGATAGGTCTGGTCAATCCAACGAGAAAGTCTTATTTGCTAAATGCTCTTGCTTTTTTTTTTCCAGAGCACGGTACTTTAATGACATAACTTGCTTGTTCTTTTACAGTGTTCTTCGGAATATGGTACAAAGTGCTTTGTAATTGTTTTATACCACAATAATAAAGCTTGCCCGAACAATGATTGTGTAGGAGCATCTGTTTAGCATATAGTCTCTTCCCCCCGCCCCCCCCCCCCCCCCCACACACATACATACATAGATTATTATATGATTGTTTTCAATGCAATTCTCGAAATTTTATGAATAAGCTTAATCAAAACCCGTCACTCCTCTCTGTGCATAAGCCATTTCCAGCATACTCGATCCTGGACTGGTCTTTCTGCTTCTCTCCGTTGTTTAATCTTAGTTCCGTCCTCACATTCTCTTCTCCGTGTATTTTTGGGTCTACCTCTCTTTCTTCGCTTGAGGATTCAACCTGTTTGACTATTTTGGACGGGGGTATGTCCTAGACGAATGGGCTATTGTATTTTTGGTTACAGAATAAACTTAACCGTCTGAGTTGATTACGGGGCAGATTCAGTGTAAAATTTGGAAAAATATAGTCCGTGCCGACCGGATAAAATCATGTCGACTGCCAGATGCGAACAGTACGTTGCACATACCTGATGCACATTGTCATATTGTCCACGGAAAACGAAACGGATTGCCGATGTTCAATAGTTACATATATAACCTTGTCTGGGTGTCTGCCTAATTTATTTATGTCTTATTACCTCCAAAATGGTATAAAATGTCCTGTTTGGATAGTTTCTGCGACATTTGTTTTTGTTCTTTTGATGTGAAAGTGGGCGATTGAGTTTTCAGCTCGATGATGTTGTGTCTGTAGTGTGCGTCTTGCAACTGTGTGGGTATGTCAGTAATTGAGTGTTTAGCTGTAGAATGTCAAAGCTGGTGTCTGGTTTGCCTGTCCAAGGAATGTTTACACTGACAGCTGTTCAGTTCTTTGTGAGAGTAACGCGTCAAAATATCGTGATTACCGTCATCTTCGGCGTTTGTCCTGTATAGGGCGTCGTGTCGTAGTTTACAGCGAGGCTGCGATATCTGTGCCCTTTGGCCCGACACATCCGGGTTCAGCACTGCATTTTTGGGGCCGGTTTGCCTTCCCTCTTCAATCTCTTAGCTAGACTGCCCAGTTTCTCTAGGGCCTCCATTTAGAGGCGGACTATGGTCTTGTCAGCTATTATTCGCTGACCCTGACACAAGCGTCCAGCTATGAGTTCCTGACCCTGACACAAGCATCGAGCTATGAGTTGCTGACCATGACGCAAGCATCCAGCTATGAGTTGCTGACCCTGACACAAGCATCGAGCTATGAGTTGCTGACACTGACACAAGCATCGAGCTATGAGTTGCTGACCCTGACACAAGCATCGAGCTATGAGTTGCTGACCCTAACACAAGCATCGAGCTATGAGTTGCTGACCATGACGCAAGCATCCAGCTATGAGTTGCTGACCCTGACACAAGCATCGAGCTATGAGTTGCTGACCATGACGCAAGCATCCAGCTATGAGTTGCTGACCCTGACACAAGCATCGAGCTATGAGTTGCTGACCATGACGCAAGCATCCAGCTATGAGTTGCTGACCATGACGCAAGCATCCAGCTATGAGTTGCTGACCCTGACACAAGCATCCAGCTATGAGTTGCTGACCATGACGCAAGCGTCCAGCTATGAGTTGCTGACCCTGACACAAGCATCCAGCTATGAGTTGCTGACCCTGACACAAGCATCCAGCTATGAGTGTCTACCTGACACAAGCATCCAGCTATGAGGCGCTGACCATGACACAAGCAGCCAGATATGAGTCGCTGACCCTGACGCAAACAGCCAGCGACAACTATAAGTTGCTGGCTACTGTCAGCTCGTCCACTAATACGATTCGGCCCCTAGTGAATACTAATAAGAGCTTTAATTTGCTCGTGACCAAGTTGCTTCCGGACGCACTACGTATGACAGACAGAAGCATTGCTGCTATCACACTAAGAAAATGTAAATGGGTAGAAGACACCCTCCCCAACCCCCATGTGTCATGCACAGGTAAAATCTCTGCTGTGTAGTAGTCATCCGGGATGGTGCTGAAAGAAAGTTATAAATACAACACGACAAATAATATAATGATACAGTAATTAAGGCGACACGAAATAACTTGTGTTCTCGAGGATCAGAAGAATAATCGTGTCACCCGATTACAAGTTTTGATTTCTCCATATCGATTAAGAATAAATCCAGCCCTTTTCAATATCACTTTTCTTTTCCTTCGCTCCTTGTCTCTTTTCTCTTATTCTTTCTTCCCCCCCCCCTATTTTGTTGCGAAAGAGAGAATCACTGACATGGCGAGATGAAATTTGTAATCGAATATGCCGATGTACCCGGGGGAAAAAAAAAACTGGCAGAAGGAGAGCCCAAGTACAACAGCGAGGCAGGATCAATAGATGGAAAGAGTTCTACGGGATAAAACGAATGCGGAGAGAACGTTTAATACAACTAGAGGATGTTGGGGGACAAGATCGCCAAGTGTCCAAGTACGTCGCAAGAGAGGAGTGGGGTGATGGCGGTATGGGTAGAGTTATGGACTTGATCGAAAAATCAATGTTTGATACAAACCTGATCTCTTTGGTCGAGGGACAGATTTATTCTTGTGTGGCGGGAATATGGAGGATCAGAACTTTGTGGGGTGACTTCTGGTTCTCCTATTTCTGTAAGATTATGTGTGGGCTCTGGTGGAATGTAACTTTTAGCTTATATTATTCAGTGTCTCCTCTGGTATTCCCTATTTCTGTAATATTCTAGGTGGGCTCTGGTGGAATGAAACTTTTAGCTTGTATTATTGTCTCCTCTGGTATTCCCTATTTCTGTAATATTCTAGGTGGGCTCTGGTGGAATGAAACTTTTAGCTTGTATTATTGTCTCCTCTGGTATTCCTTATTTCTGTAATATTCTAGGTGGGCTCTGGTGGAATGAAATTTTTAGCTTGTATTATTGTCTTCTCTGGTATTCTCTATTTCTGTAATATTCTAGGTGGACTCTGGTGGAATGACACTTTTAGCTTGTATTATTGTCTCCTCTGGTATTCCCCATTTCTGTAATATTCTAGGTGGACTCTGGTGGAATGAAACTTTTAGCTTGTATTATTGTCTCCTCTGGTATTCCCCATTTCTGTAATATTCTAGGTGGACTCTGGTGGAATGACACTTTTAGCTTGTATTATTGTCTCCTCTGGTATTCCCCATTTCTGTAATATTCTATGTGGGTTCTGCTGGAATGTAACTTGTAGGTTGTATTATTGAAATGTTTTCTTAATTCCAAGTCGTTCTTTGTGACAAGGTGCATTCGTCACTTGGAGATCCGTGGTTTGTATCCAGTATGCCTATTATTCCATTTTATTTTCTGGTGTCTATGTCTTCAGAATGATTATACTCTTATTGTTGCCGCAAACAATGTATTAAAAAAATATTTACTGGTCTCTTGGGGTAGCCTTTTTCACCGCGTCTATATAGGCCAAGAATGTTACTGGTAATCATAATACATTGAGGTCCTCAGTTTGTGAAAATCTGATGTGGTCGGCGTCCTGCTTCGTTATGTTCTTTCTCTGTTGGGCATTTTGGGCAAGATGACGCCTTTGGGTCAGACACATCCGGTCTTAGCACGCATTTTTTAGATCAGGGTTGCCTTCAATCTTTGATCGCCAGACTGCACGACTGCAGCCTGTTTCCAGTACCGCTACTTGGAGGCGGAATGGGCCCTGTACATCTGCTGTTCGATGAGCGCCAGTGGTGGGGAGTGGAAGTGACAGAAAAGTAGTGATAGGAGAGAGCGTTTGCCTCTTGCGGGTCTAGTTGAAACAATGTGCTAGTCTATCAGATACTGCTGTCTGAGTAGTCATGAAATGTAGGAGACTCCATTGGGCTAGACCTCAGCATGTTATGTGTCAGGGCCACTTTCTGTCCTTAGCAGTAAACCAGGTACCTATTTACAACAGGGTGGCCAGATGCTAGTTCATAACATAGATCGAATCCTGGATGTGATCTGCCAAAATGACTACACAAATTCGAGATAGTGACAAACGAGAATTAATAGCATGATTACTTTGGAGAAATAAAATAAACAATTTATACGTTTAGAGGGATCAAGTGGTCAGCGACCTATAGCTGACTGCTAGCGTCAGGGCCAGCGAACCAGAGCTGCCAAGACCCTTCTACACCTCCACGCGGTGATCCTGGATAACAGGCTGCAACAGGGCAGACTGGCTAAGGAGAAGGGATCGAAGAGGGAATGCTAACCCAGTACTAAAAAAATGGTTGCGGAAGTCGGATGTATTGGACCGAAAGGTGCAAATTTCGCAGTCAAGCTGTAAACTGCGACACAACGCATTCCGTTCTTTGGACTACATTCTGCAACTTAAGCCCTTTCAGGGTTTGGTAGCTGGAGATTGAGAACGAACGAAGAAGAAGAAGGAGATACATTTAGAATGAATATTTGGAGGGAAAATTCCGACATTCACACCGGCATGTTGCGCAACCTTGCGATGAAACGAAAGCCTTGTGGCATACCTTGCCCCCACCTACCTTTGTTATCGGACTACTCGCTGGATTCTTACCAAAGGACCACCTTCTGGTCTAAACGACAGCATAAACGTGACATGGATATTTATCTTTATTTGCCTTCACTATTTTCCATCAATTCGGTGTGTGTTGCACTGTGTTTTATGTCTAATTTAGCACATCAAACTTCAGCCCATTATTTTTCATAGGTTTTCTACCAATATGGGCATAGCCTTGCTGTTTAGAGTATCCGAAGTTCGAGTCCTGGTGTGGTGTCAGTAACCATTTCACCAGCACCCCGAAGTTCGAGTCCTGGGGTGGTGTCAGTAACCATTTCACACCTCCCTCCCCTTTTCCCAGTCCTTAAGCCGATAATTGTAAGAATATAATTAGTGCACACACATACCACCAATTGTTATTTTCTCGTGTTTTATTTAGAGTGTGTCCCCTTATATGGTTCCATCTAAGCCACGATACACGTATACATTGCTAATATATTATTGCAGCACGTCTACAAACACATGCACACAATTCACTTGCTAGAGATGCCTCGTTGTGCTACATGCTGACTTTGTTGGCAGAATGTTACTTCCACGTTTGTGTTGCTGGATATTGCCAATAATCTGATCTCCCGAGGCTCGGCTTGCCACGGGAAGACATTATATCTTATTGGTGGTTCCAGTGTCACCGTTTCATTTTGGTTGTTGCCATGTTTGAGTTATTGGGTAGGCAGAACAATTGATGTTGGGTCCTTTATAGGCTAGCATAGATCCAGACTCCTGGGGGAGGCACCTACCTCCTACCAGGCGCGTCAGCAGGGTTGCGGATTGCTGAAAGGCCTCCTAATTTGGAGGTTAGCTGCGAATAAATAAGCAGCCGTGGACAAAAACGGGTCGGCAGGCATGGAGGCTGTAAGGAGGCAGCCCCTCCACCATGCAAAGACACAACAGGCTAATCACCTGTTTGTCTTAAAACAACGATTACAAGTCTAAAAAAAAACACCTCTACACCTCACGGTAGAAGAGGAGCGAGTAAGTAAGTATAGATCCAGACTGCTACCTGGAGGCCACCAACATAATGGGTGTTTGGGTCCTATATTGGTTAGCATAGATTACTAAATGAATGTGAGCATTTAATTGCATTGACTATTTTGATAGCATTTTGTGTTACACAAAGCGATTGCTAGCCCCACACACACACTTCTTTAGTCATGTCTTGCTGTTGTCTTGGAGGGTTGCTGTTGTTGTTTCGAATGCCCACAATGAGTAGGTTTACTCTTTTGTGCGTCCTGAAGAGAACGTTAAGTGGCGGGTCGCAGTAGCTTTCCTCGCATCCCGAGCGTGCTGATGAAGGTGGATCGTGGTCCTCCAGGCGGCTCGGGCTTCAAGTGCATGTCGCTCACTACTGCGGGAATCACGTCGACCCCCTCACCTTGTTAACCAGGCTGCCGTAAAACAGCTCGTTTCCAGGAAGGGCTACGAGGACAACAAGGTAGTTGTCTTGGGCGGTATATTCTGCCTAACCCCGACTAACATGTTTGATTTTGCCTGAACAGAGTTAGTCTTCCTCCCCGTCTTGGAAAGTTAAAGTTGTCCTACTGTTTTCCCACCCTATGTATGCACATATAAAACCCAACTATCATACAATGCAGCCGTAAATTCATGTTTCAATAACATTTCTTTTATGTTCAATTTTGCGTGTCATTTATGTAAACCATACACAATAAAGACCTTCGGTTACAGCGAGGGTGTCGTCGGCACGCTCCTACATGCTAGTAAAGCTTGAGCAACTTATGCCAGGCTAAACACCTTCCATATACGGCGTCTGCTATCCATTCTTGGTATTACATGAAGTGTCAAGTGCATAGATTCCCTCTCGCACGATCTCCAAAACATGTACACTCTTATTAGACAGCGAAGACTACGATGGCTTTGTCATGTTCGTCTGATGAAGATGGTCACAGTTCCAAAGATATCCTCTACGGACAGTTGAGGAATGGTAAGACAGCAGTCGGCCGACCATGACTGAGGTTCAGAGATGTGTTTAAGGCGTGAAATGACGGCACTGGACATGCTCTGAGGTTCAGAGATGTGTGTAAGACGTGAAATGAAGGCACTGAACATGCTCTGAGGTTCAGAGATGTGTGCAAGACGTGAAATAAAGTCACTGGACATGCTCTGAGGTTCAGAGATAAGACGGTAAATGAAGACACTGGACATGCTCTGAGGTTCAGAGATGTGTGTAAGACGGTAAATGAAGACACCGGACATGCTCTGAGGTTCAGAGATGTGTGTAAGACGTGAAATCAAGACACTGGACATGCTCTGACATCCCGGGAAGACGAAACTGCAGACCAATCCTATTCGAGGTGTCCCTTGAAGAACCACATCAATAAAGCTACTGCTCAACTCTTTTACAACAGGGATGTGTGCTCTCTGCTCTGTGCTGTTAAAAAGTCGGTGAGGAGCTCAACTATTTGTTACCATTACTACGTGTTCTTTCCCCTTCTGTCTTCAAGCAAATGTGGACTAAATGACGAAACTGCTGTTCTGGCCTCAGCTTTATCAGATTATGTGGTCACTTCCCTTCGTCGCTGCCTTTTCTTCTCAGACAGTAAGCTATGCACTAATTAACGGCCAGGTCGACTGGTCATGTCAAACCAGGTGACCTTTTGGCTTGAGAAACGATAGAGCACTAGCGCTGCGCCACTCAGGCAATTTCAAATGCTTGATTTATGACTCAATCTCAGAAAATATGCTAATCAATTTATGGTATCTCAATCAGTCAATCAGAACCTGTCTGCTCCCTTTGGAGCACGTGTCTTCAACAAATGCATTCCCAAGTCCATCTGTCCTTGGCTAACTATATCCCATGCCCTCTCTATGTTTGTTTACAGTTCTTTGTTTCTCTACAGTTCTGTGTTTGTCTACAGTTCTTTGTTTGTCTACAGTTCACTTCTCTCTGCTTATCTACAGTTCGCTTCTCTGTCTACAGTTTGCTTCTCTGTCTACAGTTCACTTCTCTGTCTACAGTTCACTTCTCTGTCTACAGCTCACTTCTCTGTCTACAGTTCACTTCGCTGTCTACAGTTCACTTAGCTGTCTACAGTTCACTTAGCTGTCTACAGTTCACTTATCTCTGCTTGTCTAGAGTTCACTTTCCTGTGTTTGTCTACAGTTCACCTCTTTGTGTTTGTCTACAGTTCACCTCTTTGTGTTTGTCTACATTTCCCCTTTCTGTGTTTGTCTACAGTTCCCATTTCTGTATTTGTCTACATTTCACCTCTGTGTTTTGTCTACAGTTCACCTCTCTGCGTTGGTCTACAGTTCACTTTTCTGTTTGTGTTTTTGATCTAACAACGATTGCTGACACACCTGCTCGTTCACTGGCTGTCAATAACGATACAATTTAACAGAACTACGATATATATGTGACACGTAAATAACGTTTTCTCCATGGTATACAAAAAATTGGACCATGAAATCTATTTACAACACATGTATTTTGGATAACGTTAAACCTTAGAAGCATTTAGTAAAGTGCACCTAAAGAGAGTTGTACATAGCCATAGCAGTGTTCTTGTGGAAAAGAAAAGGCATAGCTTTTACGTAAGGTTTCAGCAAGTGCAGCTGCGGTGGTAATTATGTGGTTCATAAAAAAGGGGGCAACATAATGAGACGACCACATATCTTACACTTGGTGATTACGTCTGTTCAAATTTAGCACGTCACACGACAGATGTCGGCGCCATGGCACAGGAATAACGTCAACCATTTCAAGCAAAACTACTGTCCTATTTGTTCACACAATCTTTCTGCCTTCTCCGCCCCGCCCCCTTTTCTCCCGGGCTGGGGGGTGGGGGGTATCCTTTTCACTCAGCACTATGTCTTGCTCCTACATTTGATTTACCTGGCTCCAAGATCCTATACAAATGTGTCAGCCCCTAATCTAGCACATTACCGCGTATAGCCCAATCTCTCTTCACCTTTGGCAGGCCTTATTTCACATCTGGTGTGCCTTTTTACCACTTGCGATTTTCGTTTTTGTCATCCCTTTTGAACGCTCCCATGGGAATAGAAATCCAACTAAATCTTGAATATACATATCTAGATTTGATATGCTCCGAGATAAGTACAACTCCAAGTCTGTATTCATCGTGAAGGTTTGTGTCTACCGGCTCGAGTCTCAACTGTCACTCGTTTCTATGCAAATGGTGTTCAGATTAGTGCTTGTTAGTAATGTTTAGGTTTCTTTTGTGATGTTCCCAGACGAAGGCTATTTGGTTCATCCGTGTTTCTGTTCCGTAACTATTGAAGTGGTTAAAGGACTATTATCACACGGGAAGAAGAGCGGCATGGGGAAGAGAAGCGGCTTGGAAGTCGGTGTTTGATCTTGTGGCACTTGTTCAAATCCTAAAGATGGCATACGTTGTTATTTTTTAATCTGAAGTAAATTACAAATCTAGTATGTACAATGCGTGGCGACTGCAGGGCAAGTGGCCTTTATTCTTCATAGGACGTCATTCGAAAACTTGGTGTGGCTGCTGCCGCTGCGAACCCCCTGCGTCGGTTCTGGAACAAGCATGAAAACCAAGATACGAATGATTTAAACCACGTCGATTGAATCGTGCGGTACGGTTCCGAGACCTGAAATGTTCGGCAGGGTGAGCTGAAGCGTATTGAAACCTTCCACATGCGCAGCCAAAGGCGATATTTTACTATCCACTGATATGACAGCGCGAAATCACCTGACAGACTGACCTAGAGGGCACATCCACCATCCTAAACCGTCGCCGTTTGAACACAGTTGAACATGTGTTTCGTCTTACCGAGGACACCCCCGCCCACATCTCTTAAAGTAACCCATGAACATCAAGGATGGGAAGCGACCCTCTCCGCCACGGACCTGTCCCCGCTGCCGTCGACACACCATCTGATTGAGTTAAAGAGATCATCCTCATTGCATGCTGCCTGAGATGGTGCCAATCATGGACAGTTGACGCATTTGTCGACTACCTAACTAGAAATCGTCTAAGCGTACCTTAGCGATGCATTGACGTATAGTTCTTGCATAGGTGTCAGTCACACTTGTTATCCTCAGTGTCATTATCTTCACTGTCATTTGGTTTGGGCCCCTAAAGCCGGTGTAGTTTGACTGAAGTTTTCTGCCGTTATTCAATGTATTCTACCGTTATTAAATGTATGCCCTTTCGCTAAACATTTGATTAACACCCGTAATGACCTTGACTTTAGTCTGACAGGTCCACTACGTGACATTTAATATGGAACCATTAGGACATTCGTATTGCGTGAAGGACAATCAGGACGAGGATATCGATTTCACGATATCAGTTTGTGTCTAGTGAAGCACGCATGTATATATAGAAGACAATTGTATTCATACACGGTAGTTAAGGCGTGTGTCTCTTGTAGCAAAGGGTTCCGATAGAATCCATCGGTCGTGATCCTGGATAACAGGCTGCAGCAGGGCAGACTGGCTAAGAAGGAATTGAAGAGGGAATGCTTATACGGTACTAAAAAAATGCTTGCTGACGTCGGATATGTTGGCCCGAAAGGTGCAAATATCGTAGCCAAGCTGAAACTACGACACAACGTATTCCATTCTCTGGACTACATTCTGCTACCTAAGCCCTTTCAGGGTTTGGTAGTGGGAGATTGAGAACGAACGAAGAAGAAGAATCCATCGGTCTAGGCAAGCTCCAACCTATTCAGCTGTAAATTGGTACCTAATTTATAATACATATTTAGCGTTTTAAAATACGACTCGGTTATCTAATTCATGTAGTCCTAGGCCGGGGAGTGAGAATTACGTTTGTGGCACTAGGCGAAGGGATGTCATATGTTTAGGATGTAGGCACCAGGTAAATTATGTAGGAGGTGCTACCAAAAATATAACGATACATTATGCTTCAGAAAAATCGGTGACATGATACAATGAAATCTCCTAACGCTTGAGCACTGACGGCAGTGTGTGATGTGGGTCACCTTTCTCTTACAATTATATTGTTGTATATCCAGATCAGAGTTCTCAAACATGCCCATCACCATCATGTGGGCTGCAAGATGGATTATTTTTAGCATCATATCGTGCCATGAGATAAAATAAATGTCTGTACTAGGGCGTTGTTGTAGCTCAGAGGCAAGGTGCTCGTCTCTCAGTACATGAACGAAAGCGCGAAACGGCGGGCGTTCGAATCTCGCAAGTCTCAAGCGTCTCCTATTCTTAAGGGAGGTGAGATCAGGCTCGTAGTCTATTCGGAGATGGACGACAAACTCTAAAGTTCAGTGTATATGCTATGCACGTAAAAGAACCCCTGTCAGTTGTTCTCCAGGCATGCACGGAAAGGTAACGAAAATCCTACGCAATACGAGAAACCTGGCCCACCCATAATGCAAAACCATAACAGACCAATGATCTGTTTGTCTCCCACACTCGATTGCAAGTATATACAAAACCAGCAGCACAATATATCCACTTCCATGGATAGAAGTGGAGCGATTGAGACAATGCATGTCTTACTTTGATGTGACCCTTGCCCTTTGAACGTTTCAGCACGTGGCTCTTGGTAATGTATCCCGTCTTCACGTGGCCCATCGGGAGGGTGTACGTTTAGGAGCCAGGTGGACAATGTCGGATCCATGAAAGGTTCCTCGTAGGGTTGTGCAACATGCCACAGAGTATGGCTGAATTGTTCTTGTAAATCTGGATTCTAAATTGGGAAATGTCAGTTTGTTTTCAAAGAACATGTAATGCTTAGCTGTTGTGTAATATAACGTCGGCCGCCTGACTTAGCGGAAGATGAGGTATTTGTGCGAGAACAAATGATATTTTCTGCTACTTAAAACTGAGAGGAATATTCGCGATGGGGGGAATTGTGCCAGTAAATGTCCAAAAATGGTGGGCACTATAGCAATATTTCTAGTCGACCTGACGTCCTGCTCTAAGCCTTTTCTTCGTGTGGCTCTATGCTATCGTACTTCTCTTGATGTGGCCCTAAGTCATCGAACTTGTCTTCATGTGGCTCTATGCTATCGTGCTTCCCTTAATGTGATCGAACTTGTTTTCGTGTGGCTCTATGCTATCGTGCTTCTATTAATGTGGATTAGGTCATCGAACTTGTTTTCGTGTGGCTCTATGCTATCGTAGTTCTCTTAATGTGGCCCTAGGCCATCGAACTTTTCTTTGTGTGACTCTATGCTATCGTAGTTCTCTTAATGTGGCCCTAGGCCATCGAACTTTTCTTTGTGTGACTATGCTATCGTGCTTCTCTTGATGTGACCCTAAGTCATCGAACTTCATTCACGTGGTCCTAGCCCACCAAACTTCTCTTCATATATCCCTAGCCCACCGAACTTGTCCTCATCTGTCGCTAGGTCATCAAATCCTCATGTGATCCTCATGATGGTTTAAGACGGCTGGTCTAATTGCTATTGTACGCACTAGCTTGAAAGCTAATCATTCTATGCTGAGGATCTGCCGTTCTTGTTATGTATTCCTTCAGTGACTGGTGTTTATGCATTCAGTACGACATGGTGAGGCTTATCACCAGCACAGTAACATGTAGTTGAGCCTGAACGAAAATATAATGGGCAACCATCCATTTTGTTTCAATGAAGCAGAAGGTTGCTACTTTCATTAAAGCAAGACCCAACTGTGTTCTTTGATTTTTCCATTGGTTCATCATCACGTGTTTTGTTGACTAGTGTAGTTAATCATTTCTGTCAAAATCTTTTGAAGCTAATATGTTGTCGTTGTCATGGTGCTAAACTGTCCACCATTTAACAAAAATTACTACAGCATTGGGTTCCCCTTGCCTTCCTCTCGTGACCAGTAGGATTACAATCATTTGTTTTTACCACTAACATCAAATTATCGACATACATATATCTAGCTTGAAGACCAGTAGCTATTCCTAAATCGCGAAGCACGTGGCTTGGGATGAAAAATCAATACTACTCACTGCCATGTGAATAATTCTGTTTTTCCTAGATTAATTTGATGTTAAGAGGATGTGTTTAATGTTCATCCGATGTAGTCCTAAAGTGTAGCAGTGTCATATCATTGCATACCACACCGTTCACGCGGCCTAAAAGTGGCAATGCTGAGTGGACTGGAGCCGTCTGGGGTATGAAAGCTCAAGAAACAGAATGCGAAAAAACATTTGTTCATTGAGGTAGATTGCTATCGCTATTATTGTTTTTAATTTCCTAAATCAACGTTAATCCTTACAGTCCTCCCAATTGATTAGATGTGTGTCTTAAGTCATGAATCCAATTAGTTCAGCTGGAGTGTAAAGGATTAGTACAAGGGTTCCCAAACTTTTTCGGTCCACGAAACCCCTAGTGTACCAACATTTTTCTACGGCATCCCATGTCAGAAAATAAGTCTACTTAACAGTTGCAGTGCGCAGTTGGTGAAAGTATTGGAATGTTTGGCTGCACGGCACACAGGTAAACCAGCTACGGCACCTCAGGGTGCAGCTGCACACAGTTTGAGAATCATTGGGTTAGGACACGATCTAATCAATTAGGTCAGACTGTAAAGGGGTTGATGTTGTGTGTTTTTTAAATTAAATTCGGAAGGTATTACTTGATAAATCTTCTGTATCGTTCGATTGTCATTAGCTTATGGTTAGAGTTAGTTCTTTATGTACGCACCGAATAAGGCTTTGAAGATATTGTTTCGCTACTTATCAGAAAGTAATTTTGATATTTTCAGATTGCCAGTAATGACCTGTTCGCCCCCGCTCGCTGCTGCACGTGTCCACTTGTAACGCCACCTGCAATCTTAATGTAGGTGTATCCGGCCTGGCCACGTGGTACTCAGCTGTTTGAGCCGTTCAGCGCCCTATCACACGAACCATGAGCAGTAACAACGTAGCGCATGTCTCCTCAGTCGATAAGGGGCTCAAGATGAAAATCAAGCGTACGAAAGGGCCCAACAAAGTGGATTCTAAACACGAAGTTGTCAAATCTGATTCTCTCTCCAAAACGGCAACATCCAATCCAGGACATCCAGCTGTGTCATCGGCAGTGACGATGTTTTCGTCACCATCATCATCATCATCATCAACTAACACGTCTGCAGTAACATTAGGTGGCGTTTCAGGAAATTCAGCAGCCAATTTCATGCTTGCATCATCAGTGACTTCATCATTATTGCCAACATCTTCACTAGCAACATTATCATCGACAACATCTTCCAGCGTGGTAGTTTCGTCACTGGTGACTATGGCGGCGACAAACCCAACAGTTGCACTATTAAAAGCAGTCAATGCTGGTATAGTAACCGAAGTGTATTCTGGCAATAATGTCGCCACCGTTAACAAGTCTCCACTGAAGACCGTCTCTTCAGTGGCTCCTTGTCCTGACCAGAAAGATGGAAAGTCTACCAAAACAAAGGCAGCATACAGCAAAAAAACCAAAGACAGCAAAGGGAAAATAGATGGGCCCGTTACAGTGGGACCTTCATGTAGTGCTAGCGGAGCATATCTAGGAAATACGGATAGTAGGACTTGTGTAGGGGTGACCGGTAACGTCCAGACATTCAACCCTACTCCTTCACCATTCCCTTCACATTCTGGTGTTATTAATTCCACTATAGCTTTGGAGCCTCGGCCTGGAGATATCGTGCACATCAAGAGGGAAAACCCCATCCACGATCCTTACGAATTCAATGCCAAGGTCGAGGATAAAATAGAACTACCACCCAAAAAATTGAAGCTGGAAAAGGTAATTCCTGATTTCACTCATTTGAATGCCTGATTTCACTTATTTGAATTCCTGATTTAACTCCTGTATATTAATGATTTCACTCATTTGAATTCCTGATTTAACTCATTTGAATTCCTGATTTAACTCCTGTGTATTCCTGATTTCACTCATTTGAATCCCTGATCATCACCACATTTAGGTCAGAGCTGTAATACAGTATTACAGAAAAATCTTCATTATAACGGGGAATAAAACTGTTAGGTAGATGACATGATAAATCAGGTTTGATATCGCATTGTTAGGTAAATTACACGATAAATACAATTTAATAAAAACATTTCTAAGATATGATAAATCATGTTTTGAATAGAACCATAAATTAAGTAACACATATAATATTATATATTCTGCTGTGAAATAAAGATCATTATGTGGGTGCCACATTGTACACCCCCTCTCCCCACCACCCCACCATTAGATGTGTATTGTGCACACACAAACCACTCAAGAGGCTGCCACGTCGACTTTCTGTGGCGGTCATGTCTTTGCTCATATTTGCGTGGTTCTCCCGTGCTTCCGCTGGCTCTTGTTGGTAAGTGCTGTTAGCTAAAGCAGGCTCTGGCTCTTGTTGGTAAGTGCTGTTAGCTAAGGGATCCCTGGCTCGTATTGGTAAGTGCTGTTAGGTAAGGAAATCACTGGCTCTTGTTGGTAGTGCTTTTAGCTAAAGGAATCACTGGCTCTTGTTGGTAGTGCTTTAAGCTAAAGGAGGCCCTGGCTCAAGTCAGCTACCTGACTAGGTAGGACAATAAGCATATCGGAGAAGGTAACATTTTCGTTGTTAGTAAACCATATTTATTCTTCCCTCCATCATCCCTATATATACTTTACTTTACTATATATAGGAGAAAGAGATAACGACATCCACAAATCAAATTGCGTGACCTCTTCCTTGAATAAGTAGACCCTTTTTTGTTACCCCATTGTGTATTCTGACAGGTTCTCGTCAATCCCTAATTATTATACACGGCTAAATTTGCTCATGACAAAAACCCCAGCAACTCCGATCCTCCGATCCCTATATGTCTTGTGAAATGTACATGTGTGGGTCGCTGTGGTCGAGAGGTAAGGCACTCGTCTCTCAAAGCGATGAACGGAAACGGTGGGTGATCGAATCCCGCAAATTGCATGCGAGCGATGGTCTCAAGGGAGGTGTGACCGGAATGTCTGCATCCCGAGTTACACCCAGTCGTATCGTCTTTCCACTGGTTCAAGGTAGCTCGGGAACAGAGAGTGAGGTTGATGAACAGCGTAGTTGTTATTCACACTATAATCCAAAATACAGCGCAAGTTACATTATCAAGGCAAACCGTCTGATGATGTCGTCGACATCATCGCTTGCGATGGAAAACTAACTTAAAATTGTACATAACACCCCAGGTTGGGATCGCCCGTCCTAGACTTCACATCAGCCATTTTTCCCCAGATAAACCTTTTAAACCAGTGGTTCTCAAAATTGTTTTGCTCAATTTCCCCCCTTTCACCTTTGTTCAGAATGTCATCTCTCTCACACCCATTCCCAAGATAGTCTAGCTAAGAAGGTCATCACATTTTGCTGACCCACCTCCCCTCCCCATCCCTCCCACTTCAATTTTCGCCTTGTTGAAAACTTGTTTTAAACGTTCTGTCTCAGTCTGGTAAGCGTGATCAGACAGTTGGCAATATCCTTATACTAAACATCTATTACAGTTTTTTTTTTCTGGGGTTAATATTTGGGGGGGGGGGGGGGGGGGGGGGTGTGTTTGAGAAATACAGATACCTGGCCAGGTAGCGTGCATGGTTATTTAATTTTGCCTCAGCTAGATAACCGAAACGGAACACCTGATTACATCAAGAATTCTCGCGGAGCACCGGTTGAGAAACGCTGCTTTTTGTGACCAAGCTGGCGGTCTGTGCACAATAAACAAGCAGCGGGGCAGAGTTTAGACACGTTATGTGAATCTATGGGGTCTTTTACGAATTTCCCCACTTGCCTGGAGCAAGCCCAGGCTTTCATGTATGTGTCCTTGAGTTCTGTACGAATTTCATCATACGACCAAACCTTTAGTTTGCCTGCTCCTCTTGGGTCTTGTAAAAAAACTACCCAAACACGCAGGCTTTACCTTGCGTGTTTCTCTAGTATCTTGTCCGAATTTACTGAAAGTTCAGATCACGACCGAGCGTTAATGTGTGCGTCCCTCTTGGACGATGTGCGAATTTCTCCATAAGGGCAAGCTTTAATTTGCGTGTTACTCTGGAGTCTTTTGCGAATATTCTCACTTGCTCAAAACCCAAAGCAAGCTTATCCTTTAATGTGTCTCTGTCTTGGAAAGCCCGTACTTTAATGTGTGTCTGTCTTGGGTAGTCCATACTTTAAAATGTGTGTCTCTGTCTTGGGTAGCCCATACTTTAATGTGTGTCTCTGTCTTGGGTTGGGTAAGAATGTCTCCATTCGCCCAAAGCCTAATCTTTAATGTGTGTGTTTCTCTGGCGTCATAAGCGCCCCTCTGAGGTCGTGTGCGCCCCTCTGAGGTCGTGTGTGCACCCCTGGCGACATATGCGCATCTCTGATTTCATGGATCTCCCCCTACCGTCATATGTACCCTTCTGACGTCATGTGCGCACCTCTGGCGTCATATGCACACCTCTGACGTCATGCACCCCCCTCTGACGTCATGTGCGCCCCTCTGACGTCTAGTACGAATTGCTCCACTTGCTTAAAGCACAGAACAAGCTCATGCTTTTACTCACAGATAAGATGAACGTCATGGCTTCCCTGATCCGAGCACTACTTATGTAAGTTGAGAGTCGTGCTGTTCGATAGCTTCCTTCGTGCCGTGCACATCAATACCTTGATTCATATTCACGCTTTCGTCCCAATGTGATTTCATCATCCATTTAATAAAATGACAACATTGCTACTTTGGATTAGACTCCATCTTTAAGAAGAGAACACCACAAACAACAGATGGGACTACACCTACCCACACACATATGAAACACAAACCGACCCACACACATATGAAACACAAACTGACCCACACACATATGAAACACAAACCGACCAACACACACACATGAAACACAAACCGACCCACACACATATGAAACACAAACTAACCCACACACATATGAAACACAAACCTACCCACACACATATGAAACACAAACCTACCCACACACATATGAAACACAAACCTACCCACACACATATGAAACACAAACCGACCCACTAGAAAAGTGATTACCACACAGATATAAGTTCAGCTGCACCCTCTTCATCCACACACATTACCTCCTTCGATACACACACCCGTACCCCCTCAACCTCCTCTTCTACATAAATTACCTCCTCCACACACACACACACCCTTTAGCCTCCCAATCTTGAAGGTCTAGAAAGGTATGTATGCAGGCTTAGAAAGGTGTGTATGCAGGTCTAGAAAGGTGTGTATGCAGGTCTAGAAAGGTGTGTATGCAGGCTTAGAAAGGTGTGTATGCAGGTTTAGAAAGGTGTGTATGCAGGTTTAGAAAGGTGTGTATGCAGGTTTAGAAAGGTGTGTATGCAGGTTTAGAAAGGTGTGTGAATGCAGGTTTAGAATGGTGTGTATGCAGGTCTAGAAAGGTGTGTATGCAGGTTTAGAAAGGTGTGTATGCAGGTTTAGAAAGGTGTGTATGCAGGTTTAGAAAGGTGTGTGAATGCAGGTTTAGAATGGTGTGTATGCAGGTCTAGAAAGGTGTGTATGCAGGTTTAGAAAGGTGTGTATGCAGGTTTAGATTGGTGTATATGTAGGCTTAGAAAGATGTGTATGCAGGTTTAGATTGGTGTGTATGCAGGTTTAGATTGGTGTGTATGCAGGTTTAGATTGGTGTGTATGTAGGCTTAGATTGGTGTGTATGCAGGTTTAGATTGGTGTGTATGCAGGTTTAGATTGGTGTGTATGCAGGTTTAGATTGGTATGTATGTAGGCTTAGAATTGTGTGGGGATCAAGATGCTGAGCAGCGCATGAGCTGCAGTGGTCAGCGACAATTAGCTGACTGCTAGCGTCAGGGCCAGCGAACCAAAGCTGCCAAGACCCTTCTACACCTCCACGCGGTGATCCTGGATAACAGGCTGCAGCATGGCAGACTGGCTAAGGAGAAGGGATCGAAGAGGGAATGCTAACCCGGTACTAAAAAAATGCTTGCTGAAGTCGGATGTGTTGGACTGAAAGGTGCAAATATCGCAGCCAAGCTGTAAACTACGACACAATGCATTCCGCTCTCTGGACTACATTCTGCTACTTACCCTTTCAAGATTTGGTAGTGGGAGATTGAGAACGAACGAAGAAGAAGAAGAATAGTGTGTATGCAGGTTTAGAATGGTGTGTATGCAGGTTTAGAATGGTGTGTATGCAGGTTTAGAATGGGTGTATAATTACTGATCTCAATATGAAAATCCTGGTATTAAATCGGTCACGTGTCTGATGCCAGGTAGCCAAATGTTGAGTTAACTCACTTCACTCTTTTGCTTTGGTGTACCATCTTGGGCACACGGTCTTCCTCGTGCCATCTCTCCACCTTGGTGTACCATCTTGAGCACATGGCCTCCACTGTGCCATCTCACCACCTTGATATACCATCTTGTGCACATGGCCTCCATTGTGCCATCTCTCCACTTTGGTGTACCATCTTGGGCACAGGGCCTCCACTGTGCCATCTCTCCACTTTGGTGTACCATCTTGGGCTCAGGGCCTCCACTGTGCCATCTCTCCACCTCAAATTCGGTCGCCCGCGATAACAACTAAAGTTGTATGTCCACCACGACGTCACTCTACGTGTCCATCTGTTATCCAGCATGCGCACCACGTGGCTGGCCCATTTGTATTTCCGTAACAGCGCGACATCTTTGATGGGAGAGAAGGAAGTTCGACGTCTGATCTCTGCATTAGGGATTTGATCTCGAATGGATATCTCGAATGTTCTTCACTCCATCGTAGTTTATCTGCATCAGCTTTCCTTTGGTTCCTCACCTCGCAGACATATACCATGGCTGGAAGATGTGAGCCCTAGCATTGTCGTTTCGCATCTGATGCAGTTGAAGCTGAGCCAGCCCGCTGTTATCCTTCGTGTGATCTCCTCGTGATCTCTAAATCACCTAGGCACATCTGGACAACAGAATAATATCACAAAACAAACCTGCACCAAGTAAATTTCAATGTGCTAGTTGAATGCTCGGAGTGAGGCGTCTGCTGAGTACAAGTGTGCGCCACAAGAAGGGAGTCAGGTGACGGGTTGCAGTAGCTTTCCTCAAACCCCGAGCTTACTGATGAAGGTGGCCCTGGATCATTCAAGTGGTGTTGCTACGCTTGGCTTCATTTGTGTATCCCTCGCTACTGTGGGAATCACGTCGATCTCTCCCCTCGTTACCCATGTTGCCAGAAGAACAGACCGTTTCCAGGGAGACCTGTGTGGAAGGAGGTGTGGGTGGATCTTGGCCACTATGTTTTACCTGACCCTGACTAATATGTCCAATCGGAATGTTTTGACGGGGACATAATACAAAAATGCTCATTCCCATACCCAAGAAAAGAGTATACACACATAAAAAGCTTACTTTTGTTAAGTACAATGACAAGGGAAACTCACACAACAATACTAAAGACGGTAACCATGTAAACAATAAACATATACTCTTAACACATATGATACATTCATATACATAAAGCTCTACAACATGGACACTATAAACGCCGGACTTGGAGTTTTAATTTTAACAAACGTACCGAAATGGTAAAACCCTTACATTGTGTGAATCAAGCGAATATAACGTCACCAACAAGCAGAAAACACTACAATAAACACCCCCAACCGGCTGATACTCCAGCAGCTGTAACAAGGAAGCGAAAACCATCAGATATTGTAGACTTCATTGGTCCAAGAGGAACGCTACAGGCACTAGAAACATACCTACAAACAACAAAGACCTTATGAAGCCAGCCTGAAATGATTGACAGAAAACGAACAGACCACAGCATCGAACTCACCCCTCTAGTATATTCTAGGACATGTAGACATATCAGTCAATGAGAAAGTGAACTAGCCAGAAACGACTAGACCAGAACTATGATTTGAGCTCGTGTGAAGGTATTACGGTACTTGATATTAGTGCGCCAGTGTATTCTTACTGCCTGCCCAAACATTGATTGGATAGCGGCTGTGTGCTAAGGTTATTGCACACCTGTGTTACGTGTGGAGGGTTATTGCCACCTGTGTTACCTGTGCAATGCTAATAACATATAAGTTTCAGGAGCAGCGTCGCCACCCATAAGCACACAACACACTCTCAAACACAGTATTGCAAGAGTGAAAGAGAAAACTATAACAAATTTAAAACAAATTCAAGTTGAGACAACAAAAGCCATCCCGCACGAAAGTAAAACCCAGATTTAAAAGACGACTAAAGAATTATGTAGGCGGCTAGCAACATCATGCAAAATGATTGTTGTGAAACCGCTAGAGTAAATGTTCAGTTACAGTATTCTGTCCCTACAATCACTCTGAAACACGCTGCGTGTAAAGTGACCAGATGTAGCGGGGGCCTTATGCTTCACTTGTAGCGAAAATGACAATCGAGTCAGTTTCCGGTGAAACAGGGCACGTGGTTGTGAATCTAAATAAAAGTACACGTATACCCTAGTCTCCGGTGCTTCGCTATACCAGCGTACCTTTACTCAGCCTAGTAAAACTCAGCCTACCATAGTAAAACTCAGCCTACCATAGTAAAACTCAGCCTACCCAAATACAACTCATCTTACCCTTGCTACAAAACTACGAATGTAAATACAACCTATGGCTCGAACGTCAGTTTCTCAACCCCAACGCATCGGGTTCGAATCCCGCCGTGTTTTGTTTGCCAGAAACGGGTGTTTGATAGCGGGTATTGTCCCCAGGGCTTGCCTATTGCTCCCAGTCCAGTAATCGTTGCTCCACCCTCCAGTGTTCTGCTTTCCTAGCCCGTCTATAAAATGTCTACACAAGAATTGCAAGAGAACATTTCCTAAATGGAAAAGAGTTTGAGAAGGTTTTGAAAGGAAAGATTTGAATTTCTGTAGTGGAAAGAAGAAATGTGTTAAACGCCATCACACGTTAGACGGACCGGGCATTGTTGGAGAAAAGAAGCGTCCAATCCTTGAAGGGAGCTACGTTGTTGTTGACCTTTCGTTAAGTCGCCACCACCGCCGGAACTTTGTGGGCATAGTGTTGAACAGTCTTCAACATAGGAACAAACCCAGTACTAACTTCACCATCAAAACTAATAAGAATCGAAAACTGTGAGAAGAATCCATATCCTCCATCCTTCATTCAATAATAAATATCATTAAAAAATCTACATGCGTCAGTCACCAAAAGCCTAAAATATATTAAGGAAAGCAAGCAATGTGGTATTCATTTTTACTTCTATATCATTTCATTTCATTTGGTCTCGCGGTATTGCTCACCTAATAAATTATAATGTAGACGTGTTTTTTGGCTTTTATATACACTGACAAGTGAACAGAGGAAGTGATTCGATCTACAGCGATTTTCGATCAATGCTACTCAAACAATATAGCGCCCAAGTTGATTTTCTGCTGAGTTGGCATCGAAAATATCAATTATTGCTGCAAATATTCAAAGGGCTTCATATCAGATTTGCTAAGTTGGCCTGCAATTATTATATAAGCAATTATTTTTTGTAATGCAGCTCAATTACAAAAATTGAACGTGGCCCACGTATTACGTATTGTTGAGTGGTGTACGACTGGGGTCCAGCACCAAATACGCCATTGTAAAGTAGTTCGCTTTGCTGGATCCGGAACAACGTAGTTCGCCTTGCTGGATCCGGAACAACCTAATCTTGTTTGATCTGTACTTATGTTACCGATACTTCCTCTTCTTGGTCAGGGAAGAAACAATAGAAAGATCACACATACTATGTATGCCGTAAAGTGGTTGCTAAGGAGGGTTGTGAATGAGGCTGGTGACCTCACTAAAATGCAGTGGAACAGTAACATAAAATGCTAGAATTAGACATCCAGGGAACGTTGCTCAAGGACACCAACACAAGTGGTGACCCGATGTTGTTGTGATAGCGACAATCGGAGTTCGCTTGTAACCACCAATAGTCATGTTAACAATATAACGATTGTACCATAGCAGAGAGTGCCGTCGAGGATAAAGTGGTATACTGAACTGTACTAGGCCGCCACTTGTTGTCAGATATGCTGAATAGAAACATAATTGCAGCTGAGTATATTGGAGCGTGAAGAGACAAGCGCTTTTATTCTGTTACGTTTCGTGTATATACTTGCCCTCGTATTCATGAGCTTGTTAATTCTAATCTCTAACATTGTCCCGCCTTTCTTATCTAATATTTACCATGCAAGTGATAGTGCATATATAAGCCAAGATTTATTTAACAACGCGTCTAAAAAAAAACCGACCAAACATACAACCGATGCTTTGTTTCATGAAAGGGTTCTCACGCTGTCCTGTCACAGAACCCCTCTATTTAAGCTTATATGAGACAAAGCAGTTATTGTCTCTCGTGACAAAAGGACCGGGCACCTACCTATCCATGGCCCTTTCACGCCGCAGTGCACCTAACTGTAAATTGGCACTGGATTTGTTGTGGAAGTAAGACAGCGAGGAAATGTACTGGTAACTCCCACCTATACTTGATTTGATTGTCCTACTAATAGCAAACACACAGCGAAGAGCCCTGGAGGATGACACAAGAAAGACAGGAAGAAGCTGGAGAAATACCACATAACCGGTCTCTTTGGGGAGGGTTGGTTGATGGCATGGCACCCCAAACTGATAATCATGAAGAAGACGAGTACACCCATACTTTGAGCCCCCCTCTCTTTCTCTGCTAAACCATTTGTGTGAGTGCGCTGGGATGAAAACTACGCTGACAGAGTGTGTCAAAATAGCCGATGAGTCGTTTTCTATCGTCCACTTTTAGGGATGGTATGTCCGCCCTGTGAAACTTGTTGACCAAATGCTACTGTTAACTTATCTGGTGATAAGCCAGAAGTTAGTCTTGTTCATCACCGAATGCTGTTTAGACGTATACTTTAGTTATTATTAGATTTTGTAATGTATTCCTTCACGTGAATGCATCAGGATTCTTGTAGGGATAAGACCAAGTATTGCAAGTGTATCGGCTGATGTCTGTGATCTGTTGTCTCCCTAGGCTTACATGTTGTCTCCCTAGGCTTACATGTTGTGTCCCTAGGCTTACATGTTGTCTCCCTAGGCTTACATGTTGTGTCCCTAGGATTACATGTTGTGTCCCTAGGATTACATGTTGTGTCCCTAGGATTACATGTTGTGTCATTAAGAATGTGATATCCATCGTGTCTTGATGCTTCATCTTCAAGGATGTGGGATCCGTTGTGTCTTCTGTGTACATGATTCATCTCCAAGGATGTGGGATCCGTTGTGTCTTCTGTGTACATGATTCACCTCCAAGGATGTGGGATCCGTTGTCTTCTGTGTACATGATTCACCTCCAAGGATGTGGGATTCGTTGTGTCTTCTGTGTACATGATTCACCTCCAAGGATGTGGGATCTGTTGTGTCTTCTGTGTACATGATTCACCTCCAAGGATGTGGGATCAATTGTCTTCTGTGTACATGATTCACCTCCAAGGGTGTGGGATCCGTTGTGTCTTCTGTGTACCTGATTCACCTCCAAGGATGTGGGATCCGTTGTCTTCTGCTGATGATTCACAGAAAAAGTTATCCTCTCTTGTGTTACTGTGTGCCATTTAGAGCATTGTTGATAGCGCCTTCTGTCAAACATTCTGCGATAGGCTTTTGGTTTGTGTAAATGACAGAATGTACTACGTCATTAGTTTGATAATCTGTGACCGTGTATAAGTTAGACAGGACTGCTAGTAGTCTCTCGCGACAGACTCAGTGTGTCGGAAGGCCTATTACCATCTGTGTCACACACATTGAAACACGTCGCGCTCATCCACTAGTTTTCTAGTCGTAAAGGACTCATTTATCCTTGCCTTATAATAGACCAGGTCTGTTTCAACCGTGTCAAGAATTGTTTTGCCTGGTATCGATCGACGCCATAGGCAGAACCCGAAATTGCAGGCCTGAATGTAGACGAGACGTAGATTGGTTTAATTTCGTATGCCAGTTTGAAGTCTGGACTTAACTCGGGGTCTGGTTTAAATCCGAGACTTGCCAAAGGCGGCGCGTCACGTGCGGCCAATCTGAATGTGGTTATGTGAACCTTGTTCTCCGGGAGATTAAGTTTTGTGTCCCCTCACTTCCCGCCCCCTACCCTCTACTAGCCTTAGTTATCAAATCTTGGCATTAATGCCCCGCCCGCCCCCCAAGGCTGCTCCGAACTGTTGTATAGATTTATAACATTCAGTTGTGTCCTGCCGATACATGCCTGCGTGCTGGAAAGACCCTTAGGCATGCTATTGATACATGCCCGCGTGCGTGAAAGTCCCCTAGGCATGCCATCTCGAACAGGCGTTATCAAACGGTTTTTCCGCGGAGTTTCAGGATCTCGCGAGTGGTCACTACAAGTCTCGGGTATAGTCGCACCCCCTCCTCTCTCAGCGTTGTTTTGTTTGTTTGTTCAAGCAAACTTCGATCGTAATGATGGACATGTCAGAGCACAAACTTCCCCCCTTTTCCGATCTTTGGTGCAACAAGTTACTTAAAAAATGTATAAATCCAGTGTGATATTGTGGATATGTCGCCCAACATTTGTACATACGTGGGCCGCTTCAAACAGGAAAAACATTTTCACCGATCGGTGAAAATAAACAAAAATTTTTCGAGAACCACTCAGAAACAAAAACCATTATTTATTTATATAATATTTTATGCACAAGTTTTAATTGTTAATATTATCAAAGGGAAATTCCATAGGTATTTAAAATAACCAGAAATAGAGTCCTAGATAATGCTAATACGTTTTGAACTTTTGAAAAAACAATATTCCACTCAAATAATTTTAGTACCAAATCTGTTGCTACTTCTTTGTTAGAATATTTGATAACCCGTGACAGCAGCGTTGTTTATGAAAGTCGAATCGCTGCATTGCCATCTATTCTGTGTCTCTGTTTGGGTTTAATTGCTGACTGGGCTGAAAAGTCTTCTCACGCAAATAGGTAGTCGAAAATACGACAAAGAATTTAATAGGGTTTAGATAACATCAATACGATCTCCAGTTAATCAGAAATAGATTTCATGGATCTGTGGTTGAGAGACACTGTTCCAGAGTTACTGTGTGTAAACCGAATGATGTCTGTGCCCCATTCGTAGAATCCATTCTGTTTCTGACTCATTTACAAGTCATCAAAAGATCTTGAACATTTATTAATAGATTAGTGTCCACAGGTAATCCTTCTGTATATTTAACTCTTGACGTCCGGTAGACCAGAACAGCGGTTCCCCCAGATAACTAGACCGATCTGATACGAGCTAATCCACGGTCACCAGGGCACACAATAGCTTGTTCGTCATGATGTAACCAAAAGGACTGATGGAAGATGAAAGGTAGTGGGGTACATTCACCTAAATGAAAGTAATCCGCCAAACAAAGGAGCAGAACTGTTAGCGAGTTGTTTTATACGAGTCGGTGCTTTAGCTTTAGAGACTTTAGCTTTAGAGACTTTAGCTTTAGAGACTTTAGCTTTGTGAGCTAAGCTGGAGTAAGTAGTTCAGACTTTAGCTTTATGAGCTAAGCTGGAGTTAGTAGTTCAGACTTTAGCTTTGTGAGCTAAGCTGGAGTAAGTAGTTCAGACTTTAGCTTTCTGAGCTAAGCTGGAGTTAGTAGTTCAGACTTTAGCTTTCTGAGCTAAGCTGGAGTTAGTAGTTCAGACTTTAGCTTTCTGAGCTAAGCTGGAGTTAGTAGTTCAGACTTTAGCTTTCTGAGCTAAGCTGGAGTTAGTAGTTCAGACTTTAGCTTTGCGAGCTGAGCTGGAGTTAGTAGTTCAGACTTTAGCTTTCTGAGCTAAGCTGGAGTAAGTAGTTCAGACTTTAGCTTTCTGAGCTAAGCTGGGGTTAGTAGTTCAGACTTTAGCTTTGCGAGCTGAGCTGGAGTTAGTAGTTCAGACTTTAGCTTTGTGAGCTAAGCTGGAGTATCAAGTTCACACTTTAGCTTTGTGAGCTGAGGTAGAGTATGAAGTTCACACTTTAGCTTTGTGAGCTGCAGTAAGGATTCAGGCTACATCGTTGTGAGCTGGAGTAAGATTCAGACTACAACTTTGGGAAGGGAAGTAAGGAGTTCGGACAGCTCTGTGAGGTGGAAACAGACCCTAACTTTATCAGACGAAGTATCTCAGAGGATCGACTTATTCTATATCTACCAATACTTTTGACAGAAAATACATGTCTGTTTGTATGTCTTGCTAAAAACTCAAATCAAGTTCAAGGGACGCAACATTTGAACACGTCATTATGTCCGAAATTGTTAGGTCAACGCAATTAATTTTAGCTCTCGCGTCACCGCCTTTTCGAATTATTTCACACGCACAAACACCCCCACCCCACACAACGCTGAGCTATTGCGACGTGAAAGTTGCACATCTCATTCTGTATACAATTTCCAGATGGAACGCACTATTTTCTGCTCCGGTGCGTCAAATCGTTCCCGAGTCTGTAACGCCAGAATAGGCGGCATGTGGCGATAATGCTATCTTGGGGAAAAATTTAGTAAAAATGCTTCCTCATCGTACATTCTGGGATGTTCACGTTTGCGCCGAATGTCTAAATATTTGTCATGTCTTTAGGATGCATTATCTCTATTACCTAGCCGGTTAGCAAAGCTAGTAATATCTAACGCAAGCCTAGTAGATGTGGCTATGTTTGGCGTTGAGGTAGAGCAGGAACATATTCCTCTGGCACGGCAAAGGTACGGGTTCAGTTCAGGTTACTGGCTCGTTCTGGTTGACTGAGCTGTAAATTGGTACCTCCAAATTGTTTGTGAAGAAATGCAGTGATGAATGGAACAGCCCACAACATGAACAAGCTGTGATTCCATCAATGAGACTTAAACTCAACTTCATGTGTTTATACTGGCTTAGAAGACTCTACAGAGTCAACCAGTTTCTTGGCGGGTGGTTAACCGATGTGAGAGTTCATCTTAATAGACATAAACACTAGAGCAAAGTAGATCCGAAATCTCTCCGGCGCCATATATGGTGCTCTTAACAAACCACCTAACCATGTCTGGTGATATGTCATGTCACTCAGTTAGTGTCCTCTTACAAGCTCTCTATAGGGCAGTGGGCCTATTCTTATCGGCGTACACAAAGATCGCAGCAGATCACTTGGGCCTCTAACACTTCATCCACGACATATATCTGTGAAGTGGCAGGTTAGTTGTTGGGAACGATCCCGACAGGTCTGTGGCGCGTGCTTGCTGTGTCCACATGTGTGAGACAGAGAACTGGGGCACTGTAAAGCGAGGAAGCCTGTAGATAGAGCACTTATGTTGCCTACCATCTCCACAGCTAAGGTCAGGGGCACTGTCAAGCGAGGAAGCCTGTAGAAAGAGCACTTATGTTGCCTGCCATCTCCACAGCTAAGGTCAGGGACACTGTCAGGCGAGGAAGCCTGTAGAAAGAGCACTTATGTTGCCTGCCATCTCCACAGCTAAGGTCAGGGACACTGTCAGGCGAGGAAGCCTGTAGAAAGAGCACTTATGTTGCCTACCATCTCCACAGCTAAGGTCAGGGGCACTGTCAGGCGAGGAAGCCTGTAGAAAGAGCACTTATGTTGCGTGCCATCTCCACAGCTAAGGTCAGGGACACTGTCAGTCGAGGAAGCCTGTAGAAAGAGCAATTATGTTGCCTACTGTCAGGTGCACTGTCAGGCAAGGAAGCCTGTAGAAAGAGCACTTATGTTGCCTACTGTCAGGGGCACTGTCAGGCGAGGAAGCCTGTAGAAAGAGCACTTATGTTGCCTGCCATCTCCATAGCTAAGGTCAGTTGCACTGTCCTCTGCTTCCTGGCTTGATGGGCGCAAACTAACATTCGTTTCTAGGCTCATCTGCCGATGCTCCTTGCAGTTATGGCGCCGTTTTCCTCGGGTCCCAGCTTTCCCCTCTAACGCAGGAGGATTCAGTAAAATCTTGTCATTTGATACGCCCAAAATATCTTCATTGACCGAGACTGATTTCTTTGTGTTCTTAATTTATCCATGAAAAACTTCTACTGGAGTAACCTTATCTTTTATCTGCCTCGCCATTCAGATTGTGACTCTCGAAACAAAATAAGGATAAGTGGAGATACGGTAGACCGTCTAGCGTGTAGCGTAGAGAGGGAGGGAGAGAGAGAGAGGCCTCATTTCATGGTCCCACGGGATAAGAGATACTGTAATCGGGTTGAGTGTCTAGGTAACGTCTCCGCGTTTTGGATATATGGGGAAACCGCACACCGTCAAGTCAAGACTCGTCTAAAAATGCCTAGGCAAGGGTTTTAGAAGTAGTGTTGTCAGCCACACAGGGTAGAGATACTATAGCTGTGTAGTGTGCAGGAGTGAACACAGTGTGTAGCTAGCACCACCTCACTCGTGACCCAGGCTCAGTAAGTTAGCTTGAGGGGGTGTGTGACTGCCTCGGTCCTACCAGCGCTGATTGCAGCCTGTCTCTCAGCCTAAGAAGTTGTAAAACTGTTTCCCCCAAATGGAGGAGCCCTAGGCCTCCACTGGAGAAGATAGAAAGGTCCATTGCATCTCCGTTTATGTCGTAAAATGCGAGTAAAGATAATGTGCAAAGGGGCTAGCGGCCTCCTCACGTAAAACAAATTGCTACAGAAACTACCTCTGGGAAAGCGCGCACTTTGATTTGATGCAGGCTTCCTAAAGGAGGTCAAATGTAGGTGTGGGCCCTATGCTCCGGCTGGAGTGATAAAGGGACGAGGAAAAAGACAATTATATCACCGTATCAGCTTTTATTTCAGCCTGTCTGGCAACTTAAGCTCTTGTTTCAGTCCACCTGACAACTTAAGCTCCTGTTTCAGTCCGTCTGACAATTTAAGCTCTTATTTCAGTCCATCTGACAACTTAAGCTCTTATTTCAGTCCAGCTGACAACTTAAGCTCTTATTTCAGTCCGTCTGACAACTTAAGTTCTTGTTTCAGTCCATCTTTCAGCTTGCGCTCTAGTTTCAGTCCATCTAACAACTTAAGCTCTTGTTTCAGTTCATCGTTCAGCATAAGCTCTTGTTTCATCCTGTCTGACAACTTTTGCTCTTGTTTCACCTCATCTGACAACTTAAGCTCTTGTTTCACCTCATCTGACAACTTAAGCTCTTGTTACACCCCGTCTGACAACTTAAGCTTTTGTTTCAGTCTATCTTTCAGCTTAAGCTCTTGTTTCAGCCCGTCTGTCATTTTAAGATCTTGTAAAAAGCTGACTGTATCAGCATTGTTTTCAGTTCGTCTGTCTTGCCTGTCACAACAGCATATATCTCACCGAGTCTATGTAGCAGATGTGTCTAGCCTGTCACAACGGCATACATCTCACCGAGTCTATGTAGCAGATGTGTTTAGCCTGTCACAACGGCATACATCTCACCGAGTCTATGTAGCAGATGTGTTTAGCCTGTCACAACGGCATACATCTCACCGAGTCTATGTAGCAGATGTGTTTAGCCTGTCACAACGGCATACATCTCACCGAGTCTATGTAGCAGATGTGTTTAGCCTGTCACAACGGCATACATCTCACCAAGTCTATGTAGCAGATGTCTCTTGCTTATGGTGACAGCGACCTCGGGATCGTTGTAGTCAGAGAAGCCAATGCCACAGGTAAGGCAGCTGGTCTGTTGACATCTTCAAAAAAATTTGGGAGTTTTAACAAAATGATGTCCCTAACATATCATACATTTACCGAGAGTGTCTTTTTACCCCGATGTGATGGTTTTGATCCAGCACTTTCCATGCTGCACAGCCCAGAGTTCCCTAGGATCCCATTATATACGTCTTTGACAACTGATGATTGTAGCGGGATATTCCATTTTGGGTTACGGGGAGGACTGGTTGATGATAAAGATGCATGTGTAAAAGGGTGGTTATAACCAGCTGTTACAATGCAATCCCTAACACTTTGTCCCAGACGGCATTGCGGAACACATAATTCTCCCCTCCCCCTCTCCCTTATGTCTTCTTTGCTGGCCTACCACTCCTCCAGAACACGAGACACCTCCGTTACCAGATTATCTGATCCCTTTCCCATAATTCTAACGTTTGTATTAAGCTAACGATTGATTGATGTGACAGCACCAAGGCATTCTATATAGCGGCAAATCAGTTCTGCTAAGATTACTTCTTGGTGGATGGTATCATTGACGGTCGATCCCTAGAAAGGACGCCCGAGTGGTAGACGGTTCGATCCCAATTATCGACACGACCCAGTTGACTAGTCTGTAAACGCGTGTCTGACGCATTGTTAAAGGAATGAAATGTAACAAGAAGGAAAACGACACATAAAAACGCTGGTGAAGTCTCGAACACGTTATCCCTGACAGCAGATTACAAGGTGAAAGTAGTCCATATAATAAATAGTCGGGGTTGAAGTGTTTCACTTTAATTTAGAATGTCGAAGGTCGGTTCCTTCTTCGTTTCCTTGCATAACTGCAAATCAGGTCACCACATACGTAGACTGTACTGTGTCAATAAGGAGACCATTGTGTCTTCGTCGCGATTAGCTGTGCTTCCCAGACGATCCAAGTTAAAGCAGACACTGTTGTAGAGGATCAAGTGTCAAGAGACTTCTAGAAGTGGAGTGACTAGTTTCATTTCTTGCTACCATGCTTTCCCTAACGCTAGGTAGTATTCAATTTACATCTGGGTAAACTTGTAAATGCCAATACCGGGGCGCTAATCTAGACTATTTGCCGCAAGAGACGATCGTTATCGTCTCGGAGATGCCCAGAAAAAAGAGATGGGGGCAGAAACAAGAGAGAAGTGGGTGGACATTTTAGCTGTAGTACTGTCTGTCAAACACGTAATGGTTAAAGCGGGAACAAACGAGAACAAGTTGTGAATAATAGTCCACAATGTATATCATAAAAAACATTTACAAACAGGCATGTTTCTAGTGTCATGGTCACTACTCAGCAGGATCGAGTCACTGTTCCGTCATCCTCACTAAACATGTCTTAGCCAGACACCGTGGATTTGGAACCCCCAGAGAAAGAAAGGTGAGGATCACCAAAGAACATCTGGCGAAGAATAATTAAGTGGAGGTCAGGATCGCTTGTGTCTCATGGACGGGAGTTCAGGAAGACGGTCTATAAATTTCAACTCAGATTAAGAAGACGGCCTATAGACCTCGAAGAAGATATACATCGTCGAAGATCAAGCTCTGTGTGATCCTACGGCACCACGACATTCACGAAACACCGGAAACCTAGGCTCTTAAGGGCCTGCGTGCGTTGTGGACCAAGTTTACCATGTCATTTGTCATCACGATTATCTAACGATAAAGTGAACAGAGAGATGTGTCATTTGTCCTCCAGCTTATCTAACGACAAAGTGAACAGAGAGATGTGTCATTTGTTCTCCAGCTCATCTAACAACCAAGTGAACAGAGGGATGTGATGTGTAAGTTGTCCTCTCAAGCAGTTGCTGAAGCGGAAAGTACTTGACAGGTCCGTTTGATTATGTTATGTCACTTAGGTCAAGGGGTGACAAATGTGTTTAATATTCATGATCCAAGTAGACAAGTCAAGGAACCTGGCACAATGCTCGACATACACAACGGGCGAAATTGTCGTAGTAAATAGGATAGATCTGGAATGTTAGGGGACACAGTACATTTGATAGGCTACCTGGCACTCGAGTTTTGTCGTGCACTGACTTAGGGCAGGGTTGGCTAACCAACCAACCAACCAACCAACTGAAGGGTCTACCAGCCGAACGTCATCAATCATCGATCAATCAGCATAAAACTAAATTGATTCACAATGGTACTTACAAGTGATGTCTTCCTCTTCCTTTTCGTTCGTTCGTTCTCTCACTCGCACGCCCCGAAAAGGGCTTTGCAAGTAGCAGGATGTAGTCCGGAGAACGGACTGCGTTGTGTCGTTTACAGCTTGACTGCGATATTTGCACCTTTTGGTCCGAAACATCCGTCTTCAGTAGGCATTTTTGAGTACCGGGTTATCCTTCCCGACGGTGGTAAGCAGAAATTCTCGTCCATTCTCGCAAAATGTTTCACACCCCAAACAGTTAAAAAGTGGATTATTCTGTAACGTCACTACCTAAAATCCGGTGCTAAAAATATATATTTCTTTTGTTTTGGCTGAATTGAGACGCAAGTACCGCTAATGGTTGTATGCACACCTGGAAGCAAACTGCACCCAAACAGTGAGAAAATAGGGATAGAAGAGTCCTGTCCCACACAGTAAGAGAATAGAGATGGAAGAGGGAAGGCAGCCTGGTCTCACACAGTAAGAGAATAGGGCTCGAAGAGGGAAGGCAGCCTGGTCCCACACAGTGAGAGAATAGGGCTCGAAGAGGGAAGGCAGCCTGGTCCCATACAGTAAGAGAATAGGGTTCGAAGAGGAAAGGCAGCCTGGTCCCACACAGTGAGAGAATATGGCTCGACGAAGGAAGACAGACTGGTCCCACGCAGTAAGAGAATAGGGCTCGAAAAGGGAAGGCAGCCTGGTCCCACACAGTAAGAGAATAGGGCTCGAAGAGGGAAGGTAGACTGGTCCCACACAGTAAGAGAATAGGGCTCGAAGAGGGAAGGTAGACTGGTCCCACACAGTAAGAGAATAGGGCTCGAAGAGGGAAGGTAGACTGGTCCCACACAGCAAGAGAATAGGACTCGAAGAGGGAAGGTAGACTGGTCCCACACAGCAAGAGAATAGGACTCGAAGAGGGAAGGCAGCTTGGTCCCACACAGTAAGAGTATAGGCATCGAAGAGGGAAGGCAGACTGGTCTGAAACAGAGAGAGAGTAGGGATAGAAGAGTCTGTTTTAAAAATGCCAAACTGAAACCGACTGTCGGATCCAAGATATCGCAGACTTGCTGCAAAGTACAACACGACTTGTGTTTCATTCCGAACGCCGAAGAAGACGAGCACATAGAAGTACTTAGCTCATCAATGATCAAAAGCATGTAATCTGTTCGTTGCGAATTCATTTGTATTTTGTTTGCGGCAACAGTATCGAGCATGCGATCTTTGAGTGATATACGAGGCGTGTTCAAATGAAACCGGACCTAACTGCACCAAGTGAACATACATGCGATGCGCACGATGACGTCAATTATTATGTAAACAGCACATACTAACCGTCAAGTTTACAAAATTTCATTATCATCCGACTCAAAGTTTCCTCAGCAGACCGTTGAAAACATGGCGGATATGATACAAAATCCGTCCATAGTTGATCAACGAGCAGTGATTAGGTTTCTAACAGCTGAAGGATGTCGACCATGTCACAGAATGCAGACAGTGTATGGTGACATGAGTGTGTCGAAGACAACAGTGAAGAACTGGACAACGATGTTTAAAGAAGGACAAGAGTTAACGAAAGATCTACTGTGAGTCGGAGGATAATTAAATTTTGCAAACTTGACGATTGGTATATGCTGTTTACACATCGTACGTATGCTTACTTGGTGCAGTTTCATTTGAACGCGCCTCGTAAATATAAGAAGTGTCGATATCTCACGTGGTTTCCAATGTCTTCTCATTCATTACTGGGAACTGTACATGTTCAAGCATGTAAACCGGAGGCATTTCAAGTCTTCACGTCTGCTGCCCGTTCACTCGCGCCTATTAAATGTGTTCCACGAAGCATGGATTGAGTACCGCGTGATAACTCATTTAATAACTTTTTTCTCGTCAGTCATCCCGAATAGGACCCTGCGACATTGTGTCGTAGTTTACAGCGAGGCTGCGATATCTATCCATTCGACGCAACATACCCATTTTCAGCAGGATTTATTGTCTTTCCAATGCGATCTCCATTCTCTTAGTCAGGCGTTACAAGTTCAGCCTGTTTCCAGGGTCGCCGTTTGTAGGCGGAATAGAGCCTTGGTAGGTGCTGGTTCCCTGGGCCTAAAGCATCCAGCTAACTAGCTGGCTGCTGTCGGTTCGTTCGTGGAGCCGCGCCTGAGGACTCCCGCGATAACTGATTTCTCAGCTGAAATGACGGCCTCAATCCCTTATTTATGAAATGAACTTTCCCCAAGTCATGTTTTTCGCGATTCCTTATGTCACTCACCTGAGAAATGATCATCAATTCTTTCAACTGCTTGTCTTAGTGTCTCCATTGTGCTTCCTGCGAGGCACGAGGCTACTGCTGTAGGTCGTAACAGACGACTAAAGAGGATTGTGCATGGGACGAGCGACATCATTGTGTAAACAGTTTGCTACAGGCACCACCACTACACAAACCACTACTACATAAACTACAACTGGCATAAACCACAATTACACAAACCACCACTACATAAACCACCACTACACAAACCACCACTACACAAACCACTACTACACAAACCAACACTACACAAACCACCACTACACAAACCACCACTACACAAACCACCACTACACAAACCAACACTACATAAACCACCACTACACAAACCACCACTACACAAACCAACACTACACAAACCAACACTACATAAACCACCACTACACAAACCACCACTACACAAACCACCACTACACAAACCAACACTGCACAAACCAACACTACACAAATCAACACTACACAAACCAACACTACACAAACCAACACTACACAAACCACTACTACACAAACCAACACTACACAAACCACTACTACACAAACCAACACTACACAAACCACTACTACACAAACCACTACTACACAAACCACTACTACACAAACCAACACTACACAAACCACTACTACACAAACCACTACTACACAAACCAACACTACACAAACCACTACTACACAAACTACCACTACTACAAAATCACACAGTGTTTTGGTGCAGGATTTATAGAGGAGGCCAACTGTTGTGGTAGCCTTATATTCCGACTGAAGCGAAACGTGGACAATACGATTGTTTCATGTAGCATACACAACCCTCGTTAGTCACAATTGTACAGCAAGCTCGGATACATTGCAGTCAACCAAATCTTTGCTAACGGGTGAAACACAGTACTTTTGCTTGAACCTGGGATTTCCTTTACTGACAGACTACTTTGCCAATGCATTATAGAGATCTAAATTTCGCGATGCACATTGTTCTTCGCAGTACGGTTTGAGAATCCCTGAAGCAGAACACACACACACACACACACACACACACACCCCCCCCCCATTTCCCCCCCCCCCCCCCCACTCTCTTTGGCCAGCAGTAGTGAACTGTAAGCATCTGTAGTACTGGGGCCTGACAATATAGAATTGATTGTGTATCAAAGCTAATTGTGTGAGTTCCTTGGTCCATTATTGTTGAAGGAAAATGGGACCACTGTTCACTGTAATGAACCGTCGGAGAGGCTTAATAGAGGGCTTATCTGTCGCGGTAAAGGGCATAGTGTCAGGTCTCTATACGCTTCAGTTTACCCATCTGTGATTTCTAGCAGGACTTAGTAATGGAAGATACGGTACACCAATTACAAAGAGGTCTCCCAATACGTTATATCCCTAACAGTAATTTTTATTATAGTGCTACCTTGACCTTTCCTCTTTTATCCCGTAAGCATGTTATAAATGGATACTGGTACTGAATAGGGTGGTGCATGAGGATGCGAGCCTCATTGTGTAAATCAGTGCCATGGAAATGACAACCGTATCAGCACACAAATGTTTGACACATCCATCCTGTATGGATACCAGTTGTAGTTATGGCATGATTATGTTGATACGTCAGCCCAAGGGTATAGACGACCCACATGAGCGAAGGATTGTAATGACACACCTGAACGAATTACCGCAATGACACACGTGCACGAAGGACCGTAACGACACACCTAAAGCTTTTACAGCTGACGGGACCGTAACGAAATTATGCAAAGGGAATGTTAATACAGCAGACTAGTAGATTCCTGCTGTCAGAGTGTGTTGTACGCACATTGGAAACGAAACAAAATCATGTCAATCAGAACCATTCAGCTCTCTGCAGAGCATGTCTTCAGCTAACACCCACAAAGTATGTCTATCATTTGCTATCTGTTCTAACAAAGACCCTTGCTGTCAACGTCAGATAAGATCTGGGGTTTTTGTTTTAAGTCAGCGATGAGATTGTCGTGTCGATGTAGCAAATAGTGAGCATGAAATGTGGGCAAATGAATAGGTCTGTCCATAGAGTGGGAGAATGGGTTCTGAGATAATTTACATGTATAGAAGTAAATACTGAATCGTGTCACTGCCGGAAATCAAATCGGTTTCATTTACGGGTCAAGTAATCGCGTTAGCTATTCAAACGTTTAGAAACCCTGTCTGTAATAACTTGTCATGCAGATGTACAGATTCCAGTGTGGCCACAAACTTGCGACACATAGTTAAGTTATCAGAATATCGTCCGTTACCATTCAGGCCATATTGAATCGCTGCCATAAATCATGTATATTTTGTTGTTGCGTTTGTTAGTTGTTTGTGTTGTGCCGCTGGAGAAAGTATTGTGAACATTACGTGATTTTGTTATTGTAATTGCCACATTATTTTCGTATCGAATGAAACATTCAAATATTTTTTTATGAAATTCAGGAAGACGTGCAAATGGAATTGTATGTCTTCTTAGAAAGGAGGCCTACAAACAACTTGGCTATTTGCTGGGAAAACAGATACCACCTGGCGTACTGACAGACTGAAAGGACAGATGGTGAAAAGGGGAGAAAGAGGTCGCCGACGCCGCTGGGCATAAAGGAATTAACAATAGCAGGGACTCTTTTAAATTCTAAAGATAAACGACCGGGCAGGGATTTGCGGCAAAGAAAGAGTTGACCTCCTAAACATCTATGGCGGGCATCAGATATTATAGCAATAGTTGCCAATTACAAGCTACGACGTACAAGTGTTGACGTTTTGAATGAAGTCAAGGACCATCTCTCAAATGATGCCACTGGATACGAATAGACGGGCCATAATGAATGGAATCAAGGACCAGGGGACATAATGAATGGAATCAAAGACCAGGGGACATAATGAATGGAATCAAGGACCAGGGGACATAATGAATGGAATCAAAGACCAGTGGACATAATGAATGGAATCAAGGACCAGGGGACATAATGAATGGAATCAAAGACCAGGGGACATAATGAATGGAATCAAGGACCAGGGGACATAATGAATGGAATCAAAGACCAGGGGACATAATGAATGGAATCAAGGACCAGGGGACATAATGAATGGAATCAAAGACCAGTGGACATAATGAATGGAATCAAGGACCAGGGGACATAATGAATGGAATCAAAGACCAGGGGACATAATGAATGGAATCAAGGACCAGGAGACATAATGAATGGAATCAAAGACCAGGGGACATAATGAATGGAATCAAGGACCAGGGGGACATAATGAATGGAATCAAGGACCAGGGGGACATAATGAATGGAATCAAGGACCAGGGGGACATAATGAATGGAATCAAGGACCAGGGGGACATAATGAATGGAATCAAGGACCAGGGGGACATAATGAATGGAATCAAGGACCAGGGGGACATAATGAATGGAATCAAGGACCAGGGGGACATAATGGATGGGATCAAAGACCAGGGGACATAATGAATGGCATCAAAGACCAGGGGACATAATGAATAGAATCAAGGACCACCTCTTAAATGACGCCACTGGATAGGAATAGAGGGGACATAATGAATGTAATCAAAGACCGGGGGACATAATGAATGGAATCAAGGACCAGGGGACATAATGAATGGAATCAAAGACCAGGGGACATAATGAATGGAATCAAAGACCAGGGGACATAATGAATGGAATCAAAGACCACCTCTTAAATGATGCCACTGGATAGGAATAGAGGGAACATTGTGGACGAAATCAAGGACCACCTCTTAGTTCAATACACGGAGCAAAAGACGCAACACAGTTCATAGCTTGCCAGTGAGCCACAGTTGACCAAGACCCTATTCCGCCTCCAAGTGGCGGCCCTGGAAACATTCTGCACTAGTGTAGTCTGACTAAGAAAATAGAGGTCGCAGTGGGAAAGCAAATTGATAAAAAGAGGCCAAGTTAAATCGGATGTATAAGGCCGAAAGGCGAAGTTATCGCAGCCTTGTTGTAAACTACGACACAACGTTTTTTTTCAGAACGAACGTCAAATAAAGAAAAGAAGATGACACTGGTTATGGATAGAAGTGACATTCTGAGGTCGAACAATGACAACTTTTTAACACTGGATTTGGATAGAAGTGACATTCTGAGGTCGAACAATGACAACTTTTTAACACTGGATTTGGATAGAAGTGACATTCTGAGGTCGAACAATAACAACTTTTTAACACTGGATTTGGATAGAAGTGACATTCTGAGGTCGAACAATGACAACTTTTTAACACTGGATTTGGATAGAAGTGACATTCTGAGGTCGAACAATGACAACTTTTTAACACTGGATTTGGATAGAAGTGACATTCTGAGGTCGAACAATGACAACTTTTTAACACTGGATTTGGATAGAAGTGACATTCTGAGGTCGAACAATGACAACTTTTTAACACTGGATTTGGATAGAAGTGACATTCTGAGGTCGAACAATGACAACTTTTTAACACTGGATTTGGATAGAAGTGACATTCTGAGGTCGAACAATGACAACTTTTTAACACTGGGTTTGGATAGGAGTGACATTGGTCAGCGACAACACTCCAATAGATTCACATACAGTCCACAGATTGCAGAATTTTGAAATCACACGTGGTTCGAGAGAATGGGGTTTGCAAAAGGTGGGATGGGGCTGGACAGAGTAGTAGTGTGTAGAACTAGCAGGCTGTGGTTATCATAAACATAAACAAAACAAAGATAATGACCACCGATAAAACACAATGTCAGCATACATTTACAGTGGGTGGTGAGGAAATAGATCAGGTTAAACATTTTGAATATCTGGGCTCCAGAATCGACAAAAATGGCGACTGCTCGAAAGAAATCAGAAGAAGACTAGCTATGGCAATGCAGAGACTGAACAGCCTGAAGAAATTATGGCAGGGCACCAACAAAACGATAAAAGTAAAAGTCTTGAGAGCCTGTGTTTTTCCTGTGGCAGCTTATGGCTGTGAAGCATGGACGATTACCAAAACTTCTAGACAAAGAATCGAATCCTTCGAGTCAAAATGTTACAGAAAGATCCTCAGAATACCCTGGACAGAGAAAAGAACAAATGTAGACATTCGGCAAGAGTTGAGCATAGAGGAGAACTGGTTTATCAATTCCATTTTGGCTAGAAAATGCAAATACTTTGGTCACATCAAGAGACACAACGGTCTTGAGAGGACGGTGATGGAAGGTATGGTGCCAGGCAAAAGAGGAAGGGGTAGACCAAGAAGACGATGGCACCAAGATATCCAGGAGTGCCTGAGTATGACAGTGGCGGAAGCTGGAGTTTTGGCAAGGGAACGAGTTTCTTTCAGACAGACTGTGATGGGAGCGACGTTCTACAAAGGACATGCTACATGATGTATGGTTATCCAGTAGTATCTACATCCGTGTTCAAATGCTAAAGTAGGCTGATCACATCTGGGCCTGCACGGTGTGCGGTGACGTCGAGTGTTAACAACAGAACGTATCTAGGCAGCGGGCCACATAGAAGAAAGAGGAGTCGCAATGTTATCTTAGAGATTTGAACTCGCAGCTTAGAGAGTTCCGTTCTTAGAACGAAAAGGTCAGAAGATTAGAGGTCGTGTGATAACAACCCTGCCAGTGTTCGTGATGTCCCCAAAGATCAGGTAACCAAGAAACGGTGAACGGGAGACGCGCGTTGACTAAACTAGAAAGTTTCCTTTGTTAGCGACAGAGGGCACAGTTAATAGTAACTGACGGTGTATGCAGGTCTTATCTGCTCCTAAATCCTCTCTATTATTGCCGTTGTATTGCTCTTTAACAAATATAGAAACGGAGATGTAGTTGTTGATTAAGTAGGTCTGCGCGAGGTGCTCTCTATTTCACACTTAATGATAAGTGGAAGAATGTGCAGGTATGTAGCTGGAGAATGAAGAAGCTGAATACAGTGCTAGTAATGGTTGGGATGCTAGGCAATAACTGTTCTCTTTCTGTGTCTAGTCCTGGGCTCATTTCAGCGTGTGCAGTTGTCGGCAGTTAGGGTTCGTGTTTAGGGTCTAATCTGTTTATTCCATGTGTAGCAGTTTACACGTAACTACATATTTAAAAAAAAATAATTTTGCGTTCGTTTTATCTCTTTAATCTCCAAGGCGGTGTGCGTTGCACTGAGGTTTTTATTTTGCGCCTGTCAGCCCTATGCATCCGACTTCAGCATACATTATATGTAAGGGTCTGCTTCCTTCTGCATTTTCTAAGGGTTTGCTTCCGCGGGGTAACGACCGGTGCTGTGATTGGAATCGAACCCAGCACTTTCTGGTTGTGAGTCGTGTCACTTAACCACTAGCCCACGCCGTCCCCTAGCTACACATAAGCCATGAACAACTGCCTATAACCAAGGTTATAGGACGGTACTTGTCTGTTAAGTTTTACTCCCATGTTGTTGGATGCCCATAGTGGGTACGATTACTCTTTTGTGCGTCCTGAGAAGAATGTTAAATGGCCGGTTGCAGTAGCTTCTTTCACATCCCGAGCGTGCGGATGATTGTAGACGGGGCCCACCAAACGGGTTTGCAATGCTTGGCTTCATATGCGTGTCGCTCACCACTACGGGGATCATGTCTTTTCCTAATTTCGTTAGCCATATTTCCAGTCAGAACTATGTGGAGTGAGGTGGGGGTCTTGGTCAGTTTATTTTGCCTGATCAGACGTCAGTCTCATCTCTCCAATGTGTTAGAGAGCTACAAGTATTGTCCAGTTGATTTGTCTAGAGTTCCAGCAGGTGTTTCTGTCGTGACTGCATTTGTGTTGTATTTCTATAATAATAAGTATAGGTCTGTGGTCGCTTCAAAACTGTTGATGTACAAATATCTGTAATGTCAATTGATACCACGGTGAGGTCAGGTCTGCTGGTCATACCTGCACTTAATGGGCAAGAGAGTGCTTTCTGTCTTTGTATTACGATCAAGTTGGATGAATTGTAGATGTTCTCAACCATCTGTCACTCATGTTGTATGTTTTACACCTCCATGATGGTGAGTTGGGATTACATACTCTAGCTACTACCTTCGCTTTCTATCTTCAAATTGAACTGCACCTGCTACTTGCAAAGCCATGTGTTCAGTGCTTCGTAGTAGGAGATTGAGAACATCCCAGAAGATGGTTTCCCGTAGGTGCTGGTGGGCGAGGGGTAGGGAACATTAAATATGGTGTATTTGTTTCCATTTATCCAGCCTTACAGACTTCCCGAATGTTCATGTTCAGTAACACTGACGATGTCTTGTACATCTACATCCATATCATCTCATCCCTTGGCAACTCTACTTTCACATAGATACTGATTGTATCCGGCAATATCGTTTTTGTTGTTGATTTGAATGCTTTCATTGAGTACTTCTGTGTGGATTGTATTGTTATTTAGGGTTTTGAGCAGTTTAATTTTGTTTCTTGTTCTGCATGTCAGAGATGTTTAGTTGTATATTGCCTGAAACGTTTAGTTGTATTTTGTCTGACAAGTTTAGTTGTATTTTGTTTGACAAGTTTAGTTGTATTTTGTCTGAAAAGTTTAGTTGTATTTTATCCATGCCCCTAACCGCATGTGGTGTCAACTACGTTTCGTGGCCTTTTTTTCCCAGACGTCGAAACTTCTTTGGTTATACTTGAACTTCGATTTCTAGTTTTCCTGCGGCTTTTCTACCCTTCCACAACATATTGAGCGGAGAGTCAAGAGCTCCACCCCTTCACTCAGACATTTCATCCTGTCTCCGCATGACGTCGGAAGGGCGCGATCTTTGACTCATAAGAATGGAAGGGAGTGGTATGTGATGGATTACCCGCATCCAAGGGGGCTCCCCAAATATGCAATTCCAAGTCAGTGTGCTGGCGCTCCGAAGGAATAATCGCGTCATGCACACTTGTACCTCCATTTCTGCTCTCGATCTGTCTGATCTTCCTTAATACATCTAGTCAAGCAGAATCCGAATTTAGATCGAAGCCCTGTTACTCCCCAGACCAAGGGAAATGGTGGGGAGTCGTCATAGATGGTGTTCTATTGCTATTCTCAGTCTACCTGCTAGGCAGCAGATGGTTTTGAAGCTAAAGTTCTCATTTTTAGATGAATCGCCATATATCTTCTTCTTCGTACGCTGTCAGACGTTAACTAGAATTTATTCGAAGAAAGCAGTAGTCATTCCGAGGCTGTCGACGTGCTGCCATAGAGCGTGTCTAGTGTTGGCACTGGTGATGGCCACATGTGCTTTCTCTGGTCCTCGTATGTCGGGCAATTTTGCAGCAGATGTTCAGCGGTCATTTTCCCTGTACCACAGGTGCATTCGTCAGTAGCACCTATCTTCAGTTTATTGAATAGATGGTACATCAGTCTGTTGTGGCCTGTGCGGAGTCTGAAAACCACGACCTGCTCTCTTCTGTTCAACTGGTTAAACCAATTGCCATATATGGTTTACGGGCTTCATCAGCCCAGAGGAGTAAATTTAGTGCGCCACAGACTCGCACCTCGCTCCTTCTTCTGTTAGTAAGAACGACGTGTCCGTCCAGGAGCTGTAAGCTTCGAAGCTCACATGCTATAAACTAAAAGGATGATCAAAGTCGAGGCTCAGGGACAACAGAAACGAGAATTGCGTGTTAGAACAAGCAGATTATACATTAGGTACACCAAACAGCATATCAATAACATCACCACTAAAGTGGCGGTTGTGAAGGACTAGCAACATCATCATGTCAGAGAAATTACAACAGAAACGAGAAGTGCGTGTTAGAACAAGCAGATTATACATTAGGTACACCAAACAGCACATCAATAACATCACCATCAAAGTGGCGGTTGTGTAGGACTAGCAACATCATCGTGTCAGAGAAATTACAACAGAAACCACCATTGCAAGAGGACACACATTGCTCTGGCACATGCTTCGAGTGTGTTGTTGTTGAATGCCCACAGTGAGTTTGCTCTTTTGTGCGGCCTTAAAAGGTCGCAGTAACTTTCCCCGCGTCTCGAACGTCCTCCAGGCGGTTGTGCTATGTTTGGCGCCATTACGGGGATCACGCTGATCCACGACTCGTCTGCCAGACTGCTTTGGCAACAGTCTGTTTCCAGGGAACACTACATGGACGATAGATAGATGGATGGATGGCTGGCTGGCCGGCCGGCCGGCCTTGCTCAGTATGTTGTTTCTGATCATACCAGCGTCTGAGCTCCCCCGCACATGCCTCGTGGATATAAACTGTAGTGGTGGCTGTAAGCTCCGACTGGAATGAAAATTGACAAGAAGATGATTAAGAGTTCGGCGGAATCCCGTCCATCGACTTGATAACTTCGTCAGGGGCGCCCCCTCCCCGTAATTGTTGTTTTCCCTTGTTTCAGTTATCTGGTGTGTACTGCACCTTCTCATGGTGGGAGAAAACGTACGTCTGGCCATGCAAAACATACTGATCCGACATATACATGTTAGTCAGGGTCAGGCAAAACATACTGGCCGAGACACTCCCCTCGACTTCCTAGTAGCCCTACCTGGAAACGGGCTCTTTTCATGGCAGCCTCGCAAACGAGATGAGAGATCGACATGATCCCCGTAGTAGTGAATGGCACGCAGATGAAGCCAATCATAGCACAACGGCCTGGAGGACCCCGATCCACCTACATCAGCACGCTCGGGATGTGAGGAACGCTACTGCAACCCGCCACTTAACATCCTTTTCAGGGCGCACACAAGACGCGTAGTCAACCTACTCATTATGGGCATTCGCAAACAACAACAGGCTTCTGCGGGCTAGGCCTGTCCTAAGGTCGTGTCATCAAACCGTGTTTATGTGATAAGACTCAGACGTTATCGTCTCCGCACTTAATGACTAGCGTCTGATTAGTGTAGTAGCAGAGCCCTCGCTTTTCAAGGCAAATGTGCGGGGCTCAACTCTCGCTGCCGGCATTCTTCTATCGACCCATCTGTGTCTTCTTCTGTTTCTTCTTCTTCTTCGTCGTCGTCGTCGTCGTCTGTTCCCAATCTCCGACTACCATGACCTGAAATAGGCGTTGCATGTAGCAGCATGCTGTCCGGAGAACGGAATGTGTCGTTGTTTACAGCTTGATTGTGAGATTTGCACCTTTCGGCCCAACACATCCGACTTCAGCAGGCATATTTGATACCGGGTTAGCCTTCCCTCTTCGACCCATTTTTCTTAGCCAGTCTGCTCTGTTGCAGGATAACGTGTGGAGGTATAGAAGGGTCTTGTCAGCTCTGGTTCGCTGGCCCTGATGCTAGCCTTCAGATTTGGGTCGCTGCTCATTGCAGCTCATGCACTGCTCAGCATCTTGATTCTAACCCATCTTAATCCGGGGGCTCATTTGTATATGGGTACCTGACCTACGGTTAGGAAAGAAAGGCAGCGAGGATGGGACCTGGCAGCCCACCCCATATAAGCTATTGCATAGTATAATGAAGCCTCTAACACTTCACCCCCGACGTCCATGTCTACTATGTGACATTATTATACTTATGACAGTAGTGGTGATATGTATATATACAAAATTGCTAATAAATAATACAAACAAAACGATGCACTATTTCATGTATGGAATGCCACGCTTCAATTGTGTCAATATCCCTGTGTATTGTTTTAAAAAAAATGTAATGCCGATAAATTACTTCCGGTAGCATATTTCCAGGTATCTACGTTTTGTTATTGAATGGTTCATTGGAACATCGGTAATTGAAGCTGACATGTAGGCTGTGTTGTCAATATCCACCATCTGTGAATAGAATTTATCGATCATCGATATCCTCATGTGGGATCGTCAGGCCAGCTGGAAGGTCACGGTCAATCATTCAATGTAGGGGAGGAAACGCGTGACATATCGTTCCAGTTAAACCCGGTGTTGCATACTTTTTCTTCTGTCTGGAGTCAGTCTCACGCGCGAGGACGGATCGATAACATACCAGTTTGGATTTCATGTGATATATTAAACCGAAATAAAGCAGGTCTCCTGGTCTGATAATGGGTTGTTAGTACACACACACATCCAGGCTGTATGAATGTTCCAGATTGAAAAAGTCTGGTCACTTTCGCTGCTTGCTTGCTGTCGCTGAAGGATCATCCGGAGTCCAGGACACGTTTGCCAGTACACGTTTGCCAGATTCATATATCCGTCTCACGCTAGGTCTGGTCTTTGGAGTGTCTTGTGTATTTCATGTTCCACAAATCGCTGTCCGCATCATTTCTTCCACTTTAAGAGTAACCCTTTCCCCCTCTCTGAAGTTAATTAGTTCTTTTTACCCTCATTGAACATAATGAATAATTTCTTCCTCTCTGAAGTTGACCGTAATCAGATTGCAAGACGAACGAGTAATTTGCTTGTAATGTCTTTGCACGGTAGAGGGCTTTCCCATTGCATTACTCACGCAGACTGGGCTATTCTTATTCAGTGTTACATCTTACCTTACATGTATACTCTTTCAGCAGTGTGTCAGGGAATGAACTCGTCTTATAGTAGAAGGACAGGTACCTACACAGAGAATAGAAAGATACCTATAAGAATTACAAGGAACGTCCTAATATAACCGAGGGATGAGACATGGTTGAGCACGACAGGGTCAAAATCTTTGCAGGAGAAGTTGCTGACTGACACAAAGTAGCTGGGTCATGTGAAGACTATAGTCACCTGAGTGTAGAGATTAAATCATTTAGTTCCAGAGACTCACGTTGTAAAAATCGACTAACGAGTGTTATGCATGAGACTAGCAACCTCATGTAATACACGGTGATTTAGAAACGTGGTCCTTTTGGCGTAGAGGGTGAAGGCCAAAGATTATAAGGAGCATAAGTGCCAAGTCACGTAACCCATAGAAAAGAAATGTAAATTGCCAGGGAAGCGCTCAATCAGAAAATAGTTTCCGAAAATACGACTGCTGATAATAAAGATACAATTATAATGTAAACAACTAGTTAAAGGCTATGCCGCGTCAGACATTGCTGTCAGGAATGATGTTGTAGATACCTCATCGTTCTTGGTGTCTCTAAGGTTCATCAACAACCAGTTCTCGTCCTGCCTTACACGTCTCTATGTTTTGACAATTGAATAGACCAGCATGGATTGAAAACATTTATTTTCCGCGAGGGATAATCGCTCTAACGGCTTTGCCACTCAGTTTAGGAATGCAAGAATAAGAATTTCCCAGAGTAGATCCCGGGGCCCGTTACTGGGGAATAAGAATAGGCTAACTGCACATCGTAGAAGGCAGATAAATAGGGTTGTGAATGAAGCTAGCAGCCTCATCATGTAAAACAAATTACTACAGAGGTAACCTGCAAAAACACACAAACTGTTTTTGGTACAGTTTTCCCAAAGGAGGTCAATTGTGATGGTGCCCTTATACTCCTGCTGGAGTGAAAAAGGCAGTAGTAGAAGAAAAACGAAAGTAAGAAATGTGTTTAAAAGGCAAACACTGACCTGTGATAGCGATGGTTTGATGAATTTTTAGTTATAGTAATGGTTGATAGAGTTTGTAGTAATAGCAATGGTTGACAGAGTTTGCTGTGATAGCAATTGTTGATAGAGTTTGCTCTCATAGCAATTGTTGATAGAGTTTGTAGTAATAGCAATGGTTGACAGAGTTTGCTGTGATAGCAATTGTTGATAGAGTTTGCTCTCATAGCAATTGTTGATAGAGTTTGTAGTAATAGCAATGGTTGACAGAGTTTGTAGTTATAGCAATGGTTGACAGAGTTTGTAGTTATAGCAATTGTTGACAGAGTTTGTAGTTATAGCAATGGTTGACAGAGTTTGTAGTTATAGCAATGGTTGATATAGTTTGTAGTTATAGCAATGGTTGATAGAGTTTGTAGTTATAGCAATGGTTGATATAGTTTGTAGTTATAGCAATGGTTGATATAGTTTGTAGTTATAGCAATGGTTGACAGAGTTTGCTGTGATAGCAATGATTGACAGAGTTTGTAGAAATAGCAATGGTTGACAGAGTTTGCTGGCTGTGATAGTAATGGTTGATAGGGTTTGTAGTAATAGCAATGGTTGACAGAGTTTGCTGTGATAGCAATGATTGACAGAGTTTGTAGTAATAGCAATGGTTGACAGAGTTTGCTGTGATAGTAATAGTTGATAGAGTTTGTAGTAATAGCAATGATTGACAGAGTTTGCTGTGATAGCAATGATTGACCGAGTTTGCTGTGATAGCAATGATTGACAGAGTTTACTACTATACATGTTGTCTTGTCTAGTGCTCCATGTCCGCTCGATGATATCTAAAGTTCATTTCATATATTTGAAATTCACCATTCGATTGTTCTTCCACAGGCTGACTGCATTGAAACTGCAATATCACCACAACCACAACCTCAGCAGCCTTCATCCTCTCCAGCCATGCTGCAACCACCACCACCACAAAAACAGCAGCAGCAGCCACAGAAACGTAGTGTGGGTGTGGATGTGCGTACTGTTGGTGTGGATGTGCGAAGTGTGGGTGTGGATGTGCGAAGTATAGGTGTGGTAACCGAACCAGACTCTCTAGGCCCTTGTGAACCGGGCACTCTGGTCGGACTTGAAGGCATCGTGTGGAAGGAAACTGATAATGGTAGGTACCATCATCTTCAACATCACATTCATTAAAACGCATCCTAAACATCGCCACCATTATCATCAACAGCTTAGTCTCATCATCAGCACACTCAACAACACCAGAAACTTCACCATCCTCACTCATGATCAGCACACTCAACATTACCATCATCAGGTTCCGTGCCGGTTGACTCTAGCCATCATTACCTCTATCCGCTTTTATCACATGTGTCGTATACCAACTGTTGATTATCACCAATACCATTCTCTCAGGCTGTCCAACATCTTCTCTCTCGACTTTCCTCTGTCTCTTTTTCCTGCTTTCTTTTCCATTGTCACAACAAGCTTCAAACTGCCTTATAACATCCCCGAAATAGGACGACTGCCTTGTTCTGATCTTTGCAATGAATTATCGTTGTGGCTTTTCGAGTACCGAATTGTTAGTATCAACACATCGTAAAACCATCCTAACTATCACTAACCTACTCGCAATTATTAAACGTAGTTTTGACCAATCTCACTGCATACTACAGTACGTACTAACTCGGAGTATATGCACACAAAGTCGAATGTGTACAACACATCAAATATGCACACTGAATCGAATACTTGGAATACTTGAAATCCTAGTGTTCAAACAGACATGTGGATAGCTTCTGCCAGGTAGCTAAAGGTTATCGGTAGTGCGTTCTTTTTGCAATTGTACTCCGGCTACTTAATAAGCCTGGGGGAAGGCAGGTGGCGTGTTGGCTAAATATGTCGTTAGTTCTCAAATTTCTTTGCAAGGACAACGGCCAACATCCTTGCCAACTGTCAAGTGCACTTTTACGTGCACAGCTTGTACCCTGGATCTCCGCATTGCATCTACTGTCTCCAATAGGACTAGGCGTTCGATCTCATATATACAGAGTGATCCTTGAAACTTTCTGGCCTCGAACGCTGCCCGTTTCATGCTTTTTTTTTGGTTTTGTTTAGAGGCGAGTACCTTGCCTCTCTTTTATAGTAGCCCTACCTATCTGTTATGTTATAGTAGCCCTAACTCTCTGTTATAGTAGCCCTAACTCTCTGTTATAGTAGTCCTACCTCTCTGTTATAGTAGCCCTACCTCTCTGTTATGTTATAGTAGCCCTAACTCTCTGTTATAGTAGCCCTACCTCTCTGTTATAGTAGCCCTACCTCTCTGTCATACCAACCCTTTATCTCTGTCACACCAGGCCCCTACCTCTCTGTTGTCACACAGCCCCCTACCTCTCTGTCCCAATGTAACAGACCTCACTGTTTGCCCTGGCCGTTATTCTAACTCAGAACATTCTCACACGCATCCACCTCATCATGACCACACATTTCAAATAATATAGCACACATCAGATGGCATATTTATTACATAATACTCATACCAGAAAATTTAGTAATGAAATTACAAACACAATACATATCATCTTAACTAAGTATTCTATTATTATATATATGTTAATATACATATTAACTAAAACGGAAATTTTAAGCATTAGCTCTTGATGGAATTCCCAACTATCTAAACCCAGTTCTAATGCCTTGCAATTACATCACACACACCTTTCATTAACTGCGTCCTCAACACACCTTATCAAATACTCTTCCTCACTCAAATCCCCTCATGCGGGCGATCTGGACATACCTCGTTCACATTGTGTCCTGCTTACAACACAACGTTCAGATTATCACTTAATACAAAACTCACACACCTACTTGAGCGATCCTGTTATATCACTAACATTCGTGCAACAGTCTATCAATCGCTCCTCTATCTAAGTCGGTGAGTTAAACATACTATCTAATTTCAGTCTCTCGCTCTCATCTCCCTATCCCTCCTCTTCATCCAGCCTTCCAGCTAAACTTTGTCTCGAGTTATATACACTCAAGCAAAGTCAGAGCTTGACCAATGGATCTCAGGGGATGGCTATATTCAGTCTTATTGGAACGAAACACTTTGCACACCTGTCACTCATTCTCTCGCAGCAAGCCCCGCTGCCAATCCGTCTGTCAATCATTCTCTCCCTACCCAAATCGGAAGGCCAGTGGTCAGCTCCTACCTGTCCACATTATTTGCCCCAACTCTATTCTCCTTTGTTGAGACGGTGAGTGACCTTGACACGCATTCAGGTACATTTTGTTATCAGCAACCACATCACCTCTGTCCTAAACTCTCTGCTCCGACGGGAACTGTTACACCATCAGCCCCATACCTCTCTGTCCCATCAGCCCCCTACCTCTCTGTCCCATCAGCCCCCTACCTCTGTCCCATCAGCCCCCTACTTCTCTGTCACACAGCCCCCCTACCTCTCTGTCCCATCAGCCCCTACCTATCTGTCCCATCAGCCCCCTACCTCTCTGTCCCATCAGCCCCCTACTTCTCTATCACACAGCCCCCCTACCTCTCTGTCCCATCAGCCCCTACCTCTCTGTCCCACCAGCCCCCTACCTCTCTGTCCCATCAGCCCCTACCTCTCTGTCCCATCAGCCCCCTACCTCTCTGTCCCATCAGCCCCCTACTTCTCTATCACACAGCCCCCCTACCTCTCTGTCCCATCAGCCCCTACCTCTCTGTCCCACCAGCCCCCTACCTCTCTGTCCCACCAGCCCCCTACGAAGTCTAATACTACCACAAATCTTATACATACACACTTATAATTTATACTACAATTCTAATATATACCACAAGTGTAACCGTCTTCCACCAAATGTTCTCTCAGCCACGATTGCCATTTACCCATTTCCAGGTTTGTTGGTGGTTAATGTCACTTGGCGTGGAAAAACTTACGTGGGGACTTTAATGGATGCTACCAGATATGCGTGGGCACCTCCAAGGTAATGCAATATTCTTATTTTGTTCTCTCTCTCTCTCTCTCTCTCTCTCTCTCTCTCTCTCTCTCTCTCTCTCTCTCTCTCTCTCTCCGTCTTCATTCTGTTCCAATTCTATCCATACTCTTTCTCATTCTTCCCCCACACCTCCCCCTCATTCGTCTAAAACCGTCTTTACGTGTCTGTCTCTCCTGAGCTCACTCGCTGATGGACAACTTCCTGTTTGAAGTGGTAGCAACTGTTTGGACGATGCTTGGAGAATAGATTGTCACCCGAGCCCCTCGTACATTTCCTACATACAAAATGGTTCTGGTCCATTGACTGAGGAAGGTAGTCGACCTGTAGCAAACTTGAAGGCGGAGCCTAATGATATTGCTTATTCAATGTTTACTTTCCAAAGTGTTTTTTGTTATGTCAGCACATAATTGTTGTCGTATGTTCTGGTCATATTCGAATATCTTTCAAGTGGACTGTGTTACAGAATTGGGTCCATGTTCGGATCTAGGCTGCGTGGTGTGTCAGTTGTTTTGATAAAGTGCTGGGGTATTTTTACATGCGGGTGGCTTACAATAACTAACACAAAAACTGAGTTATACAAAGTCACTTTGTTTTGTTTGGTAAGCTACCAGCTCTTGTATATCAAATCTTGAGCCCAGGTTTTGTGGGTAATTGCTTATTCGGGAGAGGAGATCGCTAGATTCCGCGCTATCTAGATATGCTGATACACCTTATCAGATAATAGTTGACTGATACACCTTATCAGATAATAGTTGACTAATACACCTTCTCGAAACATATTATACTAGCCTGCTAGACTCCGGGCGTACGATTAGTGGAATGGTAGAACACTCGCTTTTCATAGCAAAGGTACGGTGAACGAACCCCGCTATCGGTACGTTCCGTCGACCCAGGTGTAAATGGGTACATGGGATATGAATATGTAGATATAAGGCAATGCGGAAAACAGCTGGTTACCCTACTTCATGCAAACTGGGGTAGTATACTGAAATCTCTAACAACTTCATTCCCCCACAATAATGTAACTACAATGGAACCACACTTTACTGTACTTTAATATACCTTCTTGCATCATATAGTAGCCTGATAGACCTTCTCATTTCATATAGTAGCCTGATAGACCTTCTTGCATCATATAGTAGCCTGATAGACCTTCTCATTTCATATAGTAGCCTGATAGACCTTCTCATTTCATATAGAAGCCTGATAGACCTTCTTGCATCATATAGTAGCCTGATAGACCTTCTTGCATCATATAGTAGCCTGATAGACCTTCTCATTTCATATAGTAGCCTGATAGACCTTCTCATTTCATATAGTAGCCTGATAGACCTTCTCATTTCATATAGTAGCCTGATAGATCTTCTTGCATCATATAGTAGCCTGATAGACCTTCTCATTTCATATAGTAGCCTGATAGACCTTCTCATTTCATATAGTAGCCTGATAGACCTTCTTGCATCATATAGTAGCCTGATAGACCTTCTTGCATCATATAGTAGCCTGATAGACCTTCTCATTTCATATAGTAGCCTGATAGACCTTCTCATTTCATATAGTAGCCTGATAGACCTTCTTGCATCATATAGTAGCCTGATAGACCTTCTTGCATTATATAGTAGCCTGATAGACCTTCTCATTTCATATAGTAGCCTGATAGACCTTCTTGCATCATATAGTAGCCTGATAGACCTTCTCATTTCATATAGTAGCCTGATAGACCTTCTTGCATCATATAGTAGCCTGATAGACCTTCTTGCATCATATAGTAGCCTGATAGACCTTCTCATTTCATATAGTAGCCTGATAGACCTTCTCATTTCATATAGTAGCCTGATAGACCTTCTCATTTCATATAGTAGCCTGATAGACCTTCTTGCATCATATAGTAGCCTGATAGACCTTCTTGCATTATATAGTAGCCTGATAGACCTTCTCATTTCATATAGTAGCCTGATAGACCTTCTTGCATCATATAGTAGCCTGATAGACCTTCTCATTTCATATAGTAGCCTGATAGACCTTCTCATTTCATATAGTAGCCTGATAGACCTTCTTGCATCATATAGTAGCCTGATAGACCTTCTTGCATCATATAGTAGCCTGATAGACCTTCTTGCATCATATAGTAGCCTGATAGACCTTCTCATTTCATATAGTAGCCTGATAGACCTTCTCATTTCATATAGTAGCCTGATAGACCTTCTTGCATCATATAGTAGCCTGATAGACCTTCTTGCATCATATAGTAGCCTGATAGACCTTATTGCATCATATAGTAGCCTGATAGACCTTCTCATTTCATATAGTAGCCTGATAGACCTTCTCATTTCATATAGTAGCCTGATAGACCTTCTTGCATCATATAGTAGCCTGATAGACCTTCTTGCATCATATAGTAGCCTGATAGACCTTCTCATTTCATATAGTAGCCTGATAGACCTTCTCATTTCATATAGTAGCCTGATAGACCTTCTCATTTCATATAGTAGCCTGATAGACCTTCTTGCATCATATAGTAGCCTGATAGACCTTCTTGCATTATATAGTAGCCTGATAGACCTTCTCATTTCATATAGTAGCCTGATAGACCTTCTCATTTCATATAGTAGCCTGATAGACCTTCTTGCATCATATAGTAGCCTGATAGACCTTCTTGCATCATATAGTAGCCTGATAGACCTTCTCATTTCATATAGTAGCCTGATAGGCCTTCTTGCATCACATAGTAGCCTGATAGACCTTCTTGCATCATATAGTAGCCTGATAGACCTTCTTGCATCATATAGTAGCCTGATAGACCTTCTTGCATCATATAGTAGCCTGATAGACCTTCTTGCATCATATAGTAGCCTGATAGACCTTCTCATTTCATATAGTAGCCTGATAGACCTTCTCATTTCATATAGTAGCCTGATAGACCTTCTTGCATCATATAGTAGCCTGATAGACCTTCTTGCATCATATAGTAGCCTGATAGACCTTCTTGCATCATATAGTAGCCTGATAGACCTTCTCATTTCATATAGTAGCCTGATAGACCTTCTCATTTCATATAGTAGCCTGATAGGCCTTCTTGCATCACATAGTAGCCTGATAGACCTTCTTGCATCATATAGTAGCCTGATAGACCTTCTTGCATCATATAGTAGCCTGATAGACCTTCTCATTTCATATAGTAGCCTGATAGACCTTCTCATTTCATATAGTAGCCTGATAGACCTTCTTGCATCATATAGTAGCCTGATAGACCTTCTCATTTCATTTAGTAGCCTGATAGACCTTCTTGCATCATATAGTAGCCTGATAGACCTTCTCATTTCATATAGTAGCCTGATAGACCTTCTCATTTCATATAGTAGCCTGATAGACCTTCTTGCATCACATAGTAGCCTGATAGACCTTCTTGCATCATATAGTAGCCTGATAGACCTTCTTGCATCATATAGTAGCCTGATAGACCTTCTCATTTCATATAGTAGCCTGATAGACCTTCTCATTTCATATTAAAGTAGCCTTGTATACCTTCTCATGTTATAGCAACCCTGATATACATATTAGCCTGAAGACCTCTTATTATATAATTCTAACCTGATTCCCATTGTCAGCTATACAGGAAATGGAACACGAAGATGAGATGTCATTGTACCGGTGTACACAGTTCAGATACTGACGCTCCTGGGTGAGAAGGGGCAGTACAAAAATATTCCCAACTATCTAAAACACTATCATTCCAGAGTTGCTTCCAAATACGTGGATTCTGTGGAAGGATTTGTAGGAGTTTAGGAATAAAGGTAGCTTGTTTTAAATATGGGGAGTGTATTTGAATTTCTCCGCTCACACGCGAGCGTCGGGTATTTGAATTGTGTTCACTGGTGTTTAAAAAAAAATTTTTTTTTTGGCTTTCTCCTTGTTTTCTCTAATCTCCAAGACGGTGTGCGTTGCACTGTGGTTGTTATTTTGCGCCTGTTGGCCCAGTGCATCCCACTTGCATTTTATGTAAGGACCTGCTTCCTCCTGCATTTTCTAATGGTTTGCTTCCCCGGGGTAACATCCGGTGCTGTGATGGGGATCGAACCCAGCACCTTCTGGTTGTGAACCGTGTCCCTTAACCACTAGCCCACGCCGTCTCCTGTACACTGATGTGTGGTAAGGCGATCTGTCCAAGGTCTGAGCCTGACATTTTCCAAGTGTCTGTTATCCTAGTTTTCCTGTCCATGAACATTAAGTAGTAACAGATGCCCGCCTCTCAGGTTTCAGTTCCCCAACATCATCTGAATGTTTAACCTTCCTCCTCTTGTCGCTTGTGTCCTGCTGGTGCCTTTCAGCGTCAGGTTATGAAGAGGTCTCTTGACCGGGCCCTAGTATGTGCTTCCTACGCGGGGAGCTTTACTGCTTCTGTTATTTCTGCAATACATTTTTTGTGTGGTCGTCTGTTGGCTTTGTTAAATGATTTTACACCCCCCCCCCCCTCCATTCCCCAGTGTTGTCTCCTAACATTTGTCCATAGTCTATGTGTACACTTTCCTTTGCTGGTTTCCAGCGTTCCATCTTGTTTCAAACATTCCCAGGAGACTAACTTTCAGGCTTCTAATTTCCGGGGCTTTTGTCCCGCATTTTTGGTTTCCTACAGGATTATTTGATTACGTGTCATAGGCGAGTTACAGTGAGTTAGATTTGACAAAGCCTTGACTTCCAAAGGCCTTTATCTTGTCCCCTTGCGAGCCTTTCTTATGTGGCCTATCGGTTGCCCCAGCTAATCATTTTTTAATCCCGTTTTGTCAGTTTTGCTGTCTCTCTCTCTCTCTCTCTCACACTCTCTCTCTCTCTTTGTCTATGTGTGTGTGAATGGTTAGTCCTAGCGTCTGAGTTGCCACTTGCTAGTGTGCTTGCTTCTGATGACAAGGGTGCCTGCTTAATCCCCGGTCTCGACCACTACAGTTCACCCAACTGTAAATTGAGTACCTTATTTAAACCAAGTGAGGTAAACAACGAGGAAGAGATGGGACTGATCACCACATCAACAAAACAGTTTGATATCGTAAACATGTCATCCCCGACGACAGTGCCAGCTATGCGACAACTTTGACATTTAAAAAGTTCGTTATGTGTGCATTTATTGTTAAACTAATAACATAACAACGAAACCTGGTCTGGCCCGTTCTGCGTAATTGTAAAGACCATGCCTAAGAGTCTGGAAACTCCCTTAGAGTTCATACATATAAAGTGTGACTCGCCATCGACTTTGTGGATTAAAGAAGACATAGGCACACATACCAGCAGGGGGAGTCTAGCATACTGATTTATCGGAAATAGATTAGCACACCAGCATTATTAAGCATGCCCGAGCACACAGTCACACTGGTGGACTAGATGTCACACATGTAGAATAGATGTCACACAAGTAGACCAGATGTCACACAGGTAGACTAAATGGCACACAGGTAGACTAAATGTCACACAGGTAGACTAAATGTCACACATGTAGACTAAATGTCACACGGGTAGACTAGATGTCACAAAGGTTGACTAGATGTCACATAGGTAGAGTAGATGTCACACAGGTAGACCAGATGTCACACGGGTAGACTAGATATCACACAGGTAGACAAAATGTCACACAAGAAGACTAGATGTCACACAAGAGGACTAGATGTCACACAAGATGACTAGATGTCACACATGTAGACAATATGTCACACAGGTAGACTAGATGTCACACAGGTAGACTAGATATCACACAGGTAGACTATTAGATGTAACGCAGATAGACTAGATAAGAGCCAGAGTTATAGTCAGATAATCCTTGACCATTTATCACTCCTTCTTTGTTTTGGAAGTTACTTATATTTGAGTTCTGTATTCTGGGTGATATTTCTCCGATAGCGGGTAGACAGTTGCTCATCTTATCTCAGAGGGCGTATTGAATAGGTAGATGAAGCGTCCTCCTCGTTCGTACTTTTCTGCAGGTTCACCACTACAGTATTCACAGTATCGATCCCCACCTCGTTGGACAGGCTGCTGTTGATAGCATAGCTTATTTCTATACGCACCTGGTTGACCGTGACATTAACCTTCACACCCAGCTATGTAAATAATACATGTCCACGATTAAAGTTCTACAATTTGTGCCTCCTGTGAGCTGCTTGCTCCGAACGGGTCAGCCTCGCGCACTGCCGTCAAGCACGGGTCACTCATCGCTGATAAATGAATCATTACTGAGACGCAGAAAAAGAGAACTGCACGAAAGGACAGAATGCAAAAACTGCCCAATTACTAATGCTGTTCGCGTGTAGTAGAGTGTGTCATTCTCGGATCGGACTTCGCAGTCATACGATGTTACATCTGAATACATGCCTACGATGTCACCATATTCACTTGAAATGGGCAACTGTTGTTTGCTGGTAGCCTCTGCCAAAGTACTTCGGGCTCTATTGTATTGATGTTTTCTGTAGCGATTTTGATCAATTCTGAGCTATGCAGGACAATTCTGCTAACTCGCCATTGTCAATCAATATACGCGATCATGCGGGTTGACCCATGCAATCAGAATTTTCCCAGATCTTTATTTCTTGTCCAATAGATGGCTTTGTAGAATACTTTGTATCAGAAGGCCATATCTAATGGCAAACACAGATTTGTTGCATGAACTCGATAACCAATACAACAGGAGATTGGAAAGGACTGAAGATCGATAGGACACACTTTTAGAAAGAAACCTGGCTTCTACACTGGATTAGAGTACGCAGATAAAGAGACGAGGAAGCAATACAACAGGAGATCGGAAAGGACTGAAGATCGATAGGACACACTTTTAGAAAGAAACCTGGCTTCTACACTGGATTAGAGTACGCAGATAAAGAGACTATGAACCAAATCAGCAACTGATGATGAGCAGCGGAGTCACATGGCGGACCCCAAATAGGACTATACGGAGTAGGACCAGATGGAGAGTAACCTTTGTGTCCCTATGAGTCTAAGGGAACCAGATGAAAGAATAATTGTTGATTTCTCAGTATGGAGTTTCCAGTTATTGTTTCTCAGTATGGAGTTTCACGTTATTGATTTCTCAGTATGGACTTTCGCCTTTATACCATGTACCTAGCAATCCTTAACTTGTGATATTTCCCATGTACCTAGCAATCCTTAACTTGTGACATGCCCCATGTACCTAGCAATCCTTAACTTGTGATATTTCCCATGCACCTATCAATCCTTAACTTGTGACATGCCCCATGTACCTAGCAATCCTTAACTTGTGATATTTCCCATGCACCTATCAATCCTTAACTTGTGACATGTCCCATGCACCTATCAATCCTTAACTTGTGACATGTCCCATGCACCTATCAATCCTTAACTTGTGACACGTCCCATGTACCTAGCAATCCTTAACTTGTGACATGTCCCATGTACCTAGCAATCCTTAACTTGTGACATGCCCCATGTACCTAGCAATCCTTAACTTGTGACATGCCCCATGTACCTAGCAATCCTTAACTTGTGACATGTCCCATGTACCTAGCAATCCTTAACTTGTGACATGTCTCATGTACCTAGCAACCCTTAACTTGTGACTTGTCCCACGTACCTAGCAATCCTTAACTTGTGACATGTCCCATGTACCTAGCAATCCTTAACTTGTGACATGCCCCATGTACCTAGCAATCCTTAACTTGTGACACGTCCCATGTACCTAGCAATCCTTAACTTGTGACACGTCCCATGTACCTAGCAATCCTAAACTTGTGACACGTCCCATGTACCTAGCAATCCTTAACTTGTGACATGCCCCATGTACCTAGCAATCCTTAACTTGTGACATGCCTCATGTACCTAGCAATCCTTAACTTGTGACATGCCCCATGTACCTAGCAATCCTTAACTTGTGACATGTCCCATGTACCTATCAATACTAAACTTGTGACACGTCCCATGTACCTAGCAATCCTTAACTTGTGACACGTCCCATGTACCTATCAATCCTTAACTTGTGACACGTCCCATGTACCTATCAATCCTTAACTTGTGACACGTCCCATGTACCTATCAATCCTTAACTTGTGACACGTCCCATGTACACTAAAATCATTGCCATGCCATCACGTAGCAGGAACTGTCATCTGTAGTCTTCCATTTGTTTCATCCATCTTCTCTTTTCTCCGTTCTGCTCCCTGTAGAGCATATGCTCACCACTGTATTGTAGATGGCTTCTTGTAGGAAGCTGTTCCTAACCACTGTATGCACATTGCGTGATGATTTTTGTAGCTATTTCTTCTACATACGATTGCTAACTTCATGCACATCCCTCTTGAATAGCTTTTTACAACAAGTATGGAGGTGCGGTGGACTTATTCTGTACTCCTTATCAAAGTGCTCCAGTATCCAGGCGGCTAATGTGTTGCATTGTTTATGTCACATGCTTCCTTTTCCAAGAATATCTTGACATGTTCTGCGCTTTATTTAATCCTCACGACCAGAGCTCAATATAGCGTTAGGCGCATGCACTCAACATATGCTCATATGCAATAAACGAAATCGATATGCATATGAAATAAAATTTGATACGTTTGTTAAATGTTATACGTTACAAACATGTGTAGGCGGTCTCTGTGCATGCATATTTCTTACCACATCCAATGTTAGGCAGGTGTGTAAGGTGTAGGTGTTGAGTTAGGATAACCGATCAGACAGGTGTGTAGATGTTTAACTAATCTGCTAGCACGGCACGAGTGGCGGATGATTAAATAAGTTCAGGTGTAAGATGAGGTATCAAAGACACAGATCACAATTAATCAGTTGTGTTCTACTAATAAAGGTCGCAAAGCGAATATTCGCATATATTTAGGTGTGTTCTACAAATAAAGGTCGCAAAGCGAATGATCGCATATATTTAGGTGTGTTCTACTAATAAAGGTCGCAAAGCGAATGGTCGCATATATTTAGGTGTGTTCTACTGATAAAGGTCGCAAAGACACTCCTCATTTTTAATCACTATGAAAACATGCCCGAAACAACATAAAATAAAATGACGTAATTGGCACCTAAGAATTGAACTCTGGGCCTCCAGAAGATCAAAGTGACTTGCTGATAAACGACACAATGTCGGGATTTAATACACACACACACACAAACACCTCTTTCTCTCTCTCTCTCTCTCCCTCTCTCTCTCTCTCTCCCTCTCTCTCCCAATTGACGTTATTCTCTCTCCATATGTTTGATGTGTATGTTTGCTCGAAGTGCTTACAAAATGCATGTCTTGGTTGTCGCTGTGTTTATTTATTTGTGCCTCATGTTGCGAGACACGCCCTTTCAGTCGCATACTTCTTACGAGTATATCATGTCGTGTGTATCATTCTGATGACATGGTAGGTAGACTGTTTCTAATGCCAGAATTATGTTGAATTAATTGCGCTTATGAGAACACAAGTATAGATTTTTTTATTTGGCCTCGTTTTGCGCCAAATGTAATGTCTTCGATGTGTTCTATTGCTGTCTAGTGCCTGTTGCTGTCTAGGGCTATAGATCTACACGTTCATTCAAACAGGAGTTACATATTTGTTCAAATAAAGTGTTCAGACCTTCTCTAGCCTGTAAGCCACAGAGGAAGGGACTTGCGGAGGTCAGTGAATGTATGCCCAAGTAGAGGTTGTAGCCAGGAAAACTGGAATCTCGTGACTAGAGCTCAAGAATACGGCTTTTAAAAAATGAACAGTTGGAGTTTGTCCATTGAAGATCCTCCTGTCCTCGTCCTCGTATAGAGTAGAGAGGAAACTTTGAAGATCTCCTAATCCTCGTATAGAGTAGAGAGGAAACTTTGAAGATCTCCTAATCCTCGTATAGAGTAGAGAGGAAACTTTGAAGATCTCCTAATCCTCGTATAGAGTAGAGAGGAAACTTTGAAGATCTCCTAATCCTCGTATAGAGAAAAGAGAAAATATTGAAGATCTCCATATCCTCGAATAGAAGAAACATTGAACATCTCCCATTGAAGATCTTCTTTTTCTCGTATAGAGTAGAGAGGAAACTTTGAAGATCTCCTAATCCTCGTATAGAGTAGAGAGGAAACTTTGAAGATCTCCTAATCCTCGTATAGAGTAGAGAGGAAACTTTGAAGATCTCCTAATCCTCGTATAGAGAAAAGAGAAAATATTGAAGATCTCCATATCCTCGAATAGAAGAAACATTGAACATCTCCCATTGAAGATCTTCTTTTTCTCGTATAGAGTAGAGAGGAAACTTTGAAAAAAATGTGGAAGACACGACAAGAGTTTCAGGTTATATTTGCGCGTACTTGTAGTTGGAATATATTGTGAGCACAGGTCTGGAAGTTATTTTCATAGCTCAATGTTGTACTGATCCTTTTGTATAACAAGGTAAAGATTGTTTCATAGCACCCGGCATTACCGATGAGGATGAAGTGTTACATAAATACTTAATTATTCTAGGTTGCAGTTTATGTGAGATGGGGACTAGTTGGTTTCGTTGCTCTCTTGTCATCCATAACTGTAAATAAATCAGGTATCCATTTAGAGCCGGGTAAGCCGATAGGTGAAGATACTAATGATCGAATTTGGGACCTGTCCTGCTCTCATTATTGACAGGCAATTGTACCACAAGTCTACACTCCCTAATTATTGACAGTCTATTGTACACGTCTACATGGATTTGCGGCTTTGTGCGGCCCAGACATCCAACTTCTTACCCTGCCCGTATGTACGTCAATGCCCGTATGTACGTCACTGCCGTTATGTACATCTGGGTTTACAGGAGTTTATGAATTTGCTTATTTTGAAGTAGCTTGTCCTCCAAGAATTTATATTTTGTTGTTGAGAAACGCTCCTTTTGTACATAAATAGTGTTCGTGGATTATATTTGGGCTTTGAAGAGTTTCGCCGCACAATTGAACTAAGTATGAATTCAAGTCTCTGACCACAACGTTAGAAAACAACTGAAACACGTCACAAACCACGATTAGCTCTGACAGCTACAACGCGGCCGCATGGCCTGCGACTAACATAACCAAACCGATTCTGTCAGTGGGTAAAGGATGCGTTCTGTCGTCGCATGTAAGACAATCTTCAAAACGACACATTAAGGCTGATTTATGATTTGTCCATCTTAAGGCTGGCTTATGATTTGTCCATCTTAAGGTTTGAGATTTAAACCTGGTTGTTACACTGAGTAATCCCTGGGTCTGAACTCTTGACCAGCGTTTGGCATCAATTAGTTAGTTGGGGATGGGGTTGTCTTGTTTTTAGCGTAAAGCAAGCATTAGCCATGAACTCTTGACCTGCGCTAGTGGGCAGTTAGCCCACAGACTGGAAAAGAAATGTGGGATCAGACGATGTTGTTCGTGGTTCGTGTCTGGGGCCCACGTAAGTTACGCTATTGTTATTGCCCACGGAAAATGATGTATCCTTTTTGAAAGCTTCAACTAATGGTGTTCACTATAACACATAACGCGCTTTCTCCTAATGGCTAAATCATTGATCTGGAACATGCCACTGCTATACACCTTCACATGAAGGGGTCCTACGTTTGAGCTGAAGCGAAGGTGCGAAGTATCACATCATGATTTCCAGCTGCCTATGACTTAATGTCTCTGCCATCCCGCAGCGGTCATCTGTTCCGGTGTTATCTTCTGGCTCAATGCACCACGACTGGTTCTGATGGAATGACCACCCAAATTGAACTCCTTTCTTCCGTTTTGTAAATATGTCTCTGTTATGTCATCACTAACACTATTAGCCACGAACAGCTGTGGGATGTGGAATGGTTCTGTGTAACACCATACCCACCTCTGTGGCCTTTTAGTGATAATCAAATGTTTTTTAAATTAGATACAGCATGTATGGTCAGTACCAGTTCTACTCTAGGACAAACTCTATGGTCAGTACCAGTTCTACTCTAGGACAAACTCTATGGAGGCACCAGTTCTATTCTCCGACAAACTCTATGGTCAGTACAAGGTCTGTTCTCGTACAAACTCTATGGTCAGAACCAGTTCTGTTCTCGAACAAACTCTATGGTCAGTACCAGTTCTGTTCTCGTACAAACTCTATGGTCAGAACCAGTTCTGTTCTCGAACAGACTCTATGGTCAGTACCAGTTCTGTTCTCGAACAAAATCTATGGTCAGTATTCTGTTCTCGAACAAACTCTATGGTCAGTACCAGTTCTGTTCTCGAACAAACTCTATGGTCAGTATTCTGTTCTCGAACAAACTCTATGGTCAGTATTCTGTTCTCGAATAAACTCTATGGTCAGTACCAGTTCTGTTCTCGAGCAAACTCTATGGTCAGTACCAGTTCTGTTCTCGAACAAACTCTATGGTCAGTATTCTGTTCTCGAGCAAACTCTATGGTCAGTACCAGTTCTGTTCTCGAACAAACTCTATGGTCAGTACCAGTTCTGTTCTCGAACAAACTCTATGGTCAGTACCAGTTCTGTTCTCAAACAAACTCTATGGTCAGTACCAGTTCTGTTCTCGTACAAACTCTATGGTCAGTACCAGTTCTGTTCTCGAACAAACTCTATGGTCAGAACCAGTTCTGTTCTCGAACAGACTCTATGGTCAGTACCAGTTCTGTTCTCGTACAAACTCTATGGTCAGTACCAGTTCTGTTCTCGAACAAAATCTATGGTCAGTATTCTGTTCTCGAACAAACTCTATGGTCAGTATTCTGTTCTCGAACAAACTCTATGGTCAGTATTCTGTTCTCGAACAAACTCTATGGTCAGTACCAGTTCTATTCTCGAACAAACTCTACATTCAGTACCAGTTCTATTCTCGAACAAACTCTATGGTCAGTACCAGTTCTATTCTCCGACAAACTCTATGGTCAGGATCAGTTCTGTTCTCATAAACTCTACGGAGGCACCAGTTCTACTACCCAACAAACTTTATGAAGGCACCAGTTCTACTACCCCACACACTCTTTGGAGGCACCAGTTCTACTACCCCACACACTCTATGGAGGCACCAGTTCTACTACCCCACACACTCTATGGAGGCACCAGTTCTACTACCCCACACACTCTATGGAGGCACCAGTTCTACTACCCCACACACTCTATGGAGGCACCAGTTCTACTACCCAACAAACTCTATGGAGGCACCCGTTCTACTACTTAACAAACTTTATGGAGGCACAAATAAGCTCAGGTCGAACACTGCTTTCTTCAGATATATTCAAGTCTAGTGAAAGCGGGCAATGACGTTTTCTTTCCACTAAGTTGTCTGTTTCGGGCCAAGTGATTTGCGTCGGTCGGTGTGAGCGTATCTCGCTGTGCATCACTATCATATATCTATCCACCTGCCTCGCAGTCCTCTTGTCCTGTAGTCAAATCTACTAGAGTAGTAAGCTATGATTGGAAGTTGATGAGGATGCAATCACTTGATCGAGCCAGCCTATGTTTTGCTTGAAAATGTAGTCTGTACAAGACATAGTGCCGACCATACTTCGAATATTTTCGTTTCGCAGTGTCTTTTCTGGTAATATCGATGACCTTCTCAAAGACTTCATTTCACACGCTGAAATTCTGCTCTCACGCGCCTTGAAGTCGTTCATTGATTGAATGTCCGTGATTCGTTTCCACATGACAGCATCAGCTCTTTGAATATCGAAGAAGCAACCTCGATTCCCTCAATTTTCTACTTGTTATTGAACCTATTTATGTTTAGAATGCTTTTGAATAATTCTATTTTTGATTTCTTAGCTCCCCCATCTCCGCTCCGACCTGCCAGATATCACCGTTTTCTGACCGTATGAGCTGTCTCTCTGACCGTATGAGCTGTCTCATTCTTACGGCACCATATCTGCAAACTAAATGGTTCACCCACCGAGCAGTGCCCGGAGCAAACAGAATAGGTAACCTTCCGAACATATCCTAAGCGACAATTCAAGAGGGTTGTGCATAGGGCTAGTAATTATCTCACCGTAATAAATAAACTTGCTACTGAAGCTGCAAATGAGACGCGCACATAATTACTTCGATACATGTCAGGGATCAAGATGCTGAGCAGCGCATGAGCTGCAGTGGTCAGCGACCCATAGCTGACTGCTAGCGTCAGGACCAGCGAACCAGAGCTGAGCAGCGCATGAGCTGCAGTGGTCAGCTACCCAGAGCTGAGCAGCAGTGGTCAGCTACCCATAGCTGACTGCTAGCGTCAGGATCAGCGAACCAGAGCTGCCAAGACCCTTCTACACCTCCACGCGGTGATCCTGGATAACAGGCTGCAGCAGGGCAGATTGGCTAATGAGAACGGATCGAAGAGGGAATGCTAACCCGGTACCCAAAAAATGATTGCTGAAGTCGGATGTGTTGGACCAAAAGGTGCAAATATCGCAGTCAAGCTGTAAACTACGCATTCCGTTCTTTGGACTACATTCTGCTACTTAAGCTCTACTATCAGGATTTGGTAGCGGGAGATTGAGAACGAACGCAGAAGAAGAAGAAGAAGATACACGTCTGTTTTAAAGGCCAGTTACAGCGGTCAGTTTATACGTTGTAGTGGGCGAATGTAAGCCAAATATGGACAATGAATGCTGATAGGCAATCTTATATATAACCAAGTTGAACAATGAACGCTGATATATCTATAACCAAGTTGAACAATGAACGCTGATATATCTATAACCAAGTTGAACAATGAACGCTGATATATCTATAACCAAGTTGAACAATGAACGCTGATATATCTATAACCAAGTTGAACAATGAACGCTGATATATCTATAACCAAGTTGAACAATGAACGCTGATATATCTATAACCAAGTTGAACAATGAACGCTGATAAATCTATAACCAAGTTGAACAATGAACGCTGATATATCTATAACCAAGATGAACAATGAACGCTCATAGGCAATCTTCTCCATAACATCAAATTATTAATAGACACACTGGGCGTGGTCCACCGAGTGTGCATTTTGTTTCGGTATTTCTATTTGAAGTGCGTTTTGACGATGAACAATATGGTTGCACTTTTATAGAACGCGTCATCTGGAGTGTTCTTGATTAGTCTAAATATTGTACCAGCCACTGCACAGTTAAGTGAAGCAGGAATTAGGCTGGCGGCACTTTGGTTCTGCTTGTCGACCAGCGGAATTTTCTTAATGTGTGGTCTCCCTCTCTCTCTCTCTCTCTCTCACTCTCACTCTCTGGGCTCGTATACTTCTGTTCTTGATGGTGTTAGATCTCCAATTCATACACAAACATAGAATCACTTAAAATACTGGAGGATAGCCAAACGCAGACGCACTAAAACATTGATAGAAACATTCACACAATGAGTAGTCAGACAAATGCCTTGATATACACACGCGCACTGACATCCACACACACATTTGGATATGTGTGAGAGAGAGAGAGAGAGAGAGAGAGAGAGAGAGAGAGATGAGATGAGATGAGATGTATACACTGCACACGTAGTTAGATAGGCAGGCACTAATAATGCAAATGATTTCACTCACAGTGAATGAACACACACAGACCATACTGTTAAAACATCGTTCTCACTTCGTGTTAGGTTAATTGAGTAGAAACTGGGGCGTGCTAATTAAATGAATCGGGTTCAGTTCTGTGCACGAGCTTATTCAATGTTCCTGATCAGTGGTCTCGTGTTTGTCTTCGTCCTTCCACTCTCGTTCGCTCTCTCTCTCTCTCTCTCTCTCTCCCTTCCTCTCCAGGGTAATTTTACTGGAGGATATCTTCTTCTCGAGGCTCTGTTTTCTTTTGGGATGCAGTTATTTTCGCCAGTGCCATGACATTTATATCGAATGTCTTCCGTCTTCTTCCTCTGCGTTATTTCTGAATATCCGTTGTGTAATAGTTTGCTATGCTATCTGCGCCTTCCAGCCTAATACATCCGATTTCAGCACAGCATTTTTTGGAACTAGGTTTACATTCCCTCTGCGATCTCTATTCTCTTATCCAAACTAAGCAAGTGCAGCTTGTTCACATGGCCTCAGCTTTGAATGGCTGACATACAATAACGTCTTTAAATTAGAGCATTAGCAACGTGAATATCTAAAATGGTCTATTAAAGACTGGACAACAAAAATAGAGTGAAATGGACAACAAAAATAGAGTGAACTGGACTGGACTAGACGACAAAAATATAAGGCACTATGTTAAGACGAACATATTTACGTTAATTTAACTGCAACGTTCACTTGAGTCATTCTTCATTGACCATTTCAAAAGAAAATGGCGTTTATTCTCAGGTTAATGATTGTATATGATGTGTTAAATATTTTTATCATTAGTTTGTGTCACCTGTCCATAAACTAAGATGATGATCTGTCTTCTTGTCTCTGGTTTCATGTTATGGTACTCATTTTCGTTTGTCAGTTAATTGTCATTAACAGGTGTCTTTGTGGCTTTCATTTAATGCCCACGGCTTTAAAGCTGCCATACTATATTTACTTTCCATTTCATTTTAATTTTTCTGATCTTTTTCACTGTTTAATTCTGTACTCTTTCCGCTGCATCGTGCTCAATCTCTCCACCCACATGCGTTGATACGTGTGAATAGCCGGGTGAGGTGTTCAGTTGACGCCTCCACACGCAGGCGTTGATCCGTGTGGATAGTCGGGTGAGGTGTTCAGTTGACTCCTCCATTCGCAGGCGTTGATCCGTGTGGATAGTCGGGTGAGGTGTTCAGTTGACGCCTCCACACGCAGGCGTTGATCCGTGTGGATAGTCGGGTGAGGTGTTCAGTTGACGCCTCCACACGCAGGCGTTGATCCGTGTGGATAGTCGGGTGAGGTGTTCAGTTGACGCCTCCACACGCAGGCGTTGATCCGTGTGGATAGTCGGTTGAGGTGTTCAGTAGCAGGGGTTGATTCGTTATTGTTTCGTCTCTGTGCACGCGGTGTTCAGATTAGTAATTGCGTACGTAGTTATGATTTATTAGATGTTCTCACTTGTGTTCTCTGCCACAGACAAAGACTTTTTGGTCGTAACGTAGGTTTCGTGTTGTCTCTTCCCTTGTACGTATGCGAGCGGCACGTGCCTATGCAATCAACGTAGGCCTCTCTAACGACATGATATCGGCCGAGCAGGCCCCTATTTACGTCACACACACAAGCCACTTGAAAACCTCTGACGTAGAACCTTCAAAGAGAATGTATTGTATCCAGTGTCAAATTGTTTATTGGCAATTACTTCGTTTGTACAACTTGAAACCATCGTTGTGTAACAGATACGCGAATAGACCTACTCACACACAGAGTACGCGCTTAAGAGGTAACAGACTAACAGTTCTGTCTAATCTCTCTATGGTTGAAGCCGTTCCAACTAGTGAGTTTTTTTTAAACAGCGTCATTCATCTAGGCCTGCGTCTTACGATGGTATGGCTTTTTGAGTTTGAAGGATAGCTCGAGTAGTAGTATCTGACAAGTGATACGGGAATAAATCAGTAGAAAGATAGTTCGAGCAATATTATCGGTCATGTGATACGGGAATAAATCAGTAGAACGATAGTTCGAGCAATATTATCTGCCATGTGATACGGGAATAAATCAGTAGAAATATAGTTCGAGCAATACTATCTGTAATGAGATACAGGAATAAATCAGTAGAAAGATAGCTCGAGCAATAATATCTTACATGGGATACATGAATAAATTAGTGTAAATACAAAAGCGGTACTGCGTACCAATACTTCCTTACGGGCAAAGGGCTTTATCTTCTTCCATGATGTATTAGTTCGTATATGTAATGTTCTGTGTCCCGGAGAGAGGCCTATTGGTTGTGGTATTCTTGTTTCTGTCCCAGCCCAGTATCTGAACCGAACCCCTGTTGTTGTGCACCGAATAGATAATCGATCAGCCCCTTATGTGGGATATGAGCCGCCTGGGGAGGGGAAGTCAACGATGACATAATGTGAGCGGTGATTCGCTATTTCAACTTGGCAACAGCTGAAGTAAAGATGTCAGACACACGTGCAGCTGGCCTTGAGAATACCTGGATCGGCAGCACGTGGTAAATATCAGATCATGGATTATACGACATGCTCTCCTGGTCACTTCAAACACAGGATAACGGACACAGCGTATACACCCAGCGAACTGACTCGTAATATGCTGGACAGCGGCTTAACTTCTGTGGTGACGTTTTAGTTTAGCAGCATCGATGTAACGTCGTTAGAGCACTGCAAATGGTCTGGGTTCAAATCAGTTTTGTGTTCCAGCCAGAGTAGCAGGGTTGTTAGTTAGAGCGCTGACTTCTCTCGAATGTACTGGGTTCAAAACCTTATCGTCGACATGCTCGTCTGCAGATCTGTTAATGGGTGCTGGACAATTAATGGGTGCTGGACTTAGTTAATGAGTGCTGGAGTTAGTTAATGGGTTCTGGACAGTTAATGGGTGCTGGACTTAGTTATGGGTGCTAGACAGTTAATGGGTGCTAGACAGTTAATGGGTGCTGGACTTAGTAATGGGTGCTGGACTTAGTTAGACTTAGTTATTGGGTGCTGGACAGTTAATGGGTGCTGGCCTTAGTAATGGGTGCTGGACTTAGTTAGACTTAGTTAATGGGTGCTGGACAGTTAATGGGTGCTGGACTTAGTAATGGGTGCTGGACTTAGTTAGACTTAGTTAATGGGTGCTAGACAGTTAATGGGTGCTGGACTTAGTTAGACTTAGTTATGGGTGCTAGACAGTTAATGGGTGCTAGACAGTTAATGGGTGCTGGACTTAGTAATGGGTGCTGGACTTAGTTAGACTTAGTTAATGGGTGCTGGACTTAGTTAGACTTAGTTAATGGGTGCTAGACAGTTAATGTGTGCTGGACTTAGTAATGGGTGCTAGACAGTTAATGGGTGCTGGACTTAGTAATGGGTGCTAGACAGTTAATGGGTTCTGGACTTAGTAATGGGTGCTGGACTTAGTTAGACTTAGTTATGGGTGCTAGACAGTTAATGGGTGCTGGACTTAGTTATGGGTGCTAGACAGTTAATGGGTGCTGGACTTAGTTAATGGGTGCTGGACTTAGTTATGGGTGCTGGACTTAGTTAATGGGTGCTGGACTTAGTTAGACTTAGTTATGGGTGCTAGACAGTTAATCGGTGCTGGACTTAGTTAATGGGTGCTGGACTTCAGGGTATGAAATAGCGAGGAAAAAAGCATATCGGCACACCTTAAAAACATCTTGTACAACGAATCATCTTACACTTCATCCCCGAGGCAAATGTCAATCTAACACTTGATCCTCGAGACGTGTCAAGTACCCGTGTCTATTAGTAATATCAGACACTGATTATTTTTAAGGCATGTTTTGATTAGGGGGGGGGGGGGGGTGTTTAGAACGCACTGTAACTGCCAGGGCCATTTAAGGAAAAGACAGCGCGACAAAGAGCAGATACTTGTCAGTTAGACATAATGGTTTGTCATCAGCAACTGATAAAACCGCTGGGGATTTGAAGTTACAGAGCACAATTTTCGCCTAGGGCAGAGGCCAGTCCACTTGACACAAGAAGAAAGGATAGAAACCGATTCATGAATAATGAGCCAACAAACCCGCCAACGAACCGTCCTGTGTCTATCACTCATTACATTTGATTTGGTCGTCGACTTCAATCTCACAATGTGTATGTGTGTGTTATGTTATTGGGCCAGTCCGGAATGCTTTTAAATATATTTTTTGTCCAAAACAAAAAGGAAGGCTTTGGGAGAGTTGAGAAAAGGCTTCTTGAAAGGATGTTCTTACGTCCCATGACTCAACGTGAGCCATCAATGTCTATTTTGGGCCAACTTATTCATTTCCCGCCGGTGATGCTTTGATTACTTTTGTCTTCCTCGTCTGACAATCTTCTTCGTGACTCATCTTCTGAACTCTTTTCCTTTGATTACTCTAGTCTCGGCGCGTGTCTGTATTTGTATATTGTTTTCCTGGTTTTGGGCTTAATTCCCAGCTGTGTTTGTTTTCTCTGTCTTAGCGTATTAATTCTTGCCATCTGTACGCATCAGAGACATCTGTTAACCCACATTTTGGACGACCTATTTTTAGCATCTGACCACGTTTACGGGTCAAAGTGCACAGCAGATTGTCACATATATTGTTAAACCTCGTATTTTCCTGCGAGAAAACCATATGGGACGGAAACATGTGAAAGCATACACGGCTATTTTTAATCTGATATCTTTGTGTGCCCTCTACCCCTCTCTCCTTTAATTTTAATCTTACGTGACAAAAGCTACAGAGTTTCTTCCGTTATCTCAGCGCTTGGGAGTTCATTGTTTTGTAGTCGCTGGTTTTGCTCCATATACTGCGCGTTAAACTATCGGCAGACCACAGCCTTGCTTGAATACCTATCTACTCTTGTTTGTATTACTCATATCCCCATTTATTTCTGTCTGCTTTTGTAACTTGATTACTCTTATAATACTACCTACATTTACATGCTTATCTAGTCTAATATTTCAATCCACTCTGATTTTCACACCAACTTTTATGTTGATATCTATTCTTTTAGTTATAGCTCTATTTTATTCGTTACTCTTAAATTCCTATATACTTTTGCACGTATCCCTCCCAATCGATTGGTATCCGCATAGTAAAACTAGATCTTCAATATCAAATGTATTTTGTCAATACAACTAAACGTTTTGTTCCTTTTAAATATCACCACTGAACATATTTCAAATATTCGTTTCAGTAATCCACGTCTGTTTCCTTTTCATTGGCTCAATGGCAGATTTCCCTTCACTCGTTCAAAGAGCAGGTTTTCAATTTATTCAAATACATTTTTCATCTGCCACCAGATATCGATTTTGTTCTACCATTGATTGACAGATGGTGTTTTTTCTATAATTGATCTATTTTTCTTACATTATTTATCAAAAGATTGACCAGAAGGCGACAATTATTGCCAATCGCTGCCTCGATTTCACATTATCAAATATGACAACCAGCGTTATCTAAGGTTTAAATCTTATTGAGCGGAGATAGAGAATATATATGCAGCCAAGATATTTCTACAAGAAGTCAAATAGAATAATGTTTGGGTTATCGTCATTCTAACAGCATCTAAAATCACAAGACAAGAATACAACTAAGCTAAGGGCAAACGAGTGTGCTTATTAAGGTGTTCTCGTCAGGGGATAGGTTCACATATTACCTTGCTTCCATTTTTCTTTCAACGCAAGCTCATCTTTCTCTCGCTCCCACTTATCATCCGTCTGTCTGTCTCTCCGGCGTTAAGTCCTCTCCATCCGTGTCGAGTTCTCAGTTCTTCAGATCGGATCCCCGCGAGGAAGATTATAGAAAACATCTGAGCTCAGCCTAGGGTTTTAAATAGAAACCTATTAATCCATCGTCTGCTTCTCAGGGATTGCCGGATTGCCTTTCACTTCTGGGATATGTGCCTGGTGTTTTGGGGGAGGGGGGAGGGAGGTATTTGTTTGTGCCTGGTGTTGGTGGAGGGAGGAAGGTATTTGTGTGTGTGTGTGCCTGGTTGGGAGGGAGGGAAGGAAGGTGTTTGTGTGTGTGTGTGTACGCATTACCTGGTGTTTTTTTTGGGGAGGAAGGTATTTGTATGTGTGTACGCGTTGCCTGGTGTTGGGGGAGGGTGGTATTTGTTTGTGTGTGTACGCGTTGCCTGGTGTTGGGGGAGGGAAGTATTTGTTTGTGTGTGTGTGTGTGTACGTTGCCTGGTGTTGGGGGGGGGGGGAGGTATTTGTTTGTGTGTGTATGTACACATTGCCTGGTGTTTGGAGGGGGGGGGGAGGAAGGTATTTGTGTGTGTGTACGTTGCCTGGTGTTGGGGGAGGGAGATATTTGTATGTGTGTACACATTGCCTGGTGTTTGGTGGAGGGAGGTATTTGTTTGTGTGTGTACGTTGCCTGGTGTTTGGGGGAGGGAGGTATTTGTTTGTGTGTGTGTATGTGTGTGTACACATTGCCTGGTGTGTTTTTTTGGGGGAGCAGGAGGAAAGTATTTGTGTGTGTGTGTGTGTATGTGTGTACGTTGCCTGGTGTTGGTGGAGGGAGGTATTTGTATGCGTGTACGCGTTAACTGATGTTGGTGGAGGGAGGTATTTGTGTGTGTCTGTGTACTCGTTGTCTGGTTTTGAGGGGAAGGGGGGTGTTTGTTTGTTTGTTTGTGTGTATACGCATTGCCTGGTGTCGGGGGGGGGGGGGGGGGAGGATATATTTGTTTGTATGTGTACGCATTTTCTGAGGGAGGGGGGGGGGTTATTTGTGTGTTTATGTGAACCAGAAAGACATAACCAGCAGCGGGCTAGAGCTTTTATCTCTATCTCTTTCAATGTCGTCTTTCACACACACACACACACACTTTCGCGCTCTCTCTCATTGTTCTCTTTCACTCTCTTCATGTCATCATTCGTCTGGTATCTTTCTTCTTTCTTATGAACTTTGTAGAGTGTATCCGAGTGTCGTATTAGCGTAGTAGTGGCACACCACTTTACACAGCAACAGTAGAGGTCCAACTCTGCACCTCTAAATGGGTCCGTGACCGACCTACAGTTAGGGAGGGAAGGACAGCGAGAAAGGGAACTGGCCAGCCAAATCTTGTGCAGGATGTGGCGAAGTTTTGGTCCCCTGCCGCAATGTCTGATATGGGACAGCATTTTTTTTAGTATGAAGAGTAGGGTGGGGTTATGGGGGAAGCTGTGGTAGAGGGGAGTGGGGTAAATGGTTGCGTAGTGTGTGCATGTGTGAAGAGGAGGTTGTGTAGAGAGGGGATGTTGTGGTGGCGTGAGGGTTGTGAGGTAGAGAGGGTAATGTTTCAGTAAAGGGAGAAGGTTGTGGTAGCGTGAGGGTTGTGAGGTAGAGAGGGTAATGTTTTAGTAAAGGGAGAAGGTTGTGGTAGAAGGGAGTGGGATCAAGATGCTGAGCAGCGTATGAGCTGCATTGGTCAGCGACCCATAGCTGACTGCTAGCGTCAGGGCCAGCGAACCAGAGCTGCCAAGACCCTTCTACACCTCCACGCGGTGATCCTGGATAACAGGCTGCAGCAGAGCAGACTGGCTAAGGAGAAGGGATCGAAGAGGGAATGCTAACCCGGTACTCAAAAAATGCTTGCTGAAGTCGGATGTGTTGGATCGAAAGGTGCAAATATCACAGTCAAGCTATAAACTACGACACAACGCATTCCGTTCTCTGGACTACATTCTGCTACTTAAGCCCTTTCAGGGCTTGGTAACGGGAAATTGAGAACGAACGAAGCCAAGCCAAGCCAAGAAGGGAGTAATGTAAATGGTTGTCTAGTGTAGAACCACGTATTCGTCTGTGAAAGAGCATTGAAGTATTGAGAAATAATTCTTAGAATTAGATACACAAGGACACACACAATAGCCGACCGATGATGCTCCCAATAGAATTAGAAAGACTAACTGAAGCTAAAACAAATTTTGATTGAATGAAGATCATCAAATTCAGTGAATCTGAGCCAGTCAAAACCAGCGGAAGTGTTTATTTGAACAGAACTGACAAATAAAAGCGAGCTGTGGACAATCGATCCACAAACAAGAAGCTCACTTTAGGGCCTCGAGTTGCAGTTGAACAAAGTAATCACTGGCTAATATAATAATAGTAGAAGTGTTCAAGCCATGGACGAATTTGGGCTAGTATTCTATAACTGAAGGTGTTTGACACATGAGAATGAAGGACGCGTGAGAAGCAATAGTTTGTGAACATCGTGCCAGCAGGCAGCCTTTTATTGGTGAAAGTGCGAAAATGGGCTAAATTCATATTTTAATTTACCGCAGAAGACGGATGTGTCGGACCGAAAGGTGCAAATATCGCAGTGAAGCTGTAAACTAGCGACACAACGCATTCTGTTCTCCGGACTACTTCTTGCTACTTGCGACGCCCTGTTCAGGGCTTGGTAGCGGGAGTGAGAGAACAAACGCAGCAGAAGAAGAAGAAATTTTAATTTTTGCTTTGCTTTATTTCTCCATTCCCCAAGGCGGTATACACTGCACTGTTTTTATTTTGCGGCTTTCGAGCCACTGGATCCGACTTCGGCATGCATTTTTATATAAGGCCCGCTTCCTCTCACATTTTCTAAGGGGTTGCTTCCATGGGGTAACGGCCGGTGCTGTGATGGGGAGCGAACCCAGCACCTTCAGATTATGAGCCGTGTCACTTAACCACTAGCCCACGCCGTCCCTGGTGCACATTATAAGTGAGCGGCGCTGATTAGCGCTTTGGTAGAACTGCTTTTCATGACAAGGTACGGCGTTCAACACTCGCTACTGACAGCTCCAGTCGAACCAGCTGTAAATGGGTACCTGGCTGACGACTAGGGAAGGAAAAAAGCAGCGAGTAAGGGAACTGGCTACCCCAACTCACAAAGCTGTGACTTATGAAGTCTCTAATACTGCATCCCCAACGGCAGTGTCTGCCTTGTGACTACCTTAATCTTTATTATAAATATACATTATAAGTGTACAAGACAGTCGCATACTGAACACGTGAATAAGGAGAAACACTTATTTGAGAGCAAAGAACAGCCATCTGTTAATGCAAGCCGTAACAAATGAACGACCAGAGTTGTGCGTTTGGCTAGCAGTGTTAGGTATAATAGAGGAACCACCACTTGAAGAGCACATACGTGTCTTGGCACAGGTTTCAGCATGTCACCTGCTCCGACTGGCTCCAGTTAGAAAGATGACGATAAAAGACCGGCAGGTGTGAACAGGTGTGCCATTATAAGACAGACCATCGAGAGGGCGGGCCATAAAAGATGCTGTCTCGTACTAATCAAAGTCACTGTTTGCCTAACTATGCTACATGTGCAGGTTTTAGGCTAATTCATGACATCAAAGTCACTGTTTGCCTAACTATGCTACATGTGCAGGTTTTAGTCTAATTCATGACACATAGAAGGCATAAGTCACTACTGCAGCTGTCCCGTTCACAGGAAGCATGTGTGAAAGCTATCACTTACATGTTCTCTTGGGCACACTAAACGCGAGGTTGTCCTATTTACAGGCCTCCTATAATTCGACATGCTTGGAAGGTTGCAGTTCTGTTCTTCATTACCTGGTACATCATTTGTAACCTGGTACATCATTTGTTACCTGGTACAGATTGTGTGAGTGCAGCTTTTGACGATCACGTTTTGACCAATTCAGAGATAAACTTGTGTCACAGTATCGCCCAACATTTACCTGCCGTTTTATTTGTTAGTGAACCACCATTTCTCTACTGTTTTAGGCCTATATCCCACACAGTTTAAGGGATGAACACCATTTCTCTACCGATTTAGGCACATCTCTCACACAGTTTAAGGGATGAACACCATTTCTCTACCTATTTAGGCACATCTCTCACACAGTTTAAGGGATGAACACCATTTCTCTACCGATTTAGGCACATCTCTCACACAGTTTAAGGCCAGGGATATCGTTCCCCCCTATCATTCGGGTTCCTCTGGTACTTTTCACAAAGATTTGTTTGAAAGATCAGATGAGTTGTCGTCGCTGCACAGTAACCGGCTGTAACGAATTCCCGTCTGTTACCTCCTGGCTTTATTTATGATGCAATCTTACATACTTTATTCTGTCTCTCCCTCTATGACATACATTCAATGACATCGATATCTTCTTTGCACATTTGCTCTGTACTTTTCCTACAAGTACAGCTTTCACAAGAGTGCTGTGCACTTTTATATGGCCATAATATTTGGTACTTCCCTCCTGGCCGATTTCGTAAATACATGTTCTATTCATACATAACTTCTCCAAGACTTCCTTATTTGTTATGTCATTTCTGTCCACGATCTCCACCAAATAAACTGGCTAGTGCATGGTTCCCCAACCGGTGTATAGCGTTAGGTGGGATTCAGATAAGGAACTCTCATTGAATAGCATTCGTAAACTTTCATATGCTTTCACGAGTGATACAAAAGGTGTCGTTTACATTTGTGTGCTAACAAAAAAATGTTCAAGCGAAATAAAGGACATGTTTTGCTCTATTCGGCGATTTCCGCTAATCGAGTGCTTCCTAACCTGTTGAACTAGTGCGAAGGGACTCAGTGGGATCGAGATAAGACGTCGGTCTCGGTTGCTAGAGGTCGTGGGTTCAAATCACGGTGGAACTGGGATTTATTCACGTTAACTTTCTGGTATTCTCCCTGATCTCTGGGTAGTAGAGATCGGACTCTCGTGTTTATGTGTCACGCATGTTAAAAATCCCCAGACAGTTGGAAATTGAAACGGCCGCTGCCCGGGCAAAATTCAAAATTATGTTTAAAATGTATCCAATCTATTACGGGATACTGGCTGTTGTTACGGAGTTGGTGCATTGTGCTGAGATTGTCCATACTGGCTGGTGTTCCGGACTTCGTGCATTGTGCTGAGATTGTCCATACTGGCTAGTGTTACGGAGTTGGTGCATTGTGCTGAGATTGTCCATACTGGCTGGTGTTACGGAGTTGGTGCATTGTGCTGAGATTGTCCATACTGGCTGGTGTAACGGAGTTGGTGCATTGTGCTGAGATTGTCCATACTGGCTGGTGTTACGGAGTTGGTGCATTGTGCTGAGATTGTCCATACTGGCTGGTGTTCCGGACTTCGTGCATTGTGCTGAGATTGTCCATACTGGCTAGTGTTACGGAGTTGGTGCATTGTGCTGAGATTGTCCATACTGGCTGGTGTTACGGAGTTGGTGCATTGTGCTGAGATTATCCATACTGGCTGGTGTTACGGAATTTGTGCATTGTGCTGAGATTGTCCATACTGGCTGGTGTTACGGACTTCGTGCACTGAGCTGAGATTGTCCATACTGGCTGGTGTTACGGACTTCGTGCATTGTGCTGAGATTGTCCATACTGGCTGGTGTTACGGACCTGGTGCATTGTGCTGAGATTGTCCATACTGGCTGGTGTTACGGAGTTGGTGCATTGTGCTGATATTATCCATACTGGCTGGCGTTACGGAATTGGTGCAGTGTGCTGAGATTGTCCATACTGGCTGGTGTTACGGACCTGGTGCATTGTGCTGAGATTGTCCATACTGGCTGGTGTTACGGAGTTGGTGCATAGTGCTGAGATTATCCATACTGGCTGGCGTTACGGAATTGGTGCAGTGTGCTGAGATTGTCCATACTGGCTGGTGTTACGGACTTCGTGCATTGTGCTGAGATTGTCCATACTGGCTGGTGTTACGGAGTTGGTGCATTGTGCTGAGATTGTCCATACTGGCTGGTGTTACGGAATTGGTGCATTGTGCTGAGATTGTCCATACTGGCTGGTGTTACGGAATTGGTGCATTGTGCTGAGATTGTCCATACTGGCTGGTGTTACGGACTTCGTGCATTGTGCTGAGATTGTCCATACTGGCTGGTGTTACGGACTTCGTGCATTGTTCTGAGATTGTCCATACTGGCTGGTGTTACGGACTTCGTGCATTGTGCTGAGATTGTCCATACTGGCTGGTGTTACGGACTTCGTGCATTGTGCTTTGATTGTCCATACTGGCTGGTGTTACGGAATTGGTGCAGTGTGCTGAGATTGTCCATACTGGCTGGTGTTACGGAATTGGTGCATTGTGCTGAGATTGTTCATACTGGCTGGTGTTACGGAGTTGGTGCATTGTGCTGAGATTGTCCATACTGGCTGGTGTTACGGAGTTGGTGCATTGTGCTGAGATTTCCCATACTGGCTGGTGTTACGGAGTTGGTGCATTGTGCTGAGATTGTCCATAAACATGGAGAAAAACAGAGCACATATGGGTTAAACCGTGAGCAATGACATTGAGTCTTCGACTAAACTAAATATAACTAAACGAACTAGTGCGGGATATATAACAACAATAACATGTAGACATCCCGTTAACAACGTCAGTGTGGCATATTGGGCCCAAATTATGTATTGCTTAACCAAAGGGCACTAAAGGTGATGTCAACATCAAACTGGAGGGTATGTATGCATGCATATATTTTCCGAGTGCAAACATACGTTTCTTTGGTTGTTGTTGCTATGGCCACTCGTACTTTAGTAAGATACTCTTGCCGAGTTTATTTTGTGGCAGGGTCTCTGGGTCCTACTGGCTGTAGTGAAATGTAAGCTTACCAATATGGGGATGACAGTGCCGATCCCCACGTCGTTAGCTAGACTGCCAGAAAACAGGGAGATCTGTTTCGAGGTCATGGTCAGTATGTTTCACCTGCACCCTGACTAACATAGTCTGGTCAATGTCTATTTGTCTTTCTGCCCATCTGTCTGTCAATTTCTCCGTAGATATATTTATTCAGTCTTTTCCCTTGCTACCGTCAGCTGTCCGTTGGTCATCTAGTATATTTGCTTATCAGCCCCAGACTTTTATTTATTTATCTGTCTACCCAGCCCAAACACTAACACCAGAACCTCCAGTCATGTCTGCCTGTCTCTACGGCGTCGAGTCGTATTCCCATGAAAAGAAATCAAATATTCCAAAAGTTTCGAACTCTCATGAATATCATGTCAGACATTCCCAGCTGCCCTGTCCCCTTTTCAGTGTTTGCACCTCCTCCTCTCTTCACCTTCCCGCCCGCCTTCTCCATATCTTTCATTTAACACTTCTTACTATCCTGTTTCCATTACCAGTGCATCTCTCAACGTTTTTCTGGTCTCTTCTGCAAATTTGTCAGGTTTTAACCTTTTTTTCTTCTTCAAATGTAAGCTCCTTCTCAAAGGCAACTGTTAAAATAACTCGCCACCCCACCACATACAAAAGCGGATGCTCTTACATTCGACGTCAAACTCTTTGATCCTCGACATCAGACTCTGCTATGGAAGTATCAATAACTTTAGTACTTTCATAGTCCATTTTGGTTATATAAACAGAATAGACACGAACTCTTGTGCGTCGCTTAAAACAGTCTTGGACAGGATTGTTTGGATGTTTACCAATTTTCTATCCCTAAATACATCATCATTCTGGTGTTCCTGCCTTTTTTCGGTGCACTTATTGAATCTGTGTAGCCAGTCCCTTCTCTTCTTTATATATTCTTGCGTAGCCTTTCTCCTCTTCCTTATAAATACATTCATGTGTAACCTCTTTCCTCTTCCTTATATATGCATTCTTGTGTAGCCTCTCTCCTCTTCTTTAGATCTATTTTTGTGTATCGCTCTCACACCGTTTCTTTTTATCCTTCTAGCTACGCCCTCTTAACCCCAATACCTCCTACCCTTCCCCTCCCTCATCTCGTATCAACGTTCCTCCTATCATTGCTTTCCCCTCCTTTTTTCTTTATCAGGGTCGTCTCCCCCAGAGGCCGACCCACCTTCTCCCAATACCTCCATCTCCCTCCCTCTCTCTCTCTCTCCACACTTTAAACCCTTGTTCAGAATCTTGTCTCGGACTTGAGGATAAATAGTTGTGTGTTTTCTGTTTGCTGGGAGCTTGATAGCTGTTTCCGGTTCTGTTCTTTGCGGCCTCCTATCTCACACCCTCCCTGTGTGCTAAGCCTAGCTAGCTAGGCAGGCTTTGTTTGGAAACCCCTCCCGGTTTGGGAATGTTTCACAATTTATCCAGATCTTGTCGTCTGCCGGAATACAACGCTCTCGAACAAAAAGGTCCTCGGTGAAAAGCCCCGAATGGAGTGAAAGAAACACGGCGATATAAAGGCCGTCTATGATAGTGGAGGATGGATCAATAGAGGACTGGGAGGTTTTCGAATTTCTAAGAGCCGAGGGATGACAGCGAGCGAGAGAGAGAGAGAGAGAGAGAGTGAGAGAAAGAAAGAGAAAGAAAGAAAGGAGGAGGAAGCTCTTGGTAATTGATCTGCGGCTAGTTCCAAGTCAGTCCAGTAGAGCAGACGAGAGGCGCGGCAGTGCTTATTCCACCGTTTGTCTGTCGTTCCCGTTATATTGCGTACCAGACATTACTTACAGCCTGATATACTATAATGTCATTTGTTATTTCTATCTGTAGTGTAACCATTCTTCTGTCAATTTATCTACATCCTGGAGGAATATATCCTATGTGTTTAAATGGCTGCTGTTAACTTCTATTTTCTGTCATTCAGAACTGGTTCGTACATACGATCTTTTTCTGCATGTCGGAATGGTTTCCGGGAAGGGCACAGGACGCCACAGAGACGAAATAGGCCTACTGTCCCGCTAAGCACTTGGTCAGATGCATCTGCCATTGTAGACTCACCAGCTCATGAGCTTTACACACACACACCCCCCACACCCACCAGACCAAATGTTTGCGGGGTGCGGAGTAATCTGGTTTTCAAAGACAGCTGTCAAAACAATACCCCGGTTCTTGAAACAGCACCAATGCCCATATGAAGCGTGAATAGATCGAGTGGCATCCCTTCCCGTGATCCGACGACACCTTGAAGACATGAGGAGGGCTTCTATCTGTAGACTGCTTTCACATCACACATCGGCTTGTCCATCCCTTGAACAACAATCTTATTGTTACTTTGACGTGTCTTCTCATCTAACCCAACTGGTAAACACCCCCCCAACCTTCATATCTTCTTCTATTTTTAAATACAACCAGGGGACGACGTGGCCTACTGGTTAAGTGGCACGGCTCACTGCTGGGTTCGATCCCCATCACAGCACCAGCCGTTACCCCGGGGAAGCAAACCCTTAGAAAAACTAGGATGAAGCAGACCCTTACATAAAATGGATGCTGAAGTCGTATGCACTGGTCCGACAGGCGCAAAATAAAAACCACAGTGCAACGCACGCGGCCTTGGGGATTATAAAAAATAAGGCGAACCAAAATATAAGCCAGCGAACTTTTTTTTCCGTTGGTTTCTTATAAATATGGCACGTGGCCAAATGGTTTCGATGCATGCCTGCAGACATGGAGGACAGCGGATCGAATCTACAGTAAAGGCATATGTTGTTATTGTTGGGGGTGAAATAAACAAACATTGACAGCACACAACATGACGACAGCAGTAGCGAGGCGACCTGTACTTGTCTGCCTAAAAACCTATCGACTTCTCCAGCAATGGGAATAAATTAGTCCGACAGTTATTTTGTTTATTCAAAAAAAAATAAAAAGAAGGGAAAATGGCGTTTTGGTCATAGCGATGTGGACTTTTGGGACAACACGTAACTATTATTAGCTCTGACAGGGCCTAATTGTGAGCAGGTCACGTGACTGTAGACACGAGCTTCCCCCAGACGAGGCTCTCACCCATCCAAATTGCTGTACACGCTGGATGGCTGACGCATCGATTTCGGTGTCTTGGTTTTATATGAGGTCACGTGAGCGAATGGTGGGTGAGAGTGACTGACCCAGATCACGCCCTCAGTGTGAGGTTGGGAACATTACAGCAGCATGGCCTACGACGTGGGAATCGGAACTGCATTCTCCGTAGTGGCTAACCTACTGAAAAGACAGCACAACAGCGATGGGGGACTCAGGTCCACATTAAGTACGTCCAAGGATATACGACCTACTGCGACCCACCACCATCGACAACTCACTGCTCAGAACGGCAGTTCAGCAGCAACAACGACAGGCAACAGTAAAACCTTTCATCTCAATATGGAGACAAGGTATTCAACATACATATCAACCAAGTGGTGCCTGGCTACTGCTCCAGCTCTGTCCACGTCTTCACCGTAAGCCAGCGATGCAGATTCCTTTGTGGCTTGATGTGCTGTACTGCTCGTCTTTACAGATGACCTGTTTTTGTACTGAATGGTTATGTCGAATGTTTCCTTTTAGCTGAATTGTCCATACTTATTGACGTTTGTGTGACAAGTTTCTAGAGGATGACCTTGCCGGCCTCATGTCCTGACATGTCCACATTTATTGAAGTTTTATGACTTAAAGTTTATAGAAGATGACTTTGCCGGCCTCGTGTCCTGACTTATCCACATTTATTGCAGTTTTACGACTGAAAGTTTCTAGAGGATGACCTTGCCGGCCTCGTGTCCTGACTTATCCACATTTATTGAAGTTTTATGACTGAAAGTTTCCAGAGGATGACCTTGCCGGCCTCGTGTCCTGACTTATCCACATTTATTGAAGTTTTATGACTGAAAGTTTCCAGAGGATGACCTTGCCGGCCTCGTGTTCTGACTTATCCACATTTATTGAAGTTTTATGACTGAAAGTTTCTAGAGGATGACGAGGTCGACTGGGAGTCCAACACAACAGTCGCCTCTAGCTTGTTTGGCAGGTTACATCGGCACTATTCGTTGCCCCCCAACCCGACATCACTCATCATTGAGTGGCTGAAGTAAAAAGGCCAATATTGATTATCCCAATAGGAGCTCTCATCGATATCATAATTGTGTCTGTCATGTAGAGCGTGTGGTCGCTTACAGCTTGGCTTCGATATTTGCACCTTTCGGTCCAACGCATCCGACTTCAGCAAGCATTTTTTGAGTACCGGGTTAACATTCCCTGTTCGATCCCTTCTCCTTAGCCAGTCTGCCCTGCTGCAGCCTGTTATCCAGGATCACCGCGTGGAGGTGTAGAAGGGTCTTGCAGGTATGGTTCGCTGGCCCTGATGCTAGCGGTCAGCTATGGGTCGCTGACCACTGCAGCTCATGCGCTGCTCAGCATCTTGACCCCGCTTCTACCAGTCAACTTAGCTGTAAATGGGTACCTGACAAAGTCATGGGAAGATTCGTAGCTGCTGCAAGAGTTACATATGTTGTTGGCACTTTGAGGAATGAAGGGGTCTTGGCACATGGGTTCTTCCAGTCTGTTCTATGAGCAGTTTTCCAATTGTGTATGTCATAGCTGCTGAACGTTCAGAGCGATTAACTCATTGACCGAGTCGATCATCGGTCTCGATACGCGTCAGTTTACTCAGTTTTAAATGGTCAACCTATTTACTGTTACGAAAGGTAATTTTGCTAGTAAGGTAACTAGTCACACCAAATGAAAAAACTAAGTACTGGTGTAATGAAGTCTCTAGTAATTTCGTCCCCAACGTAAGCTCCCACTTTGACTTCATCTTGGTTGTATTTATGGCGCTATTTGGCTTTCTTCCAGACTGGAACTGTCTGGCAACTGTGTTACAAGACAATTTTCTTGAAACAATTACCGTAGTTAAAGGAGGATTTACTGTACATTTATCAAGCATCTTACGTTAATCGAATATATGCTGTTAATTAAGCGAGGATAGTCTGTACATTAAGTTAGGATCTGCTGTACATTAAGCTAAGATCTGCTGTACATTATGCGAGGATCTACTGCACATTAAGTAATGATCTGCTGTACGATACGCCAGGATCTGATGTACATTAAGCTAGGATCTGCTGTACATTATGCGAGACTCTACTGTACATTAAGCTAAGATCTGCTGTACATTATGCGAGGATCTGATGTACATTAAGCTAGGATCTGCAGTACACTATGCGAGGATCTGATGTACATTAAGCTAGGATCTGCAGTACACTATGCGAGGATCTGATGTACACTAAGCTAGGATCTGCAGTACACTATGCGAGGATCTGATGTACATTAAGCTATGATCTGAAGCACCAATAGTTTACACCAGTGAAAGTCACTTAGATTCCATCGTTTCAGTTATCTAGTGTTATGGGAGCGTAGACGATCTACCGCCTGCATCAAGTATCATGGGAGCGTAGACGATCTACCGCCTGCATCAAGTATCATGGGAGCGTAGACGATCTACAGTCTGCATCAAGTGTCATGGGAGCGTAGACGGTCTACAGTCTGCATCAAGTGTCATATAGGAGCGTAGACGATCTACCGTCTGCATCAAGTGTCATGGGAGCGTATACGGTCTACCGTAGGTATCAAGTGTCAATGGAGTGTAGACGGTCTACCATCTGCATCAAGTGTCATGGAAGCGTAGACGATCTACCGTCTGCATCCATTTCTCAACTCTTGAGCAGCCCTGCTAAGTACTTAGCCCAAACATTAAATAATGTTTATTCTTTCTATTTGCTCTTCTCCTTTCTTTATGTCCCTCCCTTGATCCAGCGTCCCGTCCATTCCAATTTACCACATGGCCGGGGTTCCTGTCCGCTCCTTTGTCCAGGGCCTGTGTAGGTCACCGCACTTGTGAACACCGGAAGTATCCGAGCTCAAAGGGCTGATGGAAGTGTGTGTTGACAGGGGCGCTCCGCTCAAGGAGGCATAACTCTCCGAAACGAAATACACGCTAGTCTTCCAAGACGAATCAGTGACATACAGGGGTCTCAAAACTCAAACCGCAATGACCACCACTCGATTACAATATGGTTGGATAAAAGGCCGAGGAATAAAGGCGTGTTCAGTGACATAAAGACACCGGGAAGTAAAGTTAAATGGATCCAAATCGGCTCGATAACATTTTCGAAAGAGAAACGCCACTGCACCTAATGATCTAATGTTAGCAATGATTTTTAGAAAATTTTTTGTTAAAAACCACTGCCTTACATCGTGTTTTTAGATACAAAGTATCTAAACAGAAAGGCCCGTAACGGTCATATGTGCTCGGATACAGGATAATCTTTCTTGAGAATTTCACGACATTGATCTACAGTTTCTTATTACAGAGATAATATGACTTTTTGGGCAGATAAAATGTGTAGTCTGGGGAATATCTGAACCCTCCCCTCAAAAGCCAGTCTTTCAAGCATTACCCCGTAAATATCAGAAGCCAGTCTTTCAAGCATTACCCCGTAAATACCAGAAGCCAGTCTTTCAAGCATTACCCCGTAAATATCTAAACCCTCCCTTCAGAAGCCAGTTTTTCATGTTGTTTTTTTTTTTTTTTTTTTTGCGTTCGCCTCATTTATTTATTCCCCAAGGCGGGTGTGGCTTACACTGCGGTTTTTTATTGCGCCTGTCGGCCAGTACATCCGACTTCTGCTGTCATTTTATATAAGTGTCTGCTTACTCCTGCATTTTGTAAGGGTTTGCTTCCTCGGAGTAACGACCGGTGCTGTAATGGGGATCGAACCCAGCACCTTCGGATTGTGAGCCGTTTCACTAACCACTAGCCCACGCCATCCCCGGTCCTGGGAATATCTGAACCCTCCCTTCAGAAGTCATTCTTTCATGTATTTTCCCGGCAATGTCTGGACCCTCCCTTCAGAAGTCATTCTTTTATGTATTTTCCCGGGAATATCTGACCACTTCCTAGTATAAGAATTGTAAATACAGTAGATGCGGGCTAGTCAATAGTTTTCATTTGAGTGACATCAGAAGTCGTGGGAAGTAACGTATGTTCGCTTTATTTTATGTAATATTAAAAGTCTTTTCCCAGTTTCGGGATGGCCAACTGTGCCAGACTTGGCTAGAAGGTACCAACTAGAATAGATGCAGAGGCTGTTGGAGTGCCGCACGCCTAGACCTTGAAAAGATGATAGACTTCTTCCTGGTGCGAGCCTGCAGATGTAACCGAACATGAACTCAGAAGCCACATTTGGTGACGATGACCGTAGTGTTCAACGGTGGATATAATCCTCTGGACTATGTTAGGACAGGTGTTACTTAATTATATGGGCTCATCGGTTGGTAAAGTAAGTTAAGTTGTCAGTGAGGTTCTTACGTAAGACATTACGCGGGTCACTTCAATCATAAAAACGTTGGATATGACGGGACACTTCAATCATAGGCATGTAGGACATTACGGGACACTTCAATCATTAGACAGGTAGGACATGTCGGGGCACTTCAATCATAGGCAGGAAGGACATGGCTGGATACTTCAGTCATAAACATGTAGGACATTATGAGCCACTTCAATCATAGATATGTAGGACATTACGGGGCACTTCAATCATTAGACAAGTAGGACATAACGGGGCACTTGAATCATAGACATGTAGGACATGGCGGGACACTTGAATCATAGACAGGTAGGACATGGTGGGACTCTTCAATCATAGGCAGGTAGGACATGACGGGACACTTCAATGACAGACAGTGCAATCTTGGTTATATTACGTCACATTTTCTTCAAGCTGTGGTATAACCTTTAACCTTTTAGGCGAAAGCTGCTAGTTTCCAACTACATGTTCATTGGAATTTTTTAAGGGTTGCCAGGCAATAACCTGCATTTAGCTCTGATCGAGGCTGAACTCCTAGCAAACTATCAGTGTTGTGAGCAAAGTGAGATATGACTGTGGTGAGCAAAGTGACATATGAGTGTGGTGAGCAAAGTGACATATGAGTGTGGTGAGCAAAGTGACATATGCGTGTGGTGGGCAAAGTGACATATGAGTGTGGTGTTAGTCCAACGACTGATCTTGCATACGTCAGCCATTTCATCGACCCATTAGTCAACGTTTTTCACGTACCTCACAACCGGGTATTTGAGCTTGAAGCTGAGAATACGAATTAATACCTTGGTCTCAGCTGATTTTTACCACGTCTGAATTTTGTATGACTCTTTGAATATCTCTCTCTCTCTCTCTCTCTCTCTCTCTCTCTCTCTTTCTCTCTATCTCCTTCCTTCCTTAACTCAAGAGATTGTATCATTCCGATGTCCTCAAACAACCAGGGAGATTCGGTTACGAAATTCCTCGAACATTTTCGAACCTCGTCGACTCGTTTCCGGTTATATCTTCTCGTCCCCGCTCACCATAGTTGTAACTTTGTACGGTTGTAGTTGCCTGCATCTCCACATCATTGAGGTTATATATATATATATATATATATATAGGGGGGGGGGGGGAGCGATATGGGCGCTTCTAGTCAGCAGTGTAGGAAATGATTGCCAAGAATCAACACATCTCTAGCCCTCCCTCCCGTCGTCTTCTAACGGCGGCTATAGATCCTATTTCTGATCCGCCGCACTGTGTACTTTTCTTCTGCCATTCCAAATGACCACGTGACCATCGTTCCCACCAACCTCTTTGTCCAAGACAAGGCTAGTACAATGTCAGCCTGCAGGTAGACAGGCACTCCAAATTCCATTTCAGAACGGTGGCTTGATAGTCCTACAGATGCTGGCTAATCGTTATTTTCGAGATGTGGACAATATCCCCCTACAGGGGCAACTTATAATGTTATGCCGATTTTATGAAAAAGGTAGTCCCATAATAGTCATTGCTGTCGGGGATGAAGTGGTAGAAACGTGGTGGGCATATGTCAACGAAACTCAGTTATGGTAGAATCTTCATTGTAGAGAGAGAGAGAGAGAGCAGTAGAGGTAGAACAAAATATATACGGAGAAGAGAGCTCGAGACAATCATTACAAAAATACCAAGAAAGACGGGAACAGCAGCTGAAGCAGGTGACACAGGACATCTATCGACACTTTTATAGCACAGAAAATCTCACGCATCGACTTTGACATAGTAAAAAACGTCCCGTGTATCGACACATTTATAACACACTCTGTCTCATGCATCAACGCAAACATAGCACACACGGTCTCACGCCACTGTGTAGAAGTACAAACACATATATATTCTCTGCTTTAAATACCGTCTTATTTCCGCTTCTAATATCATGCATATTAGGTTTGCAGAATTGTTTCCCAGCTGTCTTGATCTATGTTCACATGAACTATAAATTTACCAACACCGTCAGTTCCTAGCTGTCTGGATCTATATTCACCTGAAACATAAACCAACACCATCAGTTCCCAGCTGTCTGATCTTTATTTACATTAACCAGCATAAAGTAATCCAATTAATCCAGGTAACAGAAAAACATGCAATAGACGCACCTGGTCAAACTTCACATGCATGCATTATTTCTACAAATAAAATCACATCACCGAGTTTGATGAGAATGAATCGCCAGAATGGGTAATTCACTTCACTTAGTCACTTCCTTGCCACCCCAGGAGATGTACAGGTTTTTGTTTACACTTGCTGTCGATTGTGCAGACAAACATGTGATTAACCAATTTGAATCTTTCCATGATGGCGGCACAGTCTTCTTTTTTCTTTCATGTAGGTCACTATTGAGTAGCATTTCGCTACCTTTAAAATTAAAATAAAACGGCGAACGGTCTGCTCTTCACAATTTCCAGATGCTAAGGGGATTCGTGCACAACTTGTGTAAACTTGCAGGATTCGAACACCCACCGTTGCTAGCTTTCGTTGTTGTTTTTTTTATTGAGAGGCGAGCACATTAACTCTTAACAATAGTAACCACACGAGAATGGTTATTTGTAGCTAATATATGTGCACTGCAGTAAATAGTCGCGGTCTGTTGGACATGTTTGCGGGTAAATAAAGATACGAGTCATTATGACAAGAAATTGCAGTAGACCTCTTTTAAGTGTTCAAGATAAAGTAAATATTAGCAACTTTAGTCGTATTTGTTCGATACAATGAATAAAGTCATGTGTGTTCGATAAAGTGAATAAAGCCATATTTGTACGATAGCAGGAATAATGTCATGTTTGTAACATAAAGTGAGTATAGTCAGGTCTGTACGAGACAGCTTTGAAAGTTTGAAAGATGTACAAGTAGCATATGTAGACTTGCACGTAGTCAGCTTTAAATATATGTATGTGTGCAAGAAATGACAGTTTAGATTTGTAGCTTTGCAAGATACTTCTTCTCCTTCTTCGTACGCTGTCAGACGTCAACCTGTATTTTTTTCGAAAAAAGTAGCGGTCATCCTGAGGCTGTTGACACTGCCATAGAGCTTGTCTAGTGTTGCCACCGTTGATGGCCACATTGGCTTTCTCTGGTCCTCGTATTTCGGGCAGTTTTGCAGCAGATGTTCAGCGATCATTTTTCCAGTACTACACCTGCATTCGTCAGTGCCACCTATCTTCAGTTTATTTAATAAGTGGTACCTCAGTCTGTTGTGGCCTCTGCGGAGTCTGAAGACCACGACCTGCTCTCTTCTGTTCAATTGATAATAGGCATCATTTTTTGTGTAGCCAGTATGTTCTGTTTCCCATTTGGCCACGTATCTGGCTCTAATAAGCCTTTTGGACCCTTCGTAGATCACACTAGAGTTTGGTTGTGGTAGTCTTGCACCTTTATTTGCCAGTCTATCTGCCTCTTCGTTGCCTTGGATGTTACAATGGGATAGAACCCACTGTACCACTACTCTTTTGGTGCGGTCTGCTGGCATAGTTGACAGAGTACTGCTCTTAAATCATTAAGTTCAGAATTTTTCTGGCTTTTTAGTGCTGTGACTACGGCCAGGGCATCTGTAAGCAGGATTATCTGGCTTTCATTGCTTTTGCCTGTCACCATTGCTTCTGCTGCAGCCCTCATTGCCTCTGCCTCCGTTCTGAAATTTGCATCAAGATACGAAAGTTCAGATTTGTAGCTTTGCAAGATACGAAAGTTCAGAGTTGTAGCTTTGCAAGATACGCAAGTTCAGATTTGTAGCTTTGCAAGATACGAAAGTTCAGATTTGTAGCTTTACAAGATACGAAAGTTCAGATGTGTAGCTTTGCAAGATACGAAAGTTCAGATTTGTAGCTTTGCAAAATACGAAAGTTCAGATGTGTAGCTTTGCAAGATAAAAAAGTTCAAATTTGTAGCTTTCCAAAATTGAAAGTCATAACAATTTGTCTTAACAACGAGTTTAGCATTCCACTAAGAAAGCCACATTGTATTATTACAAAAACAACCAGGAACTGTAACCTGCTTTCATATCATGAACGAAACTCCAGATGTCCGGACATGTATCTTCGCAGTTAGGACTAGACGTTAACTGGCAAATATTAACAACGAAGCTATCCACAACTACACGGACGGACATGACTGCCAGTTATCTAGATATATGGAGTACACAAGAACGTTGTCACGATTAGATTTGTGCTACCTGGAGAGAGAAAGAGAGAGGTGGGACGCTTAAGGAAGGAAGTATTATTTGAAAGATCCCGGGTTGCATTAAAAAAAAAGAATTGAAAAAAGTAGAGAGAACTGCTGTCGAGGATGAAGTGTTGGAGGCTGCGTTTGCAGTGTACGAGACCACTGTTTGTTTATGAGGTGAGATGGACAGTTCGGCTCTTCGCTGTTTTTTCCTTCAAGAACCGTAATACAGGTTCAAATTTACATCTAGGGGACGGCGTGGGCTAGTTGTTAAGTGATACGGCTTACAACCCGAAGGTGCTCGGTTCGCTCCCCATCACAGCACCGGCCGTTGCCCAGGGGAAGCTAACCTTAGAAAATGGAGGAGGAAGCAGCCCCTTACATAAAATGCATGCCAAAGTCGGATGCACTGGGCCGACAGGCGGAAAATAGTGCAACGCACAGTTTTAGGGAAATCGAGAAATAAGGCGAAAGAAAAAAAATTACCGCTTGGTTGACTAGAGCGTGCCGATAACGGGAGTTGAACGCCATACGTTGACCAGTCTGTACAACATATAAACATACTAATAAAGTCCTTGGCAGTGAAAGTGGGATAAAAGTCCCGTCACGCTAATTAGATCTAATATTCATCTATTGATGGGAGTGCTGGACAGGGTATAAAGAAAGATATCGCCAGCCGCAACATAACAATGGCTTTGGTGAAGAATGCTGCCTTCACCTTTGACAGGTAATAAATCTAACGAAGACGTGACAAGAGAACGATACTCAAAAATCACTGCTAACCAACATAACAATAATACAACACAAATTGAGAACGCCCGTGGGCTAGAAAACCCTGCAACATGGGGGTAGATCGAGGGCAGACGGGCGGGAAAACGAAGTACCTGCAACGTGCTGAAATACTCTAGAATATATGGTCGTGAACGGAATATATCAAAGATAGCGTTTGATGATCGTGAACATAAATAATATTTGATCTTTTCTTCCTGTATATGTATATGCTCTGGTATATCGCATTTTCCATCTCATAAATTATCAGAATGACTTAAGATCCCAGACATTTATTTAGGAAATGGCAATATGGAGTAACAAATTATAACAAACCGTCGGACAGACACATTACACGGAGCACACGAATAAGATACTTACTACTCTTAACCAAGAAAAGATCCAGTAACATTAGTCTGACCGCGAACTGGACACTGCAGACTCACTCAGACACAATCAGTTCAAGAAGTTATAATTTGGGACACACATACATTTTTCCTGGGTGCATTGCAAACAAATGATTATAACATTTTATATCAGTATGTTGGCAACACGAGAGGAGCAGTTACAGCATGACTGTCTCCAGCATACCTATGGGGGAAGGGGGAACCAAATGGAAACTGTATAATTGCCAGAGCAACCTGACTCAGACCGACAAAGTGCTGTTATTTGAGAGAGAAAACTGATTCGGACCGTCAAACAGTGTAGTTATTTGAGAGAGAAGTCTGACTCAGAAGGCCATTATTTGTTAGAGAGAAGTCTGACTCAGGCCGCCATTATTTGAGAGAGAAGCCTGACTCAGAAGGCCATTATTTGAGAGAGAGAAGCCTAACTCAAAAGGCCATTATTTGAGAGAGAGAAGCCTAACTCAGAAGGCCATTATTTGAGAGAGAGAAGCCTGACAGACCGCCATTATTTGAGAGAGAAGCCTGACAGACCGCCATTATTTGAAAGAGAACGACATTCTTTGGTTGTTTAGTACGTTCATTTTGCTGTGGTGACACACACACCACGCAAGCACGCGCGCGCGCAAATATATGTCATATGGATATAGGAATTCTGGATACAATATCATATAGATAAGGGACGCATAGATAAACTATCAAATAGATAAAGGAATCCTGGATAAACTATCAAATATATGTCCCAATCTCAGGATATTATCAAGTATGTTGTAAAAACCGACTCAATTTTACAGTTCAGAATTCCTTTCTTAGTTCACAGGCAGGCATTTGTTGCATGTTTTTATTATCGTCGTTTCATCCGAGTGGTCCTCGAGTTTACAAGATAGAACAACTTTAACGTGATAATCATGTCGTAAAAGGCAACTAAATGACATGTCTGGGGTTAGCAACCTCGTCATGGACCATCAATTCTAGGATACCGCCGCTGCAGATTATCGGATACGGACATCATTCGTACAAGACGAGGTAGGTAAGGGCCACTGCGGCGTCGCCCCCCCCCCCTTTCCCTAGCCACAAAGGAGAGCTACTTGTCCTTTAACGAAATTATATTTACAACTTAAACATTTGTTGGTATGTTGAATAGTTATATAGGCATGTGGGTGGGCCTATAGGGACATTTGTACCCAGAGTAATTTCGCAAACCCCATAGAGACCTTTCGATGAACATTTTTAGACACCCTGACAGGTACAGGTGAAAATCCCTGACATCAGCCCAGGTGAGAATCTCTGACATCAGTACAGGTGAGAATCCCTGACATCAGTACAGGTGAGAATCCCTGACATCAGTACAGGTGAGAATCCCTGACATCAGTATAGGTGATAATCCCTGGCATCAGTACAGGTGAGAATCCCTGGCATCAGTACAGGTGAGAATCCCTGGCATCAGTACAGGTGAGAATCCCTGACATAAGTACAGGTAAGAATCTCTTACATCAGTACAGGTGCGAATCTCTGACATCAGTGCAAGTGAGAATCCCTGTCATCAGGGCAGGTGAGAAACTATGAACCTAGGTACAGGTGAGAAACGTGAAGCTGGAGGATTAGATGAGCTTTCCGTGTGCTCGAATTCTGGCAGTCATTCCTCGGGGATATGAAAGCGGATTGTCTACAAGCGCTTATATTTTCTAAACACATTCAGTTAGATTTCTTCCTTATGCATTGAAGGGACAAATAAATATATAGCGTAGGTTCTATTAGAGGAACAAGTGGCGGTATGATCCTCTTCAGTATTGTTAGACGCCTCAAATGTTTGGTGGGTTGAGGGACCTCGCCAGTTTGCTTCTTCGCTGTCTTTCTTTATCTTTGTTTCGGATCGATTTACGACTTGATAGTCTGTATCAAGGTACAAGATAAAAGGAGAAACTGGTTGTCAGACACCGCAATCGGTTTATCGAGCAGGTGCCGTGTTATATGAGCTAATTATACTGCTTGTCAGTGACACAGCTGGAGAAACAATCAACAGTCATGTCTATCTGTACTTCAGCCTATCTGTACGTCAGGTTGGAGAAATAATCAAGAGCCCTGCCTATCTGTACGTCAAGTTGGAGAAACAATCATGAGCCCTGCCTATCTGTACGTCACGTTGGAGAAACAATCAAGAGCCCTGCCTATCTGTACGTCAAGTTGAAGAAACAACCAAGAGCCCTGCCTATCTGTACGACAAGTTGGAGAAACAATCAAGAGCCCTGCCTATCTGTACGTCAAGTTGGAGAAACAATCAAGAGCCGTGCCTATCTGTACGTCAAGTTTGAGAAACAATCAAGAGCCCTGCCTATGGTCAAGTTTGAGAAACAATCAAGAGCCCTGCCTATCTGTACGTCAAGTTGGAGAAACAATCAAGAGCCCTGCCTATCTGTACGTCAAGTTGGAGAAACAATCAAGAGCCCTGCCTATGATCAAGTTTGAGAAACAATCAAGAGCCCTGCCTATCTGGTTGGATAAACAATTATGAGCCCTGCCTATCGTCAAGTTGGAGAAACCACCAGTCAGCCCCTAACGCGTTAGCCGAGCAAAACAGGATACGTGGAAACAAAGATACATATAGAGTAGTCAAAGAGTGAGTAAACACAGTTCAAATTGGAGAGAGTGAGAGAGCTACATATGAAGAAATTAAGACAATGTTAAGATTAATGGTATGTCTGCCACAGACCATTACAGACTGAACTATTATCTGTTGTTATTATTGTTGTTGTTTAATGCCCACAATGAGTATCTTGCTCATTGATGCACCCTGAAATGGACATTAAGTGACGGGTTGCAGTATCTTTCCTCACATTACGAACGTGCTGATGAAGGCAGGCCGATGTCCTCCAGGTGGTTGTGCTGTGATTGGCTTCATCTGTGTGTCGCTCATTACTACGGGGATCACGCTGATTCTCAACATTGTTACCCAGTTTCCAGGAAGAACTGCGTAGCAATAAGGTACATTTTACCTGACCCTGACTAACATGTCTGATCCGTATATTTTACCTGACCCTGAGTAACATGTATGATCAGTATATTTTACCTGACCCTGACTAACATGTCTGATCAGTATATTTTACCTGACCCTGACTAACATGTCTGATCAGTATATTTTACCTGACCCTGACTAACATGTCTGATCAGTATCTTTTGTCAACAAATTAACAATTGGTCACACAGACTCATGCCCTCGGGGGTGAGAACAAATAAACAGTAAAACATGGTCTTCTGGTATGTCGGCTCCACGAGACGGGTACAGTGACAACCTCGCATCACACTACCCAATTAAAGGATAAATTGAATAGCGACGAGAGGGCCGTGAAACGGGCCGCCAAGGGAAATATATGTGTTAGGGGAAATAGATGTGTTGAGAACTACTGAGGAAATAGGTCCAAAGCACCGTTCTCACATACCAGGTTGGCTGTCCTCTGAGAGTTCTTCTCCGCGTGGATGCATATGAAGCATAGCACTACCACTGTAGATGATTCCATAAAGGAAACCTGCGTCATAGCTCTACATACTCTTGCAATGGTGGTACTGCAGCACATCTTTTATATACTTATATTGCTATCACTATGCACAACTCTCATATGGTGCCTTCTACGATATTAGTGAAGATGTAGTAACACTATTGTTTCTACCTTAGCAGAGTGTACCTACACAATGCGGGCACCGAGCTAACTATCGAGGGCATACCTACACTGCGGGCCCCGAGTTAAACTATTAAACCTGCACTGCTGGCCCGGGGTATTTCATCAAACGAGATCGCATGTATTGAGATCCCTTGTATATGCGTTTGTCTATTAACATACACCGTCTCCTCGAGGGTGTACCTTGACCTTCTCTTATCCCCCCCCCCCCCTATTTGAAGTGTACAAATAACAACACATGTTACTTCAAGGTTCTGACACACTACAAAGAAACAGTGTGCAATAATAGGCCTCTGTGTATACTTCAATCCGTCCGATATTTATAAATGGTTTATCAATTCCACTATGGCCAGAAAATGTAAAAACTTTGGTCACGCCAAGAGACACAACGGTCTTGAGAGAAAAGTGATGGAAGGTTTGGTGCCAGGCAAAAGAGGCAGGGGTAGACCAAGAAGACGATGGTACCAATATATCCAGGAATGCCTGGTTATGACTGGCGGAGGCTGGAGTTTTGGCAAGCGAAAGTGTTTCTCTCAGACAGACTGTGATGAGAGCGACGTTCTATAAAGGACAAGCGAAATGATGATGATGATTATATATAATAATAAATCAATTGGATAGCGGTATCAAATTCATTCGCCTTATTTTTGTTTTGATTCTGTTGTGTTTCTCGTTTGCCTATGAAAAGTTCGGATTATGCAACCCGTCATACTAACGCCGTACGAATATTTGCATGTTCTGACGCAGTGGCGGTGTCACGTCTGTTATGTGTACTCTGGCTTCGCCCAAAGTTTAAACAACAGTCTCTAGCCGTCACCCTACCAACTCCCCCCCCCCCCCCGTAATAATCTGTGAGCTGAGAGAGTCCGTACATTCAGATTGTTGTAAACAATCTGTATCGACAGAAACATCGCCCACATATTCCCTGCCCCTTTCGTCTATTTGTATCAATATTTGAATCGGCGGGACACTTCAATAACAATGCGCCTAGATAAATAAACGTAGCTACGTCAACACGTCAAAGTGATTGCTACAGAAAACCCTTTCCTTCGTGAGCACATGCAAATGCTCTCATTCAGCGCATGTTTTATAAACGCGAGCCAACTGTATATTGATTACTACACATATTGATATGGAAGGAAAGAAGATATATATGGTCGGTGTTCGGTCTGCAAGCCGGCCTGTTCAAAATTAAGTTCGTTTTAACGTTGCACAAGAGACACTGACCAGTTTTAGATAGAGCGATCACGCATGGACGCACGCACGCACACACGCACACACTGATATAACCAAACCTACTCTCTGTGTCTGGAAGGGACGTACCTTCACCAAAAGAGTTACCATATCAAAAAATGGAGGATTACGCGCCATTTGTGTATCGGTGATGCCAGGGACTGATAAAACGTCTGTTCGCTGTTCTTGTTACATGCCAGAAAAACGGAATACAAATACTTCTGAATATGTGTTCCAAAACTGGTAAAGTTTGAGAGCCGCTGGAAAATATAGTCTTTCTGGAAACACATAGAGTCAACACGTAAACAACAGTACATGTGTACCAAAAAATAAAAACATGCCATATGATACTTTAGTCGAATGATTCATCGTTTCGCTGAATGAGGCCCAATGGGTTCCTGGCAGACCCTATCTAAGCAGAGGCGTATTTGGTTTACCCGAATGGAAATCATCTTTAGTCCAATTTTACGATGTGCTTGGCAGTTTACGTTGGTGATGTTCTCTAAAACTCGAGGCGAATAAAGAGGGTTGCCATCTTGTCAAAGCTTTAGAGATGAAGTCAGTAAGTACGAAACAGTTGGGGTTCGAATCCTTGTTTTCACGAGGGCGAAATGATGTTCATAGTCCTGTCGGAGACGGCCGACTGATCAGACCTCACATCTACACAAGACGCACGTAACAGAACCCTTGGCAGTTGAGAATTTAAAAAATACTAATCGGCTCCTATCGCAAACACATTAGGACATTAACTTTCTGGCAACCAGGATGGCCGGGAGCAACCCCGAGAAAGAGTACAAATCCCAGTCGCCTCGACTAACACGTCTTGCCACTGGACTAAGATAGATCAGGGCGAGAGAGTACGGTTGATGATAGCGCAAACCTTTCTCGCTTAAATCTAATTAAAGCGCAAGTTACAGTGTCCCGACCTGAGACGATTGTCATCATCGTGTGGAGGCGGGCTACTGGTAGAACATGGTGTGTTGTGTTAGAGAAACCAAACATCACTCGACTTTTGGCATAGCCTGTGTGTGTGTGTGTGTATATACCTCCTTGCTGAACAGATGGGCCAAGACAGACACAGGAGTCAGGTATATACAGACATAGGAGTCAGGTATATACAGACATAGGACGCCCCAACCCAAATGACAACATCAATCAACTCACAAGGAGGAACCAGGGACCATTTTTCCGACTGAGACCCACTTAACAATCGCTTGAACAGAATCCAACCACAACACACTCCAGAGTACCAGTTATGTGTGTACACGCGCACACGAAACTGGTGATCTTTGAGTGCCAGCCGCCCAGAGAAAATAGTCTTCTTCCTAGGCCTGATAAATTGATCACGTGGTTTGGTACAATAACAAAATTAACAATCACACGCAGATATCAATTAGTGGCAGTGGGCCGAAGGGCTAGCATACGGATGCTGCTGTATCCGTAACAATAACTGGTTCATGTACGCTCGCTATCTGTACACTATCCTCTCATGCGTCCTTCCTTGCTCGACCTGCGTTTAATGCCAAACTCCCGCCGTCTCTGTATTGTTAATTCATCGATTAGTCAACCCGAGCCGCAGAAGTGACAGTACGCACTGATCTGAAAGGGGCACTGGATCAATCGTGCTTAGACCGTCCCAAATTGATCGACAACCATATGTTTATTCTTGGCACGGTTCCATTTGTCGCAAAAGGATAGTCTTATGAGAACTGTTTTTGTCACGCGTGTAGTTTATGCATATCAAGTCTATTTTTCTCATAAGTTAACTCGCGTGTTGTGTATGTATATGAGGACTATTTTTGTCACGAGTTAACTCGCGTGTTGTGTATGTATATGAGGACTATTTTTGCCACGCGTGTAGCTTATGCATATAAAGTTGTTTTTGTCACGAGTTAACTCGCGTGTTGTGTATGTATATGAGGACTTTTTTTGTCACGAATTAACTCGCGTATTGTGTATGTATATGAGGACTATTTTTGTCACGAATTAACTCGCATGTTGTGTATGTATATTGAGGACTTTTTGTCCTTGCGGCCTTCGAAATCTTCCATACTACATATGTTTGCAGTGAATTTTGTATCCTTTTTTTATTATTCATTATGCCTTATTTTTATTTTCTTCACCATCCATGGTATAAATGGAATACAATTCCCCCATACATAGAAAGTAAATCCTAAACAAGAAGGTATTACGGATAGACTTCGGCTAACTGGCAGCAGGCAAACACCTTCCTGCAAGCATACACTCATATCACGAGAACAAATCTGTCAACGATGTCCAATGTTTTTTCCAAACCTGTATCGGTCTCATGTCACATTCGAAGTTATCGTGTTAACGAACATTCCCAACATAACGAACATGCCCAACTTAACGAATATTCCCAACATAACGAACATTCCCAACATAACGAACATTCCCAACATAACGAACATTCCCAACATAACGAACATTCCCAACATAACGAACATTCCCAACATAACGAACATTCCCAACATAACGAACAGTCCCAACATAACGAACATTCCCAACATAACGAACATTCCCAACATAACGAACATTCCCAACATAACGAACATTCCCAACATAACGAACATTCCCAACATTACAAACAGTCATCTCCATCCCCTGTGATGGGCGACTAAAAGGAAACATTCTCAACAAGGACCCTATGTCTGTTATTAAATAGGTTTGTATTGTTTCTTTAATCTCTGTACACGATTAAAGTGACACACAAAAAAGTATTGAGGAAGGGAACTTGTGGGAGAACAATAATTCAGCACAAAGTAATAAACTGAAACTAGTACAATGATGTATCTGTGTAAATAAGTATACTGACATGGACGACAAATATAAATAAGTATGCTGACATGGACGACAAATATAAATAAGTATGCTGACATGGACGACAAATATAAATAAGTATGCTGACATGGACGACAAATATAAATAAGTATAATGACATGGACGACAAATATAAATAAGTATGCTGACATGGACGACAAATATAAATAAGTATGCTGACATGGACGACAAATATAAATAAGTATGCTGACATGGACGACAAATATAAATAAGTATGCTGACATGGACGACAAATATAAATAAGTATGCTGACATGGACGACAAATATAAATAAGTATAATGACATGGACGACAAATATAAATAAGTATACTGACATGGACGACAAATATAAATAAGTATGCTGACATGGACGACAAATATAAATAAGTATAATGACATGGACGACAAATATAAATAAGTATGCTGACATGGACGACAAATATAAATAAGTATGCTGACATGGACGACAAATATAAATAAGTATAATGACATGGACGACAAATATAAATAAGTATACTGACATGGACGACAAATATAAATAAGTATGCTGACATGGACGACAAATATAAATAAGTATGCTGACATGGACGACAAATATAAATAAGTATAATGACATGGACGACAAATATAAATAAGTATACTGACATGGACGACAAATATAAATAAGTATGCTGACATGGACGACAAATATAAATAAGTATACTGACATGGACGACAAATATAAATAAGTATGCTGACATGGACGACAAATATAAATAAGTATGCTGACATGGACGACAAATATAAATAAGTATGCTGACATGGACGACAAATATAAATAAGTATGCTGACATGGACGACAAATATGATTCCAGATAACGATGTCATTAATGTTGTTTCTAACTCTTGATTACCAACGACATTGTCTGCTACGGATCCACTTGTTCATGTTATGTCGGTACCAGTAGTACTCGATTGTGACGTGTGACACAAACTAATCGATTTATGCCGAGTTCATTATCAAGCTAGAACAGTCAGGCACGTCTCTGGTAGTGAGCTAAGTTACCCTGTAGTTATCAGCAAACGTTCCCTCGGCCGGACCTGTGTGCCGGACCAGCTCAGGGTCCCGTGTGCCGCCAGATCTTTCTGCCAGAGCAAATAGCAGGCCTGAACGCCAAAACAAATAACCAGCAAGAGGCTTCCACCAAACCTGTCTGGCTGGATTCCTACTTTTTGTTAGAACTCGTTTTTATTGAACAAGTCACTCGCTACCTGTCGTTCTCACTTTTAATTTGGTTTGGAAATAAAGCAGCTTGAACGGTTCGACATTCCTGCTTCTAATGTCGAGTGAAGTGTGAAGATACAGTTTGGGTTGTTGTGCGAGTTGTATGTTTTGTCAGACCATGGTTTTGGTTATCGGCTCTTCCTCTCATCCCCTAACAGCTAGTAATGATTGTTTGATTGTTGTGTTGTGTATGAGGTATTGATTCTGGAGCTTCAATCCTAGAAAGTTACAGCACACCCGTTAGGCCGCTGTGTAAATGACGGAGTCTGCTCTTTTGATGATCTGGAGAACATAGAAGGGTTAGGCCGAATAGTCAGTCATATCTTACGACATGCTCTCGGTTAGTCATTCGTCTCTTACGACATGCTCTCGGTTAATCATTCGTCTCTTACGACATGCTCTCGGTTAGTCGTCTCTTACGACATGCTCTCGGTTAGTCGTCTCTTACGACATGCTCTCGGTTAGTCAGTCGTCTCTTACGACATGCTCTCGGTTAGTCAGTCGTCTCTTACGACATGCTCTCGGTTAGTCAGTCGTCTCTTACGACATGCTCTCGGTAAGTCATTCGTCTCTAACGACATGCTCTCGGTTAGTCAGTCGTCTCTTACGACATGCTCTCGGTTAGTCATTCGTCTCTTACGACATGCTCTCGGTTAGTCAGTCGTCTCTTACGACATGCTCTCGGTAAGTCATTCGTCTCTAACGACATGCTCTCGGTTAGTCAGTCGTCTCTTACGACATGCTCTCGGTTAGTCATTCGTCTCTTACGACATGCTCTCGGTTAGTCAGTCGTCTCTTACGACATGCTCTCGGTTAGTCATTCGTCTCTTACGACATGCTCTCGGTTAGTCAGTCGTCTCTTACGACATGCTCTCGGTTAGTCATTCGTCTCTTACGACATGCTCTCGGTTAGTCAGTCGTCTATTACGACATGCTCTCGGTTAGTCATATCTTACGGCATGCTCTAAGTGTGATAGTGTTCCTATTCTGAAATGTGGCAGAACACAGATTCCTCGTTAAAACTTATGAGCAGTGTGATAATGTTACATTCTCCATACAGCTCGTTAAGGAATGGGGCTAGACAAAGCAAACTATATATATTTTATATGTATCTCGTATGTATTGCATATATTTTGTAGCAGACGTTTAGTAGTCATTGCAATGTGTATATATATATATCCGCTTGACTTCGTCTTGCCGCTAGACCCGGATAGCTGGAGAATCTTGTGACAAGTTGCCAGAACAGTGCCACATGTACATTTGTTTTTTAAACAATCCAATTTATGTATCAATATCTCCCGCGAGATCGTTACTTTGAGATGAGGACGGAGCTTGCGCCTTTCAGTGATCCCAGGAGCTGGCAACGGAAGCGAAAGCTTCCAGGAGGATCACCCAAGGGGTGTAGGTAATCACGGGCGAAATAGACTAAACACGAACAACTCACCGAAAGTATAATAGGTTAGGTTAGGTTAGAGCTGACCACCCACATCTATCAATAGAAATTTGATATGGAAACGTTCACAACAGAGCAAAAGGAAACGGCCTTTGGAAAGGAGAATAATGGCGCAGTTGAGTGAAAGCCGCAAGGAAGATTCACGGCTAACTACCCTTCTGAATACCACGAAGAAAACCAACGAAGCGACATGGAATGTTCAAACAATGTACCACGCAGGAAAAACAGCACAATAGATGAAGAGATTAGATACTGCGATCTGCTAGGACTGTGTGAAAAAAGATGGACAAAATCAAGAAAGATGAGATTGACAACTGGGGAAATGATAATTTATTCTGGTAACAAGCAAACTGATGCCCAAGACACAGAGGGAGTGACACTAATGCTTTCTAGAGAGGCACAGAGGACGCTCGTAAAGTTGGAGGCAATAACCAATAGAATCATGAGCGCAAGTTTTAGAACTAGGAACAAAAACAATATCAACATCACTCAGTGCTATGCCACAACTAACGAGGCCGACGATAAGAGGCAAGAGTTTTACAGCGTGCTGGAAGAGGTCCTTGATAATATTAATGGGAGACTTCAATGATAAAATGGAAGCAACAAAGTTACGAACAGATTATGGGAAGACAAGGAATGGGACAGATGAATGAAAATGGAGAAGTGTTTGCTGAGTAATGATACTTGGAGGAAGTATGTTTCCACACAGGAAGATACATAAGGTCACGTGGAGATAACTAGATCACGTGACGGAAAGCCAAATTGATCACATCTGTGAGTCAAGCGTTCAGAAGTACACTACAAGTTGTAAGAGTAAAGCGATGTGCACCATATGTTGCTGGGGATCTTGCAGCTTAAACTAAACAAAGTACCCAGTACAGGGATCAAGGAGAACGAGATTATAACGTGCACGTTTTACAAGTCCAGGAAAGGAGATCAAATAACATAAAACTTAATAATAGCTATCAAGTGCTATATGAGGACGAGGTAAAGTCCAGTAATAGTATGTGGAACCAAGCTAAAGAGATGTCATATAAGACATCGAAACTAGGATTCAAGAGAACCTAACACAAGAAATGGATCACAACAGAGACATTACATAAAATAGAAGAAATATATGCTCAACAGTTGCCGAATCACAAGAGCATAGAGAAACTATATTGTTACTGACAAAGAGGTCAAGACAAATATAAAGACAAATAAATGTGAACGTTTGTCACAGGATACAGAAAAGACAGCTAAAAGAGAAAATGTTAGAGATCTCTACTCACTAACACACAAAAAATGGCAAATAGATACTACAGACAGACAAGCAATGAAAGATAGAGACGACAAGATATAAACATCATCACGGAAACAACAGAGAACGAGGGGTTGAGTATTTCAAAGAAAGTCTAAACAGACCTCCACCACAAGAAACATCATACGTTCTACCAGCAGAGGAGACCCTGACATTGGACTGCAACCCACCAAGTAAGATAGAAATCCAAACGGCCATTTCTAAACTCAAGAAATGTAAAGCGGCATAACCAGATAAAATAGCAACAGAAGATATAATGGCAGATATAGATAATGCCTCATATACATTGCAAGAATTGTTCAAGAAGAAATAGGAATACGAGAGAGTGTCAATATAATGGAAAGAAGAACATCTAATTAAACAGCCTAAGAAGGGAGCCCTGTCACATTGAAGCAAGTGTACCGGGATTGCACTGCTGTCAGCCGCAAACATAATAGTCGTGTCACACAGAATATTCAACAGAATCATTTATAACATATTAAAATCAGAATTAGACATAAAGTTCCGAGAGAATCAGGCAGGATTTTGTCAGGGAAGAGCATGCACAGATCATATATATATATATATATAGAAGTATTGAATGGAAATAATCCGCATACGCAAATTGTATAGACTATGTAAAGGTGTCTGACAGTGGATGGAAGTACTCTATGGCAACTGTTGAGATACAATGAGATAACAGAGAAGGATAAAACCCTCATACAGAAATATAGGAAGACACAATTAGTAGTGTGGTTACATGGAGGAGCACTGATGGACAGCTTTAGGGTGCAAACAGGAGTGAGATATGGATGTCTGCTCTTGTGACCATCATCTTGTTCGCAAGAATGGCTCGTACATGGGACAATGAAGACATCATTCGAGAAATAAAGAACTGGTATTCAGTGGACCCTATTGTCATAATTGGAGGACGTGGACTACACAGATGATATGGTACTTTTGTCACACGGTCATAGCCAACTGCAAAAGAAACTAGATTGTGCGAAAGAGTGAGTAATCAGCCAAATTGGAACTGAATATCAACATGAAGAAAAGCAAGCTACTTAAACTCAAATACTGTTTACAAATAACCGATCAGGCTGGAAGAAGAGTCGTGGCGAAGTGGATAGCTTAACCTATTTAGTTTCCACAATTAACCACATCAGGAGGTACAGACGAAAGGATCAGAATTGGACAGACATGAATAGTATTCCTGACACTAAACAACATATGGAGATACAGAGAAATCAAGATTCACGCCAAAGTTAGATCATTCAACCCCGGTGTCAAGTCAATACTGCTGTATGGAGCGAAGACATGGAGAACTACCAAGGCCATACAACAAAGACTCCAGTCCTTTGATAACAGATGCCTACGAAGAATAATGGGCATAAAGTGGCAGGAGGGATGACGACCTAATGGACAGGAGCCATCAACAGCCATTGAAACAACACGTTAAGCGATAAATGGAGCTGGAACATACTCTACGGAAGGCACCGTCCAACATAGCCAGACAGTCTCTTGCATGGAATCGTCTGGGGAAGAGAAAGAGATGTAGACCCAAAAAACACGGAGAAGTGAATGTGATACTAAGATTAAATGATTACACCTGGAGAGAGAGAGAGACAGAAAGAGAAGCCTGCGACCGTGTATGCTGGTGAGATGTAGTCAATGACCTATGCATGAGAGAACCAACGGACTTTGATTGATTAATGTATTTATTTATTTAATACCTGTAACAGTCATAGGGGCATGACCTATTTACAAATAATCAATTAATAGCAGTAATATTAATAACGAATGTTAAAAGTCAAGATAAGAAATATAGAAGTAATTATTTCAATCATCATCATCTGGTTGATCAGTCCGGAGATCATTGGATTTTCTTTCTGTCCAACTCACTCTTTCCATTCTACAGTAGCACCACATTTCAAACGCTTGCAAGCTTTTTTCATTTTTTTTTGCTAGAGTCCATGTTTCAGTCCCATACATTGCGATTGGCCACGTACGAGTGACGATTATTCCATTCCTCAGTTCTGTCCTGATATTCTTTGAGCTTAGAAAAAGAAGCCCTTTTTCGCTATTGCAATCCGTATCTCACTGCGGGCATCTTCTGTTATGGTTTGCCCCAAATATGTAAAATGTTGGACTTGTTCGATTATATCGATGGATATATTTATTACTTAGTCGCTCCTCTTCTACCGTGAGGTGTAGAGGTTGGATATATTTATGTTCTTATATATTACCATAGTCTTTGTCTTCGTTGTGTTATTTTCATCCCTGGCAGTACTATTAATTTTATCAAGCAGCATTTGCAACGTTGATACTGATTCTCCTTCTATCGCTTGGTCATCGGCAAATTTGATGGCATTAACTTTCATACCATTAACGTTGACATCCCTACATACCATTAACGTTGACACCCCTACATACCATTAACGTTGACACCCCCCTATCACAACTCCTCATAACCTTGACCATCATTATCTCAGAATGTGTGTTATAGAGACTCAGTGAAAGCAAGCAGCCATGTCGTACCACCTGTTATAGAGACTCAGTGAAAGCAAGCAGCCATGTCGTACCACCTGTTATAGAGACTCAGTGAAAGCAAGCAGCCATGTCGTACCACCTGTTATAGAGACTCAGTGAAAGCAAGCAGCCATGTCGTACCACCTGTTATAGAGACTCAGTGAAAGCAAGCAGCCATGTCGTACCACCTGTTATAGAGACTCAGTGAAAGCAAGCAGCCATGTCGTACCACCTGTTATAGAGACTCAGTGAAAGCAAGCAGCCATGTCGTACCACCTGTTATAGAGACTCAGTGAAAGCAAGCAGCCATGTCGTACCACCTGTTATAGAGACTCAGTGAAAGCAAGCAGCCATGTCGTACCACCTGTTATAGAGACTCAGTGAAAGCAAGCAGCCATGTCGTACCACCTGTTATAGAGACTCAGTGAAAGCAAGCAGCCATGTCGTACCACCTGTTATAGAGACTCAGTGAAAGCAAGCAGCCATGTGTACCACCTGTTATAGAGACTCAGTGAAAGCAAGCAGCCATGTCGTACCCCCTGTTATAGAGATTCAGTGAAAGCAAGCAGCTCTGTCGTACCACCTGTTATAGAGATTCAGTGAAAGCAAGCAGCCATGTCGTACCACCTGTTATAGAGATTCAGTGAAAGCAAGCAGCCATGTCGTACCACCTGTTATAGAGATTCAGTGAAAGCAAGCAGCCATGTCGTACCACCTGTTATAGAGATTCAGTGAAAGCAAGCAGCCATGTCGTACCACCTGTTATAGAGATTCAGTGAAAGCAAGCAGCCATGTCGTACCACCTGTTATAGAGACTCAGTGAAAGCGAGCAGCCATGTCGTACCACCTGTTATAGAGATTCAGTGAAAGCGAGCAGCCATGTCGTACCACCTGTTATAGAGATTCAGTGAAAGCAAGCAGCCATGTCGTACCACCTGTTATAGAGATTCAGTGAAAGCAAGCAGCCATGTCGTACCACCTGTTTTATGGAAACTGGATCCGTGAGACCTTCTGTGATTGAAAAAATCGCCTCTTGATTTTCATACAGGTCCTGGATTAACTTAATGAAAGATCTTTGTATACCTATTTGCTGCACAATGTTAAATAGTTTGCTCCAGGGTAGTCAATAAAACGGATAAACAGTGTACGTCCTTGATCGATCATTCTTTCTGCGAGAAGCCGCAATGATTCGATGGCATCCCGTGTACCTTTGGCCTTTGCGAAATACAAACTGGTTATCTTTCAGTACCTTCTTATTTTTTCATCAATTCTCATATGAATAATCTTCAAAAGAATTGTAGATGCATGTGTTTTCACATATCGCTCGGAATTGACCACATTCAATAGCATTTGATTTTTTTGGGAAAAGGAATTAATATTGAAGTTGTGTGATCTTTTGACCATATTCCCTTGTTGTAAATGTCATTAACATGTTGAGAAAGTAAATCACGAAACGTCTCCCCCGCTGCTTTCAGTAGCTCGATAGGTAAGTCTTGTAAGCCTTGTTGTTCGGAATTAAAGAAAGTGCCTTATTAAATATTTCTCTGGTTATAGGTAATCTCTCTTCTGTCAATGGTATGTTATTTAGTGGTGTGTTATCTTGATACAGGCCCCCATCATCGTACAGTTCTTTAACATATTCTCCCCATCTTACTTTTTTTGTTTTCTGGGTCTGTTATTGGTTTCCCATTCTGATCATTAATCATCCATGATTGTATGACCTAAGGTTTACGAAATGATTGTTTTACTTTCTGATGAACTTGATCGAATTTCCCTGATCGCTCCAGATCTTCAATTTCCTCGCATTGTTCTAGCCACCATTTTCCTCTCGTTATCTTGCACTCTCGATCCAGTTAATTCTTGATACCTTTTATTATGCGTTGCAATTCCATGCTCTGTATTAATGTTTTTCCATTTACGTCTGCCCTCCATTTTGTTTAGCATTTCAGGTGTTACCCACGGATTCTTGTTTTGTGCTTTCTTTTTACACAATCGTATCTCTACTGCCTCTTTTACGGCCTCTTATATTCTGCCGCTGGTGATCTATATCTCCAGAAACATTTTGTTTTCCTTAAGCAGAAGTCACCGTACTTTGAAGTTTAACCCTTTTCTCCAACTCATTTAAAGCACTTAAATTCCACTTCGCTATTTTTTGCGATTTTCCTGGTTTCTTCCATCGTAGTTGACATTTCATAATAAGCAAATTATGATCTGAATCAGCATCTACACCAGGGTAAGCAATTTATTTCAATGAACAAGTTAACATTTAAAAAATGTTTAACGAATCATTTGTTGAAATATATTTTGAGATAAAACAATTAGAATTGCAGGTTTTATTAATTTATTTCAATCGGGTAATACATTGAGCACAATTTTCATTTTGACCGTATAAATCAAATAAAACATTATTTCCAATCATGTCGGTAAGGCGAATAAAGAGAGATGTGCATGTGGCTCGCAACCTTGTCATGTCAAAAGTGTAATCGTTGTAATCGTCCCCTGCTCTGGCCACACCAATTGATTTACGTGTTAATCAAACTGAATGTTTTCTCCGTGGGCGTCGTGCACTAAGAAGGTCGGCTAAAGTTGCATTTGTCCTTTCACTGAAAACAAAACAAATAACAGACTCCTAAAACATGGCGCTGAGTGAAATTTGGATGACAACGTCCGTAGATTAATCTATAATGATAGCATATTTCTGGCTGGGAAGATGAAAACGTCCGTAGATTAATCTATAATGATAGCATATTTCTGGTTTGGAAGATGGAAACGTCCGTAGATTAATCTATAATGATAGCATATTTCTGGTTTGGAAGATGAAAACGTCCGTAGATTAATCTATAATGATAGCATATTTCTGGTTTGGAAGATGGAAACGTCCGTAGATTAATCTATAATGATAGCATATTTCTGGTTTGGAAGATGAAAACGTCTGTAGATTAATCTATAATGATAGCATATTTCTGGTTTGGAAGATGAAAACGTCCGTAGATTAATCTATAATGATAGCATATTTCTGGCTGGGAAGGAACCAGTCAGATCGGTTGTTTTTTTTTACAGACGACATTATTGCATTTAATCATTCACATCTAATTCCGTGTCACCTCCCATATCACGTGCTTGCATAATTTCAAACAGGTGGCCGGCCAACTGCTCGTGTTGCTATATGGTAGACCAGAGGTTCTCGATTTATTAAGATTGTGAGCACAGCTCATGTCTAGTATTAAGTACACGAGCACCATGCAATCTAATGGGTTTCATTTTTTTTTAAACAATACATTTTTAAACACTGACGGAGTTAATGACATCCTTGAGCTTGAAAGCCACTCATCAGTTCAGTGATGTCGCTTGTAGTAGCTACACGTCAACAGTCTTGCAGATGGGAATAAGTCAACCCTATTCGTGCTTTGTTCTTGAGCTATTTCATAAATAAGAAAGCTTTTTCGCACAGCTTAGTCGTACCGAACATAGTATCTTCTGCCCCCTAAAGGTTATGAATTTCTCCTTTTCAAACAAATATTTCAGCGCTAAGGAGGACTGGAGATATATCAATTCAAGTACCCATGATGCAACACGACGCTGACCCTGACCAGGGGAACTCCCGAATCAAGTCCACAGTGCGAAATATTTCAGAACATAGAGCAGTACATACCTTTACTTGCAGCAAACGCGCAACTCAACAACTTTCAGGTCGATTAAAATAAAATGGATCGGTAGCAACATTATTTGTTTGGGTTTGCAAAACAAAGGTTGAATTGAAAAACAGGTCGCAGGATGCGGGCACCAAATATTAAAGGATCACCACGGTGCCCGGGAGCATCAGGTTGAGAACCCCTGTGCTAGGCGATGCTGACAGCTGTATGAAATTATACTGCCTGCATTTTGCAATTTTCCTGTTACTTTCTACTTTAAATTGCGTCAAACCTAATGATGGAGTGTTCATCCTTTGTTTATCTGAACTTTCATGTTTTCAGAGACTGCTTGATATGCCTAAGTGCAAATTTGCAGTGACAAAGTTTACAATTGGCCTTCTCTGATCGATCGTCCGGCTTCAGATCCATACATGTTTTTTCCCCGTTTACTATTGTCATGGAAACCTTTTCTATTTCTCCGATGACATGCAGTGGGTGAAAATAATAATTTATGTTTTAAACAGTATATAATACGTATATAAAATATAAACATGACAGCTGGTCGTGAGTTTACAGAGAATAAAAATCACAATTTATTTTTGGAGAAAATCGAATAATGTTGCACATTAATTAATACAAATACTATAGGCCCACTTTTAAGTAAATCGCAATCGGAAATTGTAAGTTCAATTCTAAGAAAACTGCTAAACTACTTGATTCAGCTGCAAGAAAACTGCTAAACAACTTGATTTAGTTTCAAGAAAACTGCTAAACTACTCAATTCAGGTCCAAGAAAACTGATAAACTACTTGATTTGCTAAACTGCTTGGTTATTAGCACACAACTGTAATACGATTAATTTGTTTCTGATACAGTTTTATATGCGGAAATAATGGATATATATTATATTGTGACATTTAACACAAATAAAAGGCATTATAAAAGGAAAATGTTGACGTTTAAAATAAAAGCAGCCAAAAAGTTTTTAATCTAAAAGATGCCAGTTGCTTTAAAGACCAATAGGGAAACAAAAAATGACAAGGACTTTCAAAATTTGCAACATTTCTGATACTGCCGTCGTCTTCGCATGCGATGGACAACTACTATCAGTATATTAGTAACTGCTGCCCTGAAGGTATGCTGGGGACATCCAAAGGCGTATGGCGGCATTCTCAAACAAATGTATACTGAAAGCGTATGCACTTAGCAGAACAGTGAATCGCAACATGTCTCTGAAAGGTGGCCAAAATGACACATTTGTAGCTATGGAACTGAATATACAATGGTGAACGGGGAACAGTAATTATATTATCGTCTCTCTCATCGGGTGCTCAAATCCTTTGTTCAGTAGACGACTATTTGATCTCACTCTCGTTCTCAAATGTCGTTCGATGTCAAATCCTGTTTTCATCTGCAGTGTGGTAGTTCTTATTGCAAGTGACGTCACATAGCAACCAAAATGGTGGTACCTTTTTGTGTACTCCACAAGAGACGGTTGAAAATAACTTTTTTGTGTTTTTATTGAGTTAAAAACTGGATGTGATTAAACTTTTAAATATAGAATCTGGACACATGCTACTGGTGTGTATGATGGATGGAAGTGTGTTATTACCAGTTGCTGTATAATTCATCATCTAGAGGCAAGCCACATTAATGCGTTTGTCATCATTTTCCTGTGACATTTCATATGATTTGATTGTGTGGATTTGACGGCTGTCTTCTGTAACGCTGATTACCTTGTCTGTGATACTCGTCATCCTTATAAAGTGTGACATTTCATAGTCTAGATAGCGCAAATGGATTACCAGAAACGATCGAATTCAGTTGTCATTGTCAATTATGACATTTTTGTTACTTGCATCTTTGGTTTGCCCATATCATCACAATTTGGCTGGAGTACCTCCGCTGCCCCCTGTGAGTTTCAGGCAAGCCTGATTAATCATAGTGCGTGCGTCACTATGTGGGTGACTTTGACTTTATTCTGTGACAACACTTTGTAGGTGACTTTGACTTTCACTCTGTGACAACACTTTGAAGGTGACTTTGACTTTCACTCTGTGACAACACTTTGTGAATATCTGGAACATTATTTGGTATTTGCAGTTTCCTGCGCCATTTGTTATGCACATATAGATTTAGTCCTGGTCATCCTACATTCCCAACCTATTGGATGTCACGCCCCCGTGCCATCTCCAGTCGTCTCGATAATGTCTTGCCACTGGCCAAAGGTAGCTCAGGACGATAGAGTGAGGTTGACATATAGAGACAAAACTTACTCACTTCAATCCAAATCATCGCGGAAGTCACCCATTTCAGCGGACAGAGCAAAAGGAAAAGATTATCCACACGGTTGAACACACACACACACCACCACACCACAGACAGACAGACGCACGCCATCATCATACGTGATGTGTATTGTCAATCCATGCCTCTGCAGTGTCTCAGCTTTGACACACAGTCGTTTCAATTTTGGCATCGGTGATATCCTCGAGCTATGACGACTAATGGTAGAACGAATTGTTAACGAAATCTGACGTAGTACCTTTGCCACGAGAATCTAAATACTTTTGTTTTCAAGTAGCCACACATGCTTCACTGATAAACGTAGTTATCATCTCAGGATTCGCTCGTCGCCATACAGTTTTACTCCTCATTTGTGTTGGAGACAACCATGGTATCACTCTGCTCAGATGAAATGAAATCCTTACACAGTTAAATGAAAAATCCGTTTCAGTAAGCATCAGACAAACCCATAAATAATATACATTTGTAACATGCACCAGGGTTAGACCATGGCCTATTTTAGAGAGGCATTCTGACTCACCGAAAAACCCCATTGAAACGTCACATTCCACCGCGAACTAAATAACGGAACTCATATGTGCCAAGGTTTATGATCAAGCAATCCTCCCCACAGAGAAATAAAACAAATTCACCGTACAAAATACAACAAATCACTGTTGAGAGTGATCCTTTCACTAAATCCTGCCGTGAAACCAACTGCATATCCATCTTTGTTTCCTGAACACGCTATAATAATTGCACTAATAGTTGACACTTGCAAGTTGCGTTGTTGGAATGTGACGCTTCAAAGGGATTTAACAATGAGTCAGAAGGCCTGTATCTACAGTAGGCTGGGGTTAGACGCTGGCATTATTCTGAAACCTCTTCCGTTAAACCATAATGTGTAGATATAGTGGCATTCCGTATGCACCCATTCACACAGACAAAATGTCTACACAAGATGGAGAGGCCTGCCGTAAGAACATTCCGTGTTTGGTTGTAGAATACAAAAGCGAATTATTCTTTTTCCGTAGGATCGGAATGCGTACCTTCTTGTGCACCTGCTCTCGAAGCTATTATTTTCAATCAGACATTCCAAGAATCCAGAACTTGTTAATGATGTTGGAGATTCAAAATACAGTATCCCTCTGTCCATCACATTTACTTTTTCTGTCTCTTACGTTTCTTACTTTGCGTTTCTTTCTCCTGGACACTTGGGAACCTGGTATTCAAACAGGCATGTTAATGTATGTTGCCAGGTAGCCAAAGGCTTCAGCTATACGAAGTAAGTATTTTAAAACTGCCTCCAACTTACTAGGCCTGGAGAAAGGTACAAATAATTCTCTCTCTCTCTCTCTCTCTCTCTCACACATACACACACACACACACACAGTAACGTTGTGGCTATTAGTTTACTGGAAAGCTGAACAGCTGGTATTTTGGGCAACGATTTTGAGCGGAAGCCATATTTGTGCTTGAAAAAATGAAGCATGGTGGCGCTGATCCGTTTTAGCGTGCTGTAATCATTGTTTAATGGACTGGGTAGAAGTATATCAGGACAGCAGTGCTAGTGTGCTTTGCCTATTTAAAGCTACTTGTGGAGAAATTGCGCTTCTTTCATCATTCTTGTTGGTTGTATAGAGCGTGTATGCCATTAAGAATAGTTCTCATCCTGGCACCAATGTAGCACCAAATGCCATTGCGCTCTGTAGAGTGCTGGGAGTTGTGCGTTACTGGGCCTGCACATTTATAACACTGGGGAATAGGGTGACCTCCACATTTATAACACTGGGGAATATGGCGGCCTCCACATTTATAACACTGGGGAATATGGCGGCCTCCACATTTATAATACTGGGGAATAGGTTGGCCTCCACATTTATAACACTGGGTAATATGTTGGCCTCCACATTTATAACACTGGGGAATATGTTGGCCTCCACATTTATAACACTGGGGAATATGGCGGCCTCCACATTTATAATACTGGGGAATAGGTTGGCCTCCACATTTATAACACTGGGTAATATGTTGGCCTCCACATTTATAACACTGGGGAATATGTTGGCCTCCACATTTATAACACTGGGGAATATGGCGGCCTTCACATTTATAACACTGGGGAATATGGCGGCCTCCACATTTATAACACTGGGGAATATGGCGGCCTCCACATTTATAATACTGGGGAATAGGTTGGCCTCCACATTTATAACACTGGGTAATATGTTGGCCTCCACATTTATAACACTGGGGAATATGTTGGCCTCCACATTTATAACACTGGGGAATATGTTGGCCTCCACATTTATAACACTGGGGAATATGGCGGCCTCCACATTTATAACACTGGGGAATATGGCGGCCTCCACATTTATAACACTGGGGAATATGGCGGCCTCCACATTTATAACACTGGGGAATATGGCGGCCTCCACATTTATAACACTGGGGAATATGGCGGCCTCCACATTTATAACACTGGGGAATATGGCGGCCTCCACATTTATAACACTGGGGAATATGGCGGCCTCCACATTTATAACACTGGGGAATATGTTGGCCTCCACATTTATAACACTGGGGAATATGGCGGCCTCCACATTTATAACACTGGGGAATATGGCGGCCTCCACATTTATAACACTGGGGAATATGGCGGCCTCCACATTTATAACACTGGGGAATATGGCGGCCTCCACATTTATAACACTGGGGAATATGGCGGCCTCCACATTTATAACACTGGGGAATATGGCGGCCTCCACATTTATAACACTGGGGAATATGGCGGCCTCCACATTTATAACACTGGGGAATATGGCGGCCTCCACTTTTATAACACTGGGGAATATGGTGGCCTCCACATTTATAACACTGGGGAATATGGCGGCCTCCACATTTATAACACTGGGAAACAATATTGCCTCCATCCATATTTGTAAGACCAGTGAACATGGCGGAAGTGTCACTTGTGGTTTAAGCAGTGCTGCATGAAAAGTTATAAATACTCCGGAACATAACTGTACGTTTATATGCAAAACCAGTATAGCATATAAATAGTATTAATAACTGGCTTTTTTAGATATTCATGGCTTATTGTACGTATTCTCTCTCTCTCTCTCTCTCTCTCTCCTTCTCTCTCAGTGTAGAGTGAATCGTGTTTTGGGGTGTGTTTTATTTGTAAATAAGAGAACCCCTCTCTCACTCCGTTTTCCCATTGTCACGCCTCCTTTAAATCTTCTCATTCTCCCTATTTCCCTCACTTCTCCCTTCAATCTCCCTCACTCCTAACGATAATCTTTTAGAGTGTATCTAGACTTCGTTACGTTATGTTTCTCATTGATCTATGCTTATCTGGAATCTAAGACTTTCCGCACGCTTTCAGCGCACCCTCTTTTTTTATCTACAGTATTATCTCATTCTGTCCTCGTCTCTCTCTCTCTCTCTCTCTCTCTCTCTCTCAATAATAGATTAGCCAAGTGTAGTCTGCCTAAGAGGAAAGGGATGACAAACCAGGTGCCCCCAAAACGCCAGCTGAAATCGGATGTGTGCGACCGAGAGGTGCAAATATGGCAGCCTCGCTGTAAACTACATCGTCCTTTTAAGGACGAACAAAGATGAATAGAAGGCTGCATTACCAAAAGATGATCCAACCATTTTAAGGTCTCGATATGAACAATCAGCACAATGGTACTGAAATATCATTTCTAATTGTATATCTCCTGGTGATACGTTCTTATATCATCATTTCTAATTGTATCTCTCCTGGTGATACGTTCTTATATCATCATTTCTAATTGTATCTCTCCTGGTAACAGATCTAATGTCATCATTTCTAATTGTATCTATCCTGGTAACAGTTCTAATGTCATAATTTCTAATTGTATCTCTCCTGGTAACAGATCTAATGTCATCATTTCTAATTGTATCTATCCTGGTAACAGTTCTAATGTCATCATTTCTAATTGTATCTCTCCTAGTAACAGTTCTAATGTCATCATTTCTAATTGTATCTCTCCTGGTGATAAGACTGTTCTTAGACATTTCATTGACCATGTTGTAATTGTTCTCAGCAGTACCATGGATGAAGGTCAAATTTTACATTGGTAGCCACATAGTTGTTTATATAAATAGTGGCATCAATTCACATCATAGAGGCTAAAATCAAGTATCAGTTTCTCAGAATTCACTAACGTTATTCTTCTTAAGCATGACTCGTATGGCGTATGTGCATATGCCTGACTTCCCAAATGTCGTTCATTCAGATACTTCATCCCGTTTGTAACATACGTAATCATTATATAATATATGTGTTCTGTGTGACATGAATGCAATTAGTAGCTTATATCTCACGGCAAAGGCTTAATTTATATATGCTCACCCCAGGTGGGCTTTCACCTCATGGGCGCGCTCATCTCAGGTGTGCTCTAAACTCAGGTATGGTAATCTATCATCCGCTCTTGTCTTATGTGTTCATCTCATGTGTGCTCTAAACTCAGGTATGGTAATATATCATCCGCTCTTGTCTTATGTGTTCATCTCAGGCGTGTTCGCACCCAAGGTGTGCTAATATCTTATGTGCTTATCAGGTCTGGTTATCTCAGGTGTGCTTTCATCTCAGGTGTGCTTTCACCTCAGGTGTGGTTATCTTAGATGTGCTCTCATCCCAGGTGTGCTCATCGGAGGTCTTGTCATCTGAAGTGTTGTCATATCAGTTATGGTCACGTTTAAGGTGTGTTCATTTCAGGCCTGCTCATCTTTGTATCCTCTTCTCAGGTGTTATCAGGTGTACTTTCACCTCAGGTGTGCTCACCAGGTTTGGTATCACCCCAGGTGTGCTCATATCTTATGTGCTGATCTCAGGTCTGGTTATCTCAGGTGCGCTTATATATTATGTGCTGATTTCAGGTCTGGTTATCTCAGGTGCGCTTATATCTTATGTGCTGATTTCAGGTCTGGTTATCTCAGGTGCGCTTATATCTTATGTGCTGATCTCAGGTCTGGGTGTGCTCTCATCTCATCTCATCCCAGGTGTGCTGATCTCAGGTCTGGTTATCTCAGGTGTGCTCTGATCTCAGGTCTGGTTATCTCAGGTGTACTCTCATCCCAGGTGTGCTGATCTCAGGTCTGGTTATTTAAGGTGTGCTCTAATCTCAGGTGTGCTCATATCAGGTAAGGTCACTGTGTAATATAGGTTGTTGGTCAGGATTGTGAGAAATTGAATATAATTATCTGTCTACCTTAAGTCAATCAATTAACAATTGTCTTTGTTTCTCCTGATTTCAGACCAAATGGTTGCGAGTCTCCTGTTAGTGACTTTGAATCAAGAGCACCAAAGGGACGTGGCAAACGTACCTGTCGGAACTCCGTCCAGTCTAGCGAGAGGCTTCCAGAGGGGAGGCGTTTGAGGAAGGGTCGCCGAGGAACTGTTAACAGCACCAGCAGTAATTTCACAGCCCCGCCCAGCCCGGCCAAATCGGATTTGAGTACTAGCAACATTAAGAGAAAAGCCAAACCGAATGACCTTGACAACGATAAAGCCAAGCGCAGTCGGTCGTGTTCTCGTGGAGTGACAGGCGCAGAGAGCCCTACACCGGACGGCTACATCGTGTGCCCAGAGCCGAACTGCCACAAGAAGTACAAACACATGAACGGGCTAAGATATCACAGAACACACGCTCATCGTAAGTCCTCTCTCACAGACGATGCTAAAGACGAAGAAGATGAAGGTGAAGAGGACGAGGAGAAGATAGAAAAGAAGGAAATGACTACTGTGTATGAGAAGGCTGAGAGAATGAAAGCGAAAGAGAGACAGAAGATAAAAGAGCAACAAAGAATCTCTGGTAGAGACTCAAAGGATTCACTTGATGATGATATTCCTCTCAAGGAAATCGCGAACAAGGTCAGCGGGCAAGCCCACAAAGTAGACGCAGTGAGTGCAAACAAAGACAGGAGCGAAGAGGAGTCCAGCAGCAATAGTAATGACGGAAGCTCAGGGATTACCGTCAGCTCGGGTGTCAGCAGCAAGGTGGAACCTCAGGTGGTGCTGACCAAGACTGACATTCATGTACAGAGAGATTCCATGTCTCCCAGCACAGCCTCCACCCCAGTGTCTAAGAAAAAGGACTCACACTTAGTGGAGGTTTCGATCTCAACGTCTTCTTCAGTGCCTTGTTTGCCATCAGCAAGTGAAAGTCCAAATCCAGTAGTTTTAAATAGTGACAGCGGTATCGCTAACTTGCCTACAGTGCCCACTGCTAAGTCGCAAGCCCATAACGTCACACCTACAAGTTCCGTAACTCTCATCACTCAGACATGTACTACCCTCTGTGCTGTATCAGCTCAAACAATGCCGGTGATGACCTCAGCTACTGGTCAAGCAAGTGCCACAACGCTCACATCTGTGCTTGGCGTGACCATGACCCCAGACAGACTGAGTGGCAGCAAAAGTTCCGGTTTCATAAAATCAATCACTTCTGCTCGACCAATCGTGCCGGCAATTTGTTCACCGCAGATGCCGGGTTCGGTTAACCCTCACTCACATAACCTTGGCGCCATATCCTCCATGCAGGTGCATGGTTCCACGCTCAAACCTATTCAGCCCAAACCGACCATCATGGGAGACTACTCAGCCGTCAGTCCGGCACTATCAGACCTGAGTAAAGAGAGGTCGAGGAAGCCAAAGAAGAAAAAAGACAACACAGAAACTGCTGCTCTTGCTCCAGGTAACCCTGGCTTGAAAGGACACGTGACCTCTCGAGAACCTAGTAGTACTCTACATGCTATGCCCTCTCATGATGATGATTACAAGTGTGAACGGACAGCTGTGATAAAGAATTCTAATCCGTCCAAACCACATGAAGCTTCCAGCCCCAGCAATGATATGCCCAAGTTACCATTCCAGACCTCAGTAAACGCCCACAAACTGCAATGTTCTCTCAACGCGGATCTACCTCTCACGAGTATGTCCCGTGTAGCCATCCCTCCATCCACATTGCTCGTTTCATCCAGCATTGACAGCAAGAGCACAGTCAATGATGACGTGCACAGCCCCGCATATTCCGACATTTCTGACGCCAATGACAGCAACTCTCCGCTCCAACAGGACAGCCCAAAGAAAGATCCATCCCTCAAAAAGGATGGTCAGGCCAATGGACCTCCACATTTGGGACCTGATAACAGCTCTCTGTCTCAGCACTATGGCAATATATTCTATTATGGCGGTCCCCAAAATTACATGCCACACGGAATTAGTCCTCAGATGTCCTCTCCGACCTTGTCTGATGGCTTGATAAAAAAAGATGACCTGGAAGAGAAACGACCTTCCAGCTCCAACGACAACCAGCACGACAAGAAAGAGGGAGCCCGTTGTATACAGGAAACAGAACTTCAGCAGAAGTCCCTGATCAATTATTTTGCTCACCTTCATGGCGTGTCGCCAGCGGCAGTACAGCTACAGTACAATCTCGCCGGCTACAGTCCCTCCGCCATGGACCCGTCTTACGCAGCGCTAGCCCAGCAGGCCTTGGACCAGCAGAAGCGCCTGATGCAGCATCAGCAGCATGATATGATCATCAAGACAGAAGATGGCCCAGGGAAGCGAACGCCGTCAGGGATTCCATCATCTAACCGCCCTGTGAGGTCTGGGTACGAGCCCACTGGCAAGCTCAACTCGGGTGCTGACATGTTGGAAACACAGATGGACCAGAGACGATCGAGCGGTGATCGAGACCAGCTGACGAGAGACAAACACAATGATATACACCAGACTCTGAAAGAAAATATCGAACTGAAGCCTAAGATAGGGCTCAGCCAAGATCAACAAAACTATCACATGATGAAACAGCAGCAGCAACAACAGCAGCAGAACGATATTCTCAGAGCAGAGATGTATCATCAACAGAAGATGAAAATGTACGAAAGTCAACGCCAGGACAAACGCAAAAGTCCGCCTGAACTGACAAGCACTGCGGGTCATCCTCCAGGGGTGATATCCAGAAACCTAACAGACAGCAAACCCCTGGAGATGATCTCTATCGACATGATTAAAAAGGAGATCGTGCACCAAAAGGACAGTTCAAGATTTGTCTCAGTCAATTCAAAACGGGTTGATATCAAAGAAGAAAACGGTAAGCCAGGACCATCATCCTCGTCCCTAGATATGGCTTCCAAATCTAGATCTCCTAGTCAGTATAATGCACCAAACATTCCACAAGCTAGCTCAGCAGCTTCGTCTTCATCAGCACCAACATCTTTGCCATCATCTGTAGCAGCAGCATCATTACCTGTGTCTCTCGTCAACTCTCTCCCAACATCAGCGGCAGCATTTCCCTACACTCCATACTACCCACACTTCAGGCCAGTGCAGCTTGACACCATGTATAGAGCTCTCAGTCCCCACATTATTGGATATTCCAACACCCCCCATGGGTATATCCACCCGACTCAGTTGGCCTACAGAATGCCTGTTGTAGACCAAGACGGCAAATCTCCGGATTCAGTGGAGAACTTACGAGGTGAGGGTCCTGGCCTGACCCCCAATACTGGATACGCCCCTGTTCACAAGATTCATGAACTACACGACAAAGGACGGCCTAGCCCTGGGGTACACTCTCCAGCACCGACCAAGTCTACAAGTGGGGATAACCTCCATTCTTCGCCAGGCTCCACCACGCCAGGCCCTCCCGTAGATAAGGTCAAGGACAAACAAAGGGAGTATTCCAGCTCGCCCCCCACCCAACGACACGTTCACACCCACCACCACACGCACGTGATGAGCGGGTTTCCAGCACTCTACACGCCGGATGCTTATAGTAAGTTGATAAAGCGAGTGTAGAGTGCCAAGAACTGTCCGTGTGTCAGAAAACTGATATTTCATGTGTGATGTCTTTCTAACCTGCTCCCAAACTAGCAACAATTGTATAACCATCTCCTATTTGCTTGCATACAACAAATAAAATTACTTGGCACGTTTTTTCAGTCCAAAGCTAACTCTAGTCTAGCAATTGCTAACTATTATTTGTCTGTCTGTGATGATGCTATTGTGTCTTTGTCTGTCTGTCTGTCTGCGTGTGGTTGTGTGTGTGTTTGTTTCTCCCTTCTCCCCTCTTAAGTTGTATCACACACGTTACTTTAATCAGGGGAGATCATTATTTCTACATCTGTTACCAACTCACGAGCGGAATGCGCGTGCATTAGTGAAACAACATAACAGGGGAAAGATAAAATATGGGGGGGGGGGGGGGCAAGATGTTTGAATCATAGAGCTTCTTTCGATCCACCGGAAACAAGTGAAAGTGAGTTTTTGTATGGCCTGATGTAACCAAAACGACTTGTTGAAATGGTGTACCTTAACCTAATGAAATGTAAACCAGGTAAACATCTGTCGTTCAAACCTAGATGGCTACTGTACGCTCAGTCGTCTTGCTTTTCAGTTTCTTGTGAGTGTGAGAGGGAGATGTGATGAATGAACGTTCAGTCAGCAAGCTTACCCAGAGTAAGTGTGAGTTAACGACAGGGGACTGTACGTTCAGTCAGCAACTTACCCAGAGTATGTGTGAGTTAACGACAGGTGACTGAACGTTCAGTCAGCAAGCTTACCCAGAGTAAGTGTGAGTTAACGACAGGGGACTGTACGTTCAGTCAGCAAGCTTACCCAGAGTATGTGTGTGGATAACGGAATGTGCATTACCATGAAAGGGGCATTGTGCTACCCCAGCGGGCTCAAACTGCCTCTTTTAAAACTCTATACACGTGACAGTTGTCCAAGAGTCATGTCCGAGACTATGTGGGCTTCAATCATATGTGGGCTTCAATCATATGTATAGGTACTTACAACTTACCGCACTTTATGGGGTGTAACAAACAAGGGATTCAATGTGTCCCTTCCAAGGGACTGGCATAGTCTTTCTAATGGGCTAAGTATAACCCGTCCAAGGCGTTCAGTATAGTCTTTCTAATTGGCTAAGTATAACCCGTACATGGTGTTCAGCATAGTCTTTCTAATTGGCTAAGTATAACCCGTCATGGTGTTCAGCATAGTCTTTCTAATGGGCTAAGTATAACTCGTCATGGTGTTCAGCATAGTCTTTCCAAGGGGCATAGCGTAGCTATTCCAAGGTACTCGTAGGATTTCCAAGTGGCTCAGTATAGTAACGCCTTTCCAAAGGACTGAGTATAGCCCTACCAAGTGATTGCGAAGCCCTTCTAAGGAACTCAGTATAGCCCTACCAAGTGACAAAGTATATATAGCCTTTCCAAGGAACTCGTAGTTTTTCCAGGAGACTCGACAAAGCATAGTCCTTGCAGGAGATAACATGGCCCTTCCAGGACACTCAGCACAGCCTTACTACGGGGCAGCATGTTTTCTAAGAGATTTAGCTAGTCCTTTCAATTCTCAGCATATCCCATTCAAGACAGCTTGGTGTAGCCCTTATGCAGGGCTCAGCATAGTCCTTCCCCCCACTCAGCAGTATCCCTTCCAACTCACTGAGCATAGCTCTTCCAACTCACTAAGTACAGCTCTTCCAGCTCACTCAGCATAGCCCTTCCAACTCACTCAGCATATCCCTTCCAACTCGCCCAGCAAAGCCTTCCAATTCATTCAGCCTAATAATTTCAACTCACTCAGCATAGCCCTTCCAACTCACTCAGCATATCCCTTCCAACTCACTCAGCATAGCCTTCCAACTCGCCCAGCAAAGCCTTCCAATTCATTCAGCCTAATCATTTCAACTCACTCAGCATAGCCCTTCCAACTCACTCAGCACATCCCTTCCAACTCACTCAGCCTAATCATTTCAACTCACTCAGCATAGCCCTTTCAATTCATTCAGCCTAATCATTTCAACTCACTCAGCACATCCTTTCCAACTCACTCAGCACATCCCTTTCAACTCACTCAGCCTAATCATTTCAACTCACTCAGCATAGCCCTTCCAACTCACTCAGCACATCCCTTCCAACTCACTCAGCCTAATCATTTCAACTCACTCAGCATAGCCTTTCCAACTCACTCAGCACATCCCTTTCAACTCACTCAGCCTAATCATTTCAACTCACTCAGCATAGCCCTTCCAACTCACTCAGCACATCCCTTCCAACTCACTCAGCCTAATCATTTCAACTCACTCAGCATAGCCCTTTCAATTCACTCAGCATAGCTCTTCCAACTCACTCAGCATAGCCCTTCCAACTCACTCAGTCTAATCATTTCAACTCACTCAGCATAGCCCTTCCAACTCACTCAGCATAGCCCTTCCAACTCACTCAGCACATCCCTTCCAACTCACTCAGCACATCCCTTCCAACTCACTCAGCCTAATCATTTCAACTCACTCAGCATAGCCCTTCCAACTCACTCAGCCTAATCATTTCAACTCACTCAGCATAGCCCTTCCAACTCACTCAGCCTAATCATTTCAACTCACTCAGCATAGCCCTTCCAACTCACTCAGCCTAATCATTTCAACTCACTCAGCATAGCCCTTCCAACTCACTCAGCCTAATCATTTCAACTCACTCAGCCTAATCATTTCAACTCACTCAGCATAGCCCTTCCAACTCACTCAGCATAGCCCTTCCAATTCACTCAGCACATCCCTTCCAACTCACTCAGCCTAATCATTTCAACTCACTCAGCATAGCCCTTCCAACTCACTCAGTACAGCCCTCCAATTCATTCAGCCTAATCATTTCAACTCACTCAGCATAACCCTTCCAACTCACTCAGCATAGCCCTTCCAATTCACTCAGCATAGCCCTCCAATTCACTCAGCCTAATCATTTCAACTCACTCAGCATAGCCCTTCCAATTCACTCAGCACAGCCCTCCAATTCATTCAGCCTAATCATTTCAACTCACTCAGCATAGCCCTTCCAACTCACTCAGCATAGCCCTTCCAACTCACTCAGCATAGCCCTTCCAACTCACTCAGCATAGCCCTTCCAATTCACTCAGCCAAATCATTTCAACTCACTCAGTTTAACCTTTCTAACTGACCCTTTTAAATCTCACATTCTCCTCGTTATACAAATGAGACGGGCATAACATAACAATTTTACAAATCTAACACTCCTCAGACACTATTGCTACTTAGCTTTAGGCTCTTCCATGCCACATATGAGGTCGGTTTTCTTAAAGTTCTTTCACCTGGCCTGTTCTATTCCAAGTGGCCATATTGTTTGGATAATGGTCTTCAGGTCAATAGGGTGCGGGTTCAAAACCGGTGGACCCCAACAAATGAAATACATAAATATAGTTATAATAGGTTTACCAATATTCAGCTTAATTCAGTTAAAGTGCCATCTCTGCATCGAAGGTCGGCTGCAACGGATCTCCATCGTACTCTATCTCTTGTCGTAATGGTGCAATCCGACATACTTTTTCCAGTCCGTCTTATGTTGTTATCAACCCACCTAAAACGTTGTCTGCCTCTTGGACCACTAATTTCCACTCTACCCTCCAGTATGGTCTTTAACAAGGACTCTTGTTTTGTTATACGCCCAAAATAACTTAGCTGTCTAAGCTTGACGTGCTGTCTAAGCTTGACGTGCTGTCTAAGCTTGACGTGCTGTCTAAGCTTGACGTGCTGTCTAAGCTTGACGTGCTGTCTAAGCTTGACGTGCTGTCTAAGCTTGACGTGCTGTCTAAGCTTGACGTCGGTCATTAGTTGTCTCCTCACCCTCAACTTATTCAACACCTCCACATTTGCTCTCTTCTCTTTCCAATAAATGAGACCCAATCTTATATTCATCATTTCCCAGTGTCATCTCCATTCTGATTTGAAAAGTGTCTTATGTCCATCATTCGACTTGTTTGAACATTTCTCTTTCACTTTGCTGCAGTATTTCGAAGAACTGCTTTTTGCAACCAAACTTGTCTTTGTTGCTTTTCACAAGTCCTGTAATGTTAGATTCCCTCGATACCATCTCAAGCATTTTCTAGAAATCTCGTGTTCATTGTTTTATCGGCTAGAAATATCATATTTATTGTTTTGTCAGCTAGAAATCTCATGTTCGTTGTTTTATTGGCTAGAAATCTCATGTTTATTGTTTTGTCGGCTTGGAATCACATGTTGGTTTTGTTAACTTGAAATCACATTTATTGTTTTGTTTGTCTATAAATCTCATATTTATTGTTTTGTCTGCTGCAAATATTATTTTTGTTTTGTTGGCATGAAGTTTCATATTGGTTTTGTTGGATAGAAATCTCATATTTATTGATTTGTCTGCTAGAGATCCATATTGGTTATGTCTGCTGGAATACCAAATTTATTGTTTTGTCGGCTAGAAATCTCATATTCATTATTTTGTCTGATAGAAATCTATATTTGTTGTTTTTCTGACTATAAATATAATTTATTTTGGTGTCTAGAAATCTAGTGTATTGTGTTGTCAGCTAGAAATCTCATTTATTGTTTTCTCAGCTAGAAATCTCATATTTATTGTTTTGTCAGCTAGAAATCTCATATTTATTGTGTTGTCATCTAGAAATCCCATATTGCTTTGTGAGCTAGAAATCCCTTTCACTTGCACACTCTTGTATCTGTTGTCTGTTACCAATAACTACAAAGTAAAGATAACAATATTTAGCCGCGTATTACCGATGCCCAAACGGGGAGCAGCATAATTTGCCAGGCGTGTAACAAACAACTAAAATGGGTTTGGCATGGGACTAGCTGTCCTATCCTGCAGAAACTTTTTCCCTGCAGAAACTTTCAGCCACAAAAACAATCATGTATTGGCAGGTGAAGATTCGATCATTGGAAATGTATTTGTGGATTACTCAACGTCTGGATAATTCAACATATGGATAACTCGACTTGCGGATAACTCTACATGTGGATAACATTTGTGGATAACTCAATATGTGGATAACACATGGGAATAAATCGGCATGTGGATAACTCGTCGTGTTTTTGTGGATGACTGGAGGTTTTTTTGTGGATGACTCGTCCTGTATTTGTGGATGACTTAATGTGTGGATAACTTGACGTGTATATGTGGATAACTTTGTGTGTATTTGTGAATAACATGTGTATTTCTTAATAACGTGTATTTGTGGATGACTCCACGTCTGTATATATTTGTGTTTGAGTCGTCATATAATTGTGTTTGACTCGTCATGTATTTGTGTTTCACCCGTCACATAATTGTCTTTGACTCGTCATGTATTTGTGTTTGACTCGTTATGTGTTTTTGTTTAACCCGTCACATAATTGAGTTTGACTTGTCATATATTTGTGTTTCTGATCGTGTATTTGTGTTTGACTCGTCATGTATTTGTGGATGACTCGTCATGTATTTTGTGGATGACTTGTCATGCATTTATGGATGACTCGTCGTGCATTTATGGATGACCTATGCTCCATAAGGAACTGAACGTGATTTGATTGACGGAAATGTTAGAACTCACATTGTGCTAGGTCTGTTGCGTAGGTTGTTGGGTGGGGGGTGGGGCGCGGCTTTAGTACCAGATTTACTCCATAATTGAAGGTTTCGGGTGCCCATTTGCAGTTCGTTCACCTGTTTTCTTCCAAGTCTTTCCTCTAGTTTACAGAATAGTAGACTGGAGCAAATTGCTACCACACAGTGAACCAGGTCCTACCTTTACCTAGCGATGCTCGCGCACAAACCACTCAGACACAGATTCTCTCATACCTCGCCATAATTATTCTCAGATTTTGAAAGTTTGTAATCACACTGTCCGTATCCATTCACATTTTTCAACATTTGTTATACCTCCCCTATGCTTTCACATGATAACATGTGATAGTTATACATGGCTATACATTCTCTTCTCATTTTGACATCAAGGCACGTCTAGTTTAGCCATTAACCAAGTCCTCTTGGTTATAGCAAGGCGTGCTGATCATGATGGTGATGTGGCAACCAGCCCATGATTAGAGTTGATAAGGGCTGAATTATTTTGTATCTGTATACCTGTCGGAACATTATGTATTATAGTGTAGCTGTCATAATATTCTGTATTATAGTGTAGCTCTCAGAACATTCTGTATTATAGTGTAGCTCTCAGAACATTCTGTATTATAGTGTAGCTCTCAGAACATTCTGTATTATAGTGTAGCTCTCAGAACATTCTGTATTATAGTGTAGCTCTCAGAACATTCTGTATTATAGTGTAGCTCTCAGAACATTCTGTATTATAGTGTAGCTCTCAGAACATTCTGTATTATAGTGTAGCTCTCAGAACATTCTGTATTATAGTGTAGCTCTCAGAACATTCTGTATTATAGTGTAGCTCTCAGAACATTCTGTATTATAGTGTAGCTCTCAGAACATTCTGTATTATAGTGTAGCTCTCAGAACATTCTGTATTATAGTGTAGCTCTCAGAACATTCTGTATTATAGTGTATCTGTAGGAACATTCTGTATTATAGTGTAGCTCTCAGAACATTCTGTATTATAGTGTAGCTCTCAGAACATTCTGTATTATAGTGTAGCTCTCAGAACATTCTGTATTATAGTGTAGCTCTCAGAACATTCTGTATTATAGTGTATCTGTAGGAACATTCTGTATTATAGTGTAGCTCTCAGAACATTCTGTATTATAGTGTAGCTCTCAGAACATTCTGTATTATAGTGTATCTGTAGGAACATTCTGTATTATAGTGTAGCTCTCAGAACATTCTGTATTATAGTGTAGCTCTCAGAACATTCTGTATTATAGTGTATCTGTCATAACATTCTGTATTATAGTGTATCTGTCATAACATTCTGTATTATAGTGTATCTGTAGGAACATTCTGTATTATAGTGTAGCTCTCAGAACATTCTGTATTATAGTGTAGCTCTCAGAACATTCTGTATTATAGTGTAGCTCTCAGAACATTCTGTATTATAGTGTAGCTCTCAGAACATTCTGTATTATAGTGTAGCTCTCAGAACATTCTGTATTATAGTGTATCTGTCGGAACATTCTGTATTATAGTGTATCTGTCATAACATTCTGTATTATAGTGTAGCTCTCAGAACATTCTGTATTATAGTGTATCTGTCATAACATTATGTATTATAGTGTAGCTCTCAGAACATTCTGTATTATAGTGTAGCTCTCAGAACATTCTGTATTATAGTGTAGCTCTCAGAACATTCTGTATTATAGTGTAGCTCTCAGAACATTCTGTATTATAGTGTATCTGTCATAACATTCTGTATTATAGTGTAGCTCTCAGAACATTCTGTATTATAGTGTAGCTCTCAGAACATTCTGTATTATAGTGTAGCTCTCAGAACATTCTGTATTATAGTGTATCTGTCATAACATTCTGTATTATAGTGTAGCTCTCAGAACATTCTGTATTATAGTGTAGCTCTCAGAACATTCTGTATTATAGTGTAGCTGTAGGAACATTATGTATTATAGTGTAGCTGTAGGAACATTCTGTATTATAGTGTAGCTGTAGGAACATTCTGTATTATAGTGTAGCTGTAGGAACATTCTGTATTATAGTGTAGCTGTAGGAACATTCTGTATTATAGTGTAGCTGTAGGAACATTCTGTATTATAGTGTAGCTCTCAGAACATTCTGTATTATAGTGTAGCTCTCAGAACATTCTGTATTATAGTGTAGCTCTCAGAACATTCTGTATTATAGTGTAGCTGTCAGAACATTCTGTATTATAGTGTAGCTGTCAGAACATGGAGGCTGCGTGACCTACTGCTGAAGCTCCTGCATCACAATCCCAAAGCACCTGTTTCGAATCCCACTCGTGTCCAGTTTGACAGACATGGTCTTGTTTCGCTCCTCCACGTACGGAAAGTAGTGGCAACCTACCGTACTGCAAACTTTGCCAAGAAACTTATAACAGCCAAATAGGTTAGCAGTTGTAAGAAGCGACGTTATGTAAAGCACATGATACTTACTTTTTGTCAGAACATTCTGTAATATAGTGTACCTGTAAGAACTACAGTTTATAGTGTTCCTCTTGGAACACAATTTCATTTTCCATTTCATCTCCCATTACATAGTCTCATCTCCCACACTATAATCTTCAATCACACAATCTCATCTCCCATTACACACTTTTATCTCATAGTCTTACTTCTCATCATAACACAATCTCATCTCACCGTGCATACTCGCGTCTCAAATTGACACTTATCTCCCATTACACACTAAGTGCCCACACCACACTCGCTTCAACCACCAGTAATTTATTCTAATCCTCTCTCTCTCTCTCTCTCTCTCTCTCTCTCTCTCTCTCTCTCTCACACACACACACACATCCCCCCTTCCCTCACAATTACCAAACCCTACCTATAGCTCATACCTAAGCTGTCGCTACAACAGATTCATCCCCTAACGCTTAACTCAGTAGGCATTGGTAAGCACATTTAGCACGCTAGTACTCAAAACTTGTAACAACACCCATATCCGCCCATTATTGTTGTTAGTTCTAGCAGTTGGTCTAGTGCATATTTTTTAGCTTCCCAAACAAATGATTGTCACTCACAGTTTGGCAATGGGCTGTTTTCAAATCAAGAGCAGGATTTTGTTTCAAACTTGTATCTCGTTTTATGTCGCTCTTATTTGTGAGTTCATTATGGGAAACAGCCGTGGCTTTTGCCGCAGGAAATAAGGAAGGATAATCGATCTGAGACTTTTGATGTTTCACAATTAGAGCAGGGGCGGGAGTTACCCTTCTTGAACGTGATAATTGAAGGTATTTATAGATTGATGAGAGTACGCCGGGCTCAGGTTAGCTCTCGTTGGATAGTCAGGCTTTCAGGAGAGCTGGTGGACATGGCAGCAAAGATGGATAGAGGAGAGGCGTCATGGCCAGTGTGATGAGGAAGATCATGACGTAAGTTGATGCTGAGTTTTTGATAAGGTTTACTCGTGGGATGTGGAAAAAAATGTTCAAGTTGTGAGGTTTACTCCAAGGGGGTGGGAGGTTAAGGTAAGACCAAAGGTATGCTGAGGTTGAGCTTAAGAGGTTTACTATCGACAGATGGGAGGGTAAGACCAGGGGTTGGCTGAGCTTAAGAGGTTTACTAGCGGCAGATGGGAGGGTAAGACTAGGGGTTTGCTGAGCTTAAGAGGTTTACTAGTGGCAGATGGGAGGATAAGGCCAAAGGTTTGCTGATGTTGATCTTAACAGAAGGTTTACTAACGACAGATGGGAGGATAAGGCCAAAGGTATGCTGATGTTGATCTTAAGAGAAGGTTTACTAACGACAGATGGGAGGGATATGCTGAGCTATAGAAATGTTTGCCCACAGAGTGGTAAGGATATCCAACATGGCTGGTACTTGTTGGAGAACTCGTCGTGCGTGATCTTTATAAACGAAATGTCTTTGTTCGCTCCAGCATGATCACAGTCACTATAGCTGGCCTCCTTACAGGAAGCACGCGGAAAGCTTGCATGTGCTTCTTGTAGAGGTGGTGTCTGTGTCACTTTTGTTTTACACGATGAGGTTGCGACGACATGCACAACTCTGTTCAGTCGCTTTTTCTGCATTTACAGTAATGGGCCGTATACCTATTATTTTAAGTCGGCTTGGGGGGGGGGGGGGGGTGTTCATGATGAAGATACAGATGCAGTAACCAACAATATTATGTATGCGTTTCTTTCTTTTCAAGTGTGAACTTAGGTCTTTGATCAGTTCGTTCCTCCACCGGATATGTGGACGTGTACAGTCACAGGGCCGCCATTTCGTCGTTCCACGTGCCCATCCTGTCAGGCGTACGTACCACATGTCCAGCCCAGCGATGTCTGCGTGATATCGCTGCTTCCGAGATGTCCTGGCGCAAATTTTGACGTCGAATTTATTCATTTCAGATCTGATGTACGCGTCTTTCCATTGCTTGTTGGGTGATTTGGAGTTTGTTATCACATGACAGCCCGTCTGAAAGACGCAGACCCTTACATAAAATGCATGCTGAAGTCGGATGCACTGGGCCGACAGGCGCAAAATAAAAATCACAGTGCAACGCACACCGCCTTGGGAATTAGAGAAACAAGGCGCGCGCAAAAAAAACAAAACAAACACGGTTCCAACATGTCGAATGCCTACATTCTTCGTTTTCTCGGTCCATGGTATTCTGGGAACCTTTCTATAACATTTTGACTAATCGAAGGACGAGATTCTCTTTCTTAGTGTTTGGGTAACTGTCCATGTTTCACAGTCGTATGCTGCCACTGGAAAAGCACAGTTTATCCAAATTATCGATTTGGTTGGATTGCTGGTATTCGGCTACAGTATCCTCAAGTTCTGTAGCTTCTGCCGTTGCCAACATTCTTCTGATTTCCTTTGAGCAGTCGCCATTGTCAATTCTGGAGCCCATATACTTTCAGTTCACCACCTGTTCTTCGTGACCTGTTCTATTTCCACACCACCTAATGTGAATTATATATGTAACGGTTTAGATTGATAGTACTCGTATAACAGTAAAGGTGGTCACACAACAGCAACTGATGATCAGGAAATGAAGTGTTGGAGGTACTAAGCCACATTTTGTCTAGATGTGAAGTGACCAGTTCTTTTCCTAACAGCATTTCCATTTTCTATCCGGAAACCAGGTGCAAATTTACAGCTTTGTAGACTGGACTATATCGTAACTGGCGTTCATACACCGCATATTTGTTGTGAAAGCGACTACTTCTACCAATTGGCTAGTCAGATACAGTAGAAGTATCTCATTTATAATGTGTAGAAGTATAATTTTTCATGTGTAATAAACGTATTACATTTATAATGTGTAATAGAAGTGTCTCATTTATAAAGTTTAGTAGAAATATCTCCTTTATACGGTGTAGTAGAAATTAGATTAAATATTCATTGTATTCAATATTTTGAAGTAATTGACTTCTAGGTCACATTGACCTGACTTCACGTGCATCGTATGGAATTAACCCTCGACCTCTATAGTTCGTGCGATTAATGAGTTGACCAGGCGCCACACTCACGCTCATAAAGTTGACACTCTGACAGTAGTTAATTGTCCACTGGTTACCCTTTCCTTCTCAGACAGTGATAGTTTCTTGATATTGGTGTCTCTACTTTCTGTGAGAAACGATTATGATTTCTAACACTCATCAAGTCTGAACAAAATTTTAATCTGCAACTCCGCCATAACTCAATTCATTCTAGCATCTTTTCCATCTTTGCTGCCCACTGTCACATCTTTTTAATAATCTCCTCAAATATTGTCTTCAATAACTGGGCCCAAATGTCAATTCTTCGGGAAAACCCCATCTCCCAAAAGGGTCCCTTCTAACAATCCTCATAATCTCTACAAATGTCCCCTCTTAATAATCTCCTCAAATATTGTCTTCAATAACTGGGCCCAAATGTCAATTCTTCCGGAAAACCCCATCTCCCAAAAGGGTCCCTTCTAACAATCCTCATAATCTCTACAAATGTCCCCTCTTAATAATCTCCTCAAATATTGTCTTCAATAACTGGGCCCAAATGTCAATTCTTCCGGAAAACCCCATCTCCCAAAAGGGTCCCTTCTAACAATCCTCATAATCTCTACAAATGTCCCCTCTTAATAATCTCCTCAAATATTGTCTTCAATAACTGGGCCCAAATGTCAATTCTTCCGGAAAACCCCATATCCCAAAAGGGTCCCTTCTAACAATCCTCATAATCTCTCCAAATGTCCCCTCTTAATAATCTCCTCAAATATTGTCTTCAATAACTGGGCCCAAATGTCAATTCTTCCGGAAAACCCCATCTCCCAAAAGGGTCCCTTCTAACAATCCTCATAATCTCTCCAAATGTCTCCTCTTAATAATCTCCTCAAATATTGTCTTCAATAACTGGGCCCAAATGTCAATTCTTCCGGAAAACCCCATCTCCCAAAAGGGTCCCTTCTAACAATCCTCATAATCTCTACAAATGTCCCCTCTTAATAATCTCCTCAAATATTGTCTTCAATAACTGGGCCCAAATGTCAATTCTTCCGGAAAACCCCATCTCCCAAAAGGGTCCCTTCTAACAATCCTCATAATCTCTCCAAATGTCCCCTCTTAATAATCTCCTCAAATATTGTCTTCAATAACTGGGCCCAAATGTCAATTCTTCCGGAAAACCCCATCTCCCAAAAGGGTCCCTTCTAACAATCCTCATAATCTCTACAAATGTCCCCTCTTAATAATCTCCTCAAATATTGTCTTCAATAACTGGGCCCAAATGTCAATTCTTCCGGAAAACCCCATCTCCCAAAAGGGTCCCTTCTAACAATCCTCATAATCTCTCCAAATGTCCCCTCTTAATAATCTCCTCAAATATTGTCTTCAATAACTGGGCCCAAATGTCAATTCTTCCGGAAAACCCCATCTCCCAAAAGGGTCCCTTCTAACAATCCTCATAATCTCTCCAAATGTCCCCTCTTAATAATCTCCTCAAATATTGTCTTCAATAACTGGGCCCAAATATCAATTCTTCTGGAAAACCCCATCTCCCAAAAGGGTCCCTTCTAACAATCCTCATAATCTCTCCAAATGTCCCCTCTTAATAATCTCCTCAAATATTGTCTTCAATAACTGGGCCCAAATGTCAATTCTTCCGGAAAACCCCATCTCCCAAAAGGGTCCCTTCTAACAATCCTCATAATCTCTCCAAATGTCCCCTCTTAATAATCTCCTCAAATATTGTCTTCAATAACTGGGCCCAAATGTCAATTCTTCCGGAAAACCCCATCTCCCAAAAGGGTCCCTTCTAACAATCCTCATAATCTCTACAAATGTCCCCTCTTAATAATCTCCTCAAATATTGTCTTCAATAACTGGGCCCAAATGTCAATTCTTCCGGAAAACCCCATCTCCCAAAAGGGTCCCTTCTAACAATCCTCATAATCTCTCCAAATGTCCCCTCTTAATAATCTCCTCAAATATTGTCTTCAATAACTGGGCCCAAATGTCAATTCTTCCGGAAAACCCCATCTCCCAAAAGGGTCCCTTCTAACAATCCTCATAATCTCTCCAAATGTCCCCTCTTAATAATCTCCTCAAATATTGTCTTCAATAACTGGGCCCAAATGTCAATTCTTCCGGAAAACCCCATCTCCCAAAAGGGTCCCTTCTAACAATCCTCATAATCTCTCCAAATGTCCCCTCTTAATAATCTCCTCAAATATTGTCTTCAATAACTGGGCCCAAATGTCAATTCTTCCGGAAAACCCCATCTCCCAAAAGGGTCCCTTCTAACAATCCTCATAATCTCTCCAAATGTCCCCTCTTAATAATCTCCTCAAATATTGTCTTCAATAACTGGGCCCAAATGTCAATTCTTCCGGAAAACCCCATCTCCCGAAAGGGTCCCTTCTAACAATCCTCATAATCTCTACAAATGTCCCCTCTTAATAATCTCCTCAAATATTGTCTTCAATAACTGGGCCCAAATGTCAATTCTTCCGGAAAACCCCATCTCCCAAAAGGGTCCCTTCTAACAATCCTCATAATCTCTACAAATGTCCCCTCTTAATAATCTCCTCAAATATTGTCTTCAATAACTGGGCCCAAATGTCAATTCTTCCGGAAAACCCCATCTCCCAAAAGGGTCCCTTCTAACAATCCTCATAATCTCTACAAATGTCCCCTCTTAATAATCTCCTCAAATACTGTCTTCAATAACTGGGCCCAAATGTCAATTCTTCGGGAAAACCCCATCTCCCAAAAGGGTCCCTTCTAACAATCCTCATAATCTCTCCAAATGTCCCCTCTTAATAATCTCCTCAAATATTGTCTTCAATAACTGGGCCCAAATGTCAATTCTTCCGGAAAACCCCATCTCCCAAAAGGGTCCCTTCTAACAATCCTCATAATCTCTCCAAATGTCTCCTCTTAATAATCTCCTCAAATATTGTCTTCAATAACTGGGCCCAAATGTCAATTCTTCCGGAAAACCCCATCTCCCAAAAGGGTCCCTTCTAACAATCCTCATAATCTCTCCAAATGTCCCCTCTTAATAATCTCCTCAAATATTGTCTTCAATAACTGGGCCCAAATGTCAATTCTTCCGGAAAACCCCATCTCCCAAAAGGGTCCCTTCTAACAATCCTCATAATCTCTACAAATGTCCCCTCTTAATAATCTCTTCAAATATTGTCTTCAATAACTGGGCCCAAATGTCAATTCTTCCGGAAAACCCCATCTCCCAAAAGGGTCCCTTCTAACAATCCTCATAATCTCTCCAAATGTCCCCTCTTAATAATCTCCTCAAATATTGTCTTCAATAACTGGGCCCAAATGTCAATTCTTCCGGAAAACCCCATCTCCCAAAAGGGTCCCTTCTAACAATCCTCATAATCTCCCTAAATGTTCCTTTCCTTTATAATAATCACACTCTTCCTCAAATGCCAGTTTTCACTCATAATATTCTCTTTCGGTAACCCACAAGTGTAATCCTTGTCTCTTCTTTAGCAACCCACCAAACAATAGCACACATGTATAATCCTTTACATTTCACCGCTTCCCCGAATGTCCAATCCTTTTATTCCCATTACATTAAAAAATCTTCACTTCTAACACATCGCCATACCATCTAACATAGTGGAATCTACCACTCTCAAAATGGCGATCTTGTGTAATACTTAAAAACTTTCTCTAATCTCCACTCCATTTAACTCTTCACCGAGTCCCAAGATCTCCGTGTCATCTAATTCTGCACTGCTTCTCCAATTCACTTCCGCATCTAACTCACCACTATTTCCATCTTTCCAACTCTCTATCAGTTCGTCAAATCTCCATCCCGTATAACACTTTCCCAAATCTCCATCCCGTCCAACTCTCCACCAAATTTCCATCCAGTCCAACTCTCCACCAAATCTCCATCCGTCCAACTCTCCACCAAATCTCCATCTCGTTCAACTCTCCGCCAAATCTCCATCCCATCCATATCTCCACCCCGTCCAACTGTCAACCAAATCTCCATCTCGTCCAACTCTCCACCAAATCTCCATCTCGTCCAACTCTCCACCAAATCTACATCCCGTCCGACTTTCATCCGCTTTCATAAGCTCCCATCTTATCAAACAATTCCCCAAATCTCCATTCCTCTAACACTTCCCCAAATCTCCATTCGTCTAACACTTCCCTAAATCTACATTCGTCTAATACTTCCCAAAATCTCCATTCATCTAATACTTCCCAAAATCTCAATTCATCTAATACTTCCCCAAATCTCCATTCATCTAATACTTCACCAAATCTCCATTCGTCTAACACTTCCCCAAATCTCCATTCGTCTAACACTTCCCCAAATCTCCATTCATCTAATACTTTCCTAAATCTCCATTCATCTAATACTTCCCCAAATCTCCATTCGTCCAATACTTCCCCAAATCTCCATTCGTCTAATACTTCCCAAAATCTCCATTCATCTAATACTTCCCCAAATCTCCATTCGTCCAATACTTCCCCAAATCTCCATTCGTCTAATACTTCCAAAAATCTCCATTCATCTAATACTTCCCCAAATCTCCATTCGTCCAATACTTCCCCAAATCTCCATTCGTCTAATACTTCCCAAAATCTCCATTCATCTAATACTTCCCAAAATCTCCATTTAATTAATACTTCACCAAATCTCCATTCGTCTAACACTTCCCTAAATCTCCATCCCATCTAACGCATCTCCACTCCCACAAGCTCCCATATTATCAAACATTACACCACTTCCCCAAATCTCTATTCCGTCTAACACTCCATCTCTTCTCCAAATCTGCACTCCTTCTATCAATATTTCCAGCACTCCCCTACACACTGTTGAGCCCTCCTGAAGACACCGAGCATGGTGCTATCCAAGCCACGTTTTTGGGGCCGGGTGTTAACGGTATTGATTTCTGCCTGCCCGTGGTTGCCATGTTAACGTCAGACAGAGAATGAACTTACTTTCTTCACTCCATCTTAGTGATCGCAGCTGTGTCCGTCCTTCACTCGGCAACACAAATCCGATTACGTTGACTTTATATTGTCACCCGATATTATCTGTTTGTTTTTGTAAGTTTTGTTTTGTGTGCTATTTCGTGCGATTTTTCCCCTGACCAAGAAGGACAACTCTGTTGTTAGTTTTTAACCTTCATTCATAGGAGCGAAGAGTTTAGCACATTGCACAAGACACCACACGGCCTCGTTCGTGCTCTTTGAAACAGACTGTGTTACAGCAGTCTAGGCGACGAGGTAGGGATCGATACTGCAATCCCCATTGTAGTGAGCTTACTGAGTCGCCTGCATTGCACTATAGCCAGGAGGATGCCGATCAACCTTTTTTTTTTAAAGTACTTTTCCGGCGTTCTTTTTCAAAAGGACGTTGTAGTGCCGTAGTTTACAGCGAGGCTGCTATATCTGCGCCTTTCGGCCAGAAACATTCTATGTCAGCTGACTTTTTTAGTAGGCCGTTTGCCTTCATACAGTGATCCTTATCTAATGGCCAGACTACACTAGTGCAGCCTGTTTACATGGCCACCCAATGGAAACGCAATAGTGTCTTGTCCAGCTGTGGTTCGCTGACCCTGATTCAAGCCGCCGGGTGCTGTCAGCTAATACACTGCTTCATCTTGGACTCCACCTTTTTTAAGTACGACTCGAAATGTATTAAGAGCCACTGTAGCCTGCTACCAGGGAAACCTTAGCCCAATTCAGCACGAGTAGCAATCTGTTTGTTGAATATTAGGTCAAGTACTGGTCCAATCATAGGTCCAACACTGGTCCGATCATAGGTCCAACACTGGTCCAGTTATAGATCCAACACTGGTCCAGTCATAGGTCCAACACTGGTCAAGTTATAGGTCCAACACTGGTCCAGTCATAGGTCCAACACTGGTCCAGTCATAGGTCCAACACTGGTCCAGTCATAGATCCAACACTGGTCCAGTCATAGATCCAACACTGGTCCAGTCATAGGTCCAACACTGGTCCAGGCATAGGTCCAACACTGACCCAATCAAATGTCCAACACTGGTCCAATCATAGATCCAACACTGACCCAATCATAGGTCAAACACTGACACTAATCATAGGTCAAACACGGACACCAATCATAGGTCAAACACGGACACCAATCATATGTCCAACACTGACGCCAATCATAGATCAAACACGGACACCAATCATATGTCCAACAATGACGCCAATCATAGGTCCAACACTGACGCCAATCATAGATCAAACACGGACACCAATCATATGTCCAACACGGACACCAATCATATGTCCAACACGGACACCAATCATATGTCAAACACGGACACCAATCATATGTCAAACACGGACACCAATCATATGTCCAACACGGACACCAATCATATGTCCAACACGGACACCAATCATAGGTCAAACACGGACACCAATCATATGTCCAACACGGACACCAATCATATGTCCAACACTGACCCAATCATAGGTCCAACACTACGCTTCGCTTACGATAACCAGCTTTTACGAAAGACTGGTTCCAGTTACAATTTCATTAGAAAGGTTTTTAGATGATGGGGTTGTTAGCCTATACACAACCGATTTACAACATGCAAGGAAGGAAACAGTGGTCCTATTTTGTTTGCCATAGGAACGACTTTATTAAGTTAAGAACGTATATTATTAGCGTCCGTCTTTCATGTTGTTCTCCCAAACTTCAGCTCCACGTGACTCGCCTCTCTTTAGCGAAAGTGGGAAAGACCTGGTATGCGAGTTGGCGTGTACAAGACTGGTCTGCTCTCTCTCTCTCTCTCTCTCTCTCTCTCTCTATCACACACACACACCATGAGACATACACACACCATGAGACATACACACACGCAGTGATTTATGCGTGCAAATAGCTATGAGAATACGAAGCTGTCAAGGGCAACGTTACAGAAGGTTGCAGAGATCATACGTTGTAAAAAATAACTTCTTCCACTGGGAGTTTTTGTCCTTTGTAATAACTACCGTGACAGCAAGGCCTTTTCTCTGCTTGTCAGAATATCTGGTATCATTAAAAGACATGTGCTTAAGGGGTTGGAAGCCAGGAGAGGGATAATGACGTGGACGTACTGGTAGAGAAACAAAATGAGAGTACGTGTATATATATATATATATGTGTGTGCGTATATATGTATATATATTATATATATATGTGTGCGTATATATGTATGTATATATATGTATGTGTGTGTATATATGTATGTATATATATATATATATATGTATGTGTGTATATATGTATGAATATATGTGTGCGCGCGTGTATATATATATGTATATATATATGTATGTGTGTGTGTGTATATATATGTATGTATATACATATATGTGTGTGTGTGCGTATATATGTATGTGTTGTATGTATATGTATGTGTGTGTATAAATGTATGTATATATATGTGTGTGTGCGTATATATGCATGTTTGTGTGTATATATATGTATATATATATATGTGTGTGTGTGTATATATGTATGTATATATATGTGTGTGCGTATGTATATATATATATATATGTATGTGTGAATATATGTGTGTGTGCGTATATATGTATGTTATATGTATGTGTGTATATATGTATGTATATATATATTTGTGTTTTTGGGTATATATGTATGAATATATGTGTGTGTGCGTATATATGTATGTGTATATATATGTATGTGTATGTATATATGTATATATATATATATATATATATATATATATATATGCGTATGTGCCTATATATGTATGTATGTTTGTGTATATATGTGTATATATATATGTGTGTGTGTGTATGCGTATATATGTATGTATGTATATGTAAATACATATATGTATATATGTGTGCATATATGTATGTATATATGTGTGTGTGTGCGTATATATGTATATATATATATATATGTGTGTGTGTATATATGTATGTATATATATATGTGTGTGTGTATATGTGTATGTCTATATATGTGTGTGCGTATATATGTATATATATAAATGTATGTGTGTATATATGTATGTATATATAAATGTGTGTGTGCGTATATATGTATGTGTGTGTATATATGTATGTATATATGTATGTATATATATATATATATGTGTGCATATGTGTATGTATATATATGTATGTGTGTGTATATTTGAATGTATATATATATAATGTGTGTATATATATATATATGTATGTGTGCGTATATATGTATATGTTGTTGTGAATGCCCACAATGAATATGTTTACTGTTTTATGCGTCCTGAAAAGCGGGTTGCAGTAGCTATCCTCACATTCTGAGCATGCTGATGGAGGTAGACCGGATCCTTCCAGACGATTCTTTTATGCTTGGCTTCATCCGCGTGTCGTTCACTGCTATATACATACATACATACACACACACATACATACATACATACATAAATACACACACACGTACATACATACACACATACATACATGCACTCATACATTCATATAGACATGCACATACACACATATATACATACACTCATACATACATACATACATACATACTTACACACATACATACACACACACACACACACACATATATACATACATATACATACACATATATATACACACATATACATACATACACACACAGACACACATATATGTATACATACATATACATACATGCACACATACATACACATACATACATATATACATACATACACACATACAGACATACATACATACATACACACATACAGACATACATACATACATAAATACACGCATGACTTGGACTAAACCCCAAAGTGTCTGTTGTTTAGTTAAGCATGTTGCATCTGACCCAGTCGTTAGCGTTTGCTCCCAAAGGGAATTGTCAACCCCATTGTGTGTATCTACAGGATCAGGATGTTAGAGGAAAGATAGTAAAGAGGTTGTTGTTTAAGGAGGATGTGGTATTGTGGTAACACTTGAAAACGATGGAGGCATTCGATGTTATATAAGTAATATAAAACCTTTACAGTCCAACATACTTGATTTGATTTGTTTCTTAAGACACGCATCTTATGAATTAGGCCGAATTGTAAAAGGTTAAGACACGAATCTAATCCATTTGGCAGGATTGTAAAAGGTTAAGACAAATCTAATCAGTTTGGCAGGATTGTAAAGGGTTAAGACAAATCTAATCAGTTTTGCAGGACTGTAAAGGGTTAAGACAAATCTAATCAGTTTGGCAGGATTGTAAAGGGTTAAGACAAATCTAATCAGTTTTGCAGGACTGTAAAGGGTTAAGACAAATCTAATCAGTTTGGCAGGACTGTAAAAAGTTAAACGATATTTTTATAAATTGCTGATGTTAAAACATTTAGATTCTGAGATACCTGGACACAGAGCAAGCGATATGGGAGAGAGAGAGAGAGAGAGAGAGAGAGAAGACTAATTTCTATAATAAGGGAACGAACCACGTACAAAACTGTAGCAAAGGTCAACATTTTGCATGGATAAAGTAGATTATATCGTGTCAATCTCTATACATGGCCGAGATATCAAAGCCTCTTTGGCCCGTTTGCTTGGTCTGTAGTTTTTGAGCTGGTCCTCGGAGAGCTGTTATCTGATATCATCTCATAGGCGTCCCTCTGTTTATTCTCTTGCTTTCAATGGTACGTGTGTCTTTGTCTCGCCTGAGACTCGGTTCGGGTGTAGAGGCCTTTTATGTTGGTGTGTGCCACTCATGTCTGTGGTGCGAGAATTGGGAATAGAGGCCTCTTATGTTGGTGTGTGCCACTCATGTCTGTGGTGCGGGAATGGGGAACAGAGGGCTCTTATGTTGGTGTGCCACTCATGTCTGTGGTGCTGGAATTGGGAATATAGGGCTCTTATGTTGGTGTGTGCCACTCATGTCTGTGGTGCGGGAATGGGGAACAGAGGGCTCTTATGTTGGTGTGCCACTCATGTCTGTGGTGCTGGAATTGGGAATATAGGGCTCTTATGTTGGTGTGTGCCACTCATGTCTGTGGTGCGGGAATGGAGAATAGATGGCTCTTCTGTTGGTGTGTGCCACTCATGTCTGTGGTGCTGGAATGGGGAATAGAGGGCTCTTATGTTGGTGTGTGCCACTCATGTCTGTGGTGCGGGAATGGGGAATAGAGGGCTTTTATGTTGGTGTGTGCCACTCATGTCTGTGGTGCGGGAATGGGGAATAGAGGGCTCTTATGTTGGTGGGTGCCACTCATGTCTGTGGTGCTGGAATGGGGAATAGAGGGCTCTTATGTTGGTGTGTGCCACTCATGTCTGGGGTGCGGGAATGGGGAATAGAGGGCTTTTATGTTGGTGTGTGCCACTCATATCTGTGGTGCTGGAATGGGGAATAGAGGGCTCTTATGTTGGTGTGTGCCACTCATGTCTGTGGTGTGGGAATGGGGAATAGAGGGCTCTTCTGGTGGTGTGTGCCACTCATGTCTGTGGTGTGGGAATGGGGAATAGAGGGCTCTTCTGTTGGTGTGTGCCACTCATGTCTGTGGTGTGGGGATGGGGAATAGAGGCCTCTAATGTCTGTGTGTGCCACTCATGTCTGTGGTGTGGGAATTTGGAATAGAGGCCTCCTCTGTTGGTGTGTGCCACTCATGTATGTGGTGTGGGAATGGGGAATAGGGGGCTCGTCTGTTGGTGTGTGCCACTAATATCTGTGGTGTGGGAATGGGGAATAGAGATCTCTAATGTTGGTGTGTGCCACCCATGTTTGTGGTGTGGGAATGGGGAATAGAGGGCTCTTCTGTTGGTGTGTGCCACTCATGGGTGTGGAAATGAGGAATAGAGGGCTCTTCTGTTGGTGTGTGCCACTCATGGGTACGAGAATGGGGAATAGTGGGCTTTTCTGTTTGTGTGTGCCACTCATGGGTACGGGAATGGGGAATAGAGGGCTCTTCTGTTGGTGTGTGCCACTCATGTCTGTCGTACTGGAATGGGGAATAGAGGCCTCTTATGTTGGTGTGTGCCACTCATGTCTGTGATGCTGGAATGGAGTATAGAGGCCTCTTATGTTGGTGTGTGCCACTCATGTCTGTGGTCCGGGAATGGGGAATAGAGGCCTCGTATGTTGATGTGTGCCACTCATGGGTACTGGAATGGGGAATAGAGGGCTCTTCTGGTGGTGGGTGCGGGAATGGGGAATAGAGGGCTCTTCTGTTGACGCGTGTCGCATAACCCTTGAAATGGAAATGGGGAATAGAGGGCTCTTCTGATAATTGTTGTCACTGAACCTGTGATATGATACTGGGGAATAGCGGCTCGCTCTGTTGAAGCACTCACAGTTAGAGATTGATACCAGATAGGCAGTGTGGAATTGTTAACAAGAATCGGAGGGAGTTTATTATCTCTTATCGTTTCTATCTTGTCGTGTCTCTTCAACTTTGTCATGTACCCTCCTCCTTGTCATGTACCCTCCTCTTTGTCATGTACCCTCCTCCTTGTCATGTACCCTCCTCCTTGTCATGTACCCTCCTCCTTGTCATGTACCCTCCACCTTTTCATGTGCTCTCCACCTTGGCATATGCCCTCCACCTTGTCGTGCTAGAAGAGCGTCTACTTCCCTCATATCGCTACAGTTATATAGCTATGTATGACCAATTCATTGACCCATTACAAATGAAACATACGACTACCACTACAGATGGTACTCTTACAGAAAACCAGATTCTGAGTATAGCATTTGTAATTTCATATAAATGATTGTACATGGTGAGGTGGCTAATAATATGCACAAGTTTCTATAGGCCCCCATTTACGACATGCTTGTAAGGTTTCAGCCACCTAATCCCGTAGTGTTCAGTTTGGAAGACACTGGTGGTTTTTTTTTCCCTCTGTGCGATCGCTCATCTGGGTACGGAAATTAATGGTAACCTACCTTACTGCACACCTGCCAAGAAACTTATAACAACCAAATAGGTTGGCGGTTGTAAGAAGCGACGTTCTGCAAAGGACATGCTACTTACATTTATACTATTAAACCAGAGGAAAGATCGAAAGAGGGAGGGAAGAGAGTAACCGAAAAAACACACATATCATATAGGGACGATGAGAGCTTACCAAAAGATATTCAATATGGACAGCTTGCCGTTGTCGCTAGAAGAATAGGCCGTCCCACACTGCGATCCAAGACGTATGCAAGAAGGATATTAAGTCATGTGACATCCCATCCGATGGTAGAGAAACAATTTCTCAGAATTGAGCTGTTTGGAGACAGTCAGACAGAAGGGGAATAGCATAATGGAAAAGAGACGGATCCCAGCAAGCCAGCCTCATCAGCATGGTTGTACGATCTGTGACAGGGACTGTCATTCGCGGATAGGCCTTTACAGCCATAGCAGACAGTGTCGAAATACAGGAGACAGCTGGACAAAAACTCACAGGGTGCCACCGCTCATGGTTTACAGAGATAGAGACGCGAATGAATGAATATGTATACGAGGGGCGTTCAGAAAGTAATGCACCACATCGTTTCTTTCAGGAGCTGTTTATTCAAAAGGCATGACATTTCTTAACAATATACATGGGTATGTCATGTAAACATCTGTATTATTCAACATAATCCTCATCGACTTGTACAGCTTTATGCCAGCGGGAAACAAGTGCATTTATTCCTAGCCCGTACCATATTTTGCCGTTTCTTGGCTGTATGAATCACTTCTTCATCGTCTTCAAACCTTTCCCCATAGAGTGTATCTTTGAGTGGACCAAACAGGTGAAAATCAGTTGGTGCCAAATGAGGACTATAATAGGTTAGATGGGGTAGTACAGTCCAATCCAATTTGGTGATTGCTTCCCCTGTTGCCAGACGTGTGAGGGCGCGCATTGTCGTGAAGGAGAAGCGGGTCTGCTGGATTCTGAGGAAACGTCGATTGAGTTTTTCCAATGTCTTAATGTAAGTTTGCAAATTGATTGTCTTTCCTCTTGGCATCACATCCACAAGAATCACACCTTCAATGTCACAAAAGACAGTGGTCACCTTTTCAGACGAAGGCGCTGTCTTTAATTTTTTTGTTCATGGTGATTGCGGATTATGCCACTCCATGCATGGACTGTCTTTTCTTCTCAGGTTCAAAATGATGTGCCCGGGTTCGTCACCTATAACGATATTAGCCCAAAAATTATCTCCATCAGCATTGAAACGCTCCAACAATTCACAAGAAATTGTTTTCCCTTGCAGTCGGTGGTCATTTGTGAGACTTCGAGGAACCCATCTTATGCAAACTGTAGAGAATCCTAGTTTTTATAACTGTATTTGCACTACCAATGCTGATTGACAGCTGTAAGGCCAGTTGTTGAGTAGTGATTCGCCTGTTAGTAAGAATAATGCCCTCAGCGCATTTCAAGATTGCTGCGTTGGTGTCTGTGAAAAGACATCCACTGCGCGGCCGATCAAGCAGCTCCGTATCTACACTTCCTGATACTTTGATACTCTGACTACAAAACTTCCATACACATCACATAGACGCTTGTGAATGTTAACAGCCATTTCCTTCTCTGCGACAAGAAATTATATCACAATTGTCTGCTTATAACGCAAGTTACATGCTCCATTTCAACGGTTTAGTGCAGTCGTATTATTTGGCCAACTGCGGTGAAATTTGGTACACACAATCGACACATGCCATATTTCAAGTGTGCAAAATGTCATGCTTCTGTTTTTAATATCTGCTGAGAAAAACGATCTGGTGCATTTCCTTCTGAACACCCCCTCGCGTAAGTATGTATGCATGTATGTATTGTGTAAAAGAACAGATGTAAAACTAGATCATGATCGATGAGAACGTGCATTGACACTCAATAATCGTATTGATTTGCTGATTGGAATAAGATTGAGGCTAGCAACTGAAGGATTGATCGTGACCTTAATGAGATGCGCTGTTTAAGAGACGCGGGCAGAAGTTGTATCTTGGCGTGATTGCGCTGTTTCCGTTAGCTATGACGGCTGTGATCGGCTGCTTATTTCCGCGACCAAATTGTCGCAAACAACTGATCGCATACATCTCATCAAACTGACAGTGTGCATGTTACCAGCGTTATGGCTATCTTTGACGGTGCCTCCGTAAACGGAATTAAAGGAGGGTTGTTTATATCGAACGCAAAAAGGCGTACTTAATGCTGATTGATACACAGATGAAGTCCAACTGTCACTTTATATCCTTACTGACACTATAGTCCTGCTGTCAATTTATATCCTTACTGACACCATAGTTCTCCTGTCAATTTATATCCTTACTGACAATATAGTCCTGCTGTCAATTTATATCTTTACTGACACTATAGTCCAACTGTCACTTTATATCCTTCCTGACACTATAGTCCTGCTGTCACTCTATGGCCAGCTTATGGTTTGCTGACAATGGTCCAACCAGCCAGCTTTTAATAATCAAAGAAGAAAAAAACCAAATAACTTGATGCTGTAAAGAGAAAACGATCTTCCTGCACGTTATTGTATTGTTTAATACCATGCTTTGTATTCTCCTGTAATAGTGAATAATTATAATATTAGATCAGGTCGAGTGCCTACTTATGTCAACATTTGCTTGGGATGGATTTTCAATGGTTCTTACTCTGGTGTATATTCTAATATTGCTGTTTTTAACCTCGAGACCCATGTAGTTGTTGTGTATGACGATACCAAACTCACGAACTGAAAGACTTATCGATCTGAAATGTGTACATAACATTCTTTGATCTATTTGTAATTCAGTCTTATTTGACGTCGCTATAGCCATTCCCTTTACGAGTTATGGACATCTATATATGTGTGTGTGTGTGTATGTTGGTATATATATATATATATATATATATATATATATATATTTATTTTTTTGAAAAAGTATATAGAAAATGTGAATATAGTATCCAATTTGCTTTATTAAATTGCATATGAGACTATTAAATTCCTGGCAACACAGATAAGTTAATACTGGTTTACTGAGACGATAAAGACAGAAAGGCTAGACAGAATGGTTTAGATCCTGCCTTCTGACAACGATCGCAGTGGATCGAATCTCATGTCGTACGATAGTTGTTTCATTTACTGACCTCATAACTGGTTGGAACAACAGGAACATTCTAGAAGGTGAATTCCCTCCTATATATTTGAATGAATAGATGTGGCTTCATTAGTATTTACTACTGTGTATAAAAAAAGTGCATTTTTCTGGGCGAAGAGTATGGAAGAGATGGTGGATGGATTGGCGGTTGAGGTGTCATTGAGATGGGCGGATTAAGGCTAGTAGGAAATAAATGGGAGTAATTGAGGCCACAATCTTGAAGGAGTACATAAAAGGGAACATGTTTTGGTTCCAAGAATTGTGCTAATTCCATCCGGTCTGAATATTATATAATTTCTCTGCTAAAGTTCTAGTGCGTGTGTGAGTATGTGTGTGTGTGTCTATATATATATATATATATGCTTACTTGGTCCAAAACTTGGCGTTTCCTTTCAAATTAGATCGCTAGAATTGTTTCTGCTGGTTTGCCATCAGTATTTCCATTTACATAATGCAGTTAAGTACATGTCTGGCCTCTTTCTAAGCCAGAAACTGTTGGTCTATACGCGTAGCTAGCCGAGTGGTTTGGACGTCGGTCTAGTGATCACGAGGACATGGGCTCAAAACCACGGTATGACATAGGTTTCTTTTAACATGTAACCGTTATAGTGCGTGCCGATTGTAGGGGCAAACAGCCTTTATTCATCGTCCCTATACATTCTTCCAGTAGATTTCCACTAATAATATTTGTGTTTTAATTTTTGTGAAGACTAATTTCCATCTTATTGTGGGTTTTCGCCGCCTGTTATCGCTTGCTGAGAACGAAAGTAAAGGCACTACATGCTGATGAGGATAATAATGCATTGTTGGCTGTTTCACCGTAAGGGATTGTAATGTGCTGGTTGACTTGTTCACACATTTGACGTTTCTGCCCAGTTTACAATAAACAAACAAAGTGGAAAACAATAAAATAAAATAAGTATGATCAGATACCGCAGTGAGAATAAAACACAAAGAAAACCTACGTTACAACCGAAAGGCCTTCATTGGCGACAACGAACAACAGCGATAAGTGAACTAGCGAATCATGTAAGTACGGAAGAATACATCAATGGGAGATATCAATATATAAGGCTAAAATAGGGTACTTAACTGAGCAATCGTCAGATCTTTATACTCCCAGGTCGTTGGCACGATCCCAAATTGCCAATCTTGACCAGTTTACATGGCTGACTTATGTTGTGCAGCATACTGTTCTCTGACTTGCCTTCACTTCGTCGGTCCTATTCTATTGTGGGGTGCAGAGGACATTATGTCCTTTTTCGTGTGTCTTATAGTTTATACAGGATAGGATAGTCAGCATCCCACGTCCAGCCCTGCCTAGGCGTTTCTTCGACATGTCTGGCTGGTTACAATGTTGCTATTTATTTCTCACTGTTTAGGGCCCAGCAACAGCTGGGCAGGTCTCTTTGTAAGTAAGTAAGTAAGCTAAAGGGTGTTCTTCGGCAGAACTAATAGCTCAGCTTGTGTGAGGGGGGGGGTTGTCATTTCCCCTTCCTCGCTGCCTTTGTCAGTTTGTGTTTTCAGTTGACGAAGATGTTTAACCAAATGTCCTTGTTCGTCTAGTGTTGGTTTATGTTTAACCAAATAGCATTGTTCGTCTAGTGATGATTTGTGTTTAACCAAATGTCCTTGTTCGTCTAGTGATGATTTGTGTTTAACCAAATGTCCTTGTTCGTCTAGTGACGGTTTGTGTTTAACCAAATGTCCTTGTTCGTCTAGTGACGGTTTGTGTTTAACCAAATGTCCTTGATCGTCTAGTGACGGTTTGTGTTTAACCAAATGTCCTTGTTCGTCTAGTGACGGTTTGTGTTTAACCAAATATCATTGTTCGTCTAGTGACAGTTTGTGTTTAACCAAATGTCCTTGTTCGTCTGGTGACGGTTTGTGTTTAACCAAATGTCCTTGTTCGTCTAGTGACGGTTTGTGTTTAACCAAATGTCCTTGTTCGTCTAGTGACGGTTTGTGTTTAACCAAATGTCCTTGTTCGTCTAGTGACGGTTTGTGTTTAACCAAATGTCCTTGTTCGTCTAGTGGCAGGTTCCATGTTATCGTCCACTTTTATCTGTCGGTTATTAAATCAACGTCTAGGGAACATCCGGCTTGACACTGGAATACTGATGACCCGGTACAGCTACTCATGTACCGGTACAGTTACTGCTGACCCGGTACAGTTACTGTTGACCCGGTACAGTTACTGCTGACCAGGCACAGTTACTGCTGATCCGGTACAGTTACTGCTGATCCGGTACAGTTACTGCTGATCTGGTACAGTTACTGCTTACCTGGCTAGAGCTACTGTTGACCCGGGACAGTTACTGCTGACCTGGTTAGTTACTGCTGACCTGGTTAGAGTTACTGCTGACCTGGCTAGAGTTACTGCTGGTCTAGCTAGAGTTACTGCTGACCTGGTTAGAGTTACTGCTGACTTGGTTAACGTTACTGCTGACCTGGTTAGAGTTACTTGCTGTCCTGGCACATTTACTGCTGCTCTAGCTACTTCAATAGTGTGCTAAGTATGGATGAGCAGAAAACGAATGGGAGAGAATGACTGACTTGTCTTGATTTGTTTACTCACTAACCTTCAGTCGGTCTCTGGTGTGTCAGTGACAGCCTGGTTTTTTTTAGGTTTTTTTAAGCGCTGCTGAAGAGTTTAGCGAAAAGAAGAAAAAAATACATAAAAACGAACATGGAGAGAGGGCGGAGAGAAAGACACAGACTTGGACCTAGGTCTAAGAAGTACCACCATTGATAAATGTGTATTTCTGGCACTTGTTAGCAACACTTCGTTCTCAGTTATTTGGTTACATAATACACATAGTAACAAAACGATATCAGACATTATTTCAATGTTGACACCTCGGTCCTGAATCCTGGGACAGCTACATCTTATAATCATGACATATTTCTATTCTTACTCTTCTCCGTGAAATTTGATAATTATTAAAACAAAACAGATGTTCTCTGCCTTTTCCTCTCTGATTTCTGTCTCCTGCTTTAAAAAAAAATAATATATATATATCTTTTCCTTTCGTTCTATCCCCCATCTCCCGAGCGCACACAAAGAAATCTTCGGCAGGAGGAATTAGAAACTCGCGCAAAGTTAAGCTAATCTATGCTGCTCTGAATATGTACAATTGACTTTACCTTGGACTGAGGCGAGATAGAGCAGCGAATTTCTCTTCCCCTTCTCATCTTCCCCTCCCCCCTGCATGCACGTTTTTTTATTCCGTCGCCCACAATCAGCACTGTAAGCTACATCATCTAGTGCTGTGTCATTGCGTGTATGTTGATCTTTGAGATTTGACAATGAAGCTGTTCGTCGGCGTTCTTTATGAAGTCTTAGAGTTATTTCAGATTTATGAATACTCACCGCTGTGCGTTTTACCTCACCAACACACATTTTTGTAGTTTGATCATGCGTGTGGCTGGCTGTCCGGACAGTTAAAGCAGCCATTTATAATCCTAGAATCTTTCTTTGTGATAGCATTTATAGCTCGGAGAACATATCTCCTTCTTCTTTTTCTTTTTCTTCTTCTTCTTTTTCTTCTTCCTCCTCTACTTCTTCTTCTTCTCTTTATCTATCAGTTTGAAGCTGTCGTTAAAGAGGGATTTGCCTCATTTCAATGTGACCAGTGTACGCTATCGCATCTCAATTCTGGCTTGAATTGCTTCTTCTCGTTTTCTATCTTTGGATCTCGTATTTTCTCCAGGTCTGTTTGTGTCCTTATGTCCTTCATGTATGTTACATAAAGTGCTCAGTCCAGGTCATGGTGTTGTATGCTACATATAGTGCTCAGTGCAGGTCATGGTGTTTGCCTGTATATCCCGTCAGAATGCGCATTTCCGTCCTGGAGTTTCTTTCCCATGCTATTTATGCATGTTGTGTTTGCTGTTCTGGTTTCCGCAATTCCTTTTACCCCTCCCTCTCAGATTGGAATAATTTGATTGGAGTCCTCCGGGGGGGGGGGGGGGAGGGGAGTGTTCTCTCCACCATCGAATTCGACTAACTAATCTTCTCTCCGTCATTGCTTTCTAGCTATTCTGCTCTGTCTCTCACTCTATCCATCATTGGATTGTTCTTCTTCTTCTTCTTCGTTCTCAATCTCCCGCTACCAAACCCTGAAAGGGCTTAAGTAGCAGAATGTAGTCCAGAGAACGGAATGCGTTGTGTCGTAGTTTACAGCTTGGCTGCGAAATTTGCACCTTTCAGTCCAACACATCCGACTTCAGCAAGCATTTTTTGCGTACCGGGTTAGCATTCCCTCATCGATCCCTTCTCCTTACCCAGTCTGCCCTGCTGCAGCCTGTTATCCAGGATCACCGCGTGGAGGTGTAGAAGGGTCTTGGCAGCTATGGTTCGCTGGCCCTGACGCTAGCAGTCAGCTATGGGTCGCTGACCACTGCAGCTCATGCGCTGCTCATCATCTTGATCCCCATCATTGGATTCGAACTCATCTTCCTCACCAATTTCCGTTTATTCCTCTTATCTGTATATCTCATCAACAAATTAAAACTATTTTTTGCATCTCCTTTCGATCACATTCAAGTAGTTTCGAAGTTACCTCTCCCCTCTCCACACGATTCAAGTAGTCCCATCTCCCCTCTCCGCACCATTCAAGTAGTCCCATCTCCCCTCTCCACACGATTCAAGTAGTCCCATCTCCCCTCTCCACACGATTCAAGTAGTCCCATCTCCCCTCTCCGCACCATAAAAGTAGTCCCATCTCCCCTCTCCCCACCAGCCAAGTAGTCTCATCTCCCCTCTCCGCACCATACAAGTAGTCCCATCTCCCCTCTCCGCACCATTCAAGTAGTCCCATCTCCCCTCTCCACACCATACAAGTAGTCCCATCTCCCCTCTCCGTACCATTCAAATAGTCCCATCTCCCCTCTCCACACCATACAGGAAGTCTCATCTCCCCTCTCCGCACCATACAAGTAGTCCCATCTCCCCTCTCCGCACCATACAAGTAGTCCCATCTCCCCTCTCTACACGATTCAAGTAGTCCCATCTCCCCTCTCCACACGATTCAAGTAGTCCCATCTCCCCTCTCCGCACCATACAAGTAGTTCCTGCTCCCCTCTCCGCACCATACAATTAGTCCCATCTCCCCTCTCCACACGATTCAAGTAGTCCCATCTCCCCTCTCCGCACCATTCAAGTAGTCCCATCTCCCCTCTCTGCACCATTCAAGTAGTCCCATCTCCCCTCTCCGCACCATTCAATTAGTCCCATCTCCCCTCTCCGCACCATTCAAGTAGTCCCATCTCCGCACCATTCAAGTAGTCCCATCTCCCCTCTCCGCACCATTCAAGTAATCCCATCTCCCCTCTCCGCACCATTCAAGTAGTCCCATCTCCCCTCTCCGTACCATTCAAGTAGTCCCATCTCCCCTCTCCGTACCATTCAAGTAGTCCCATCTCCCCTCCCCGTACCATTCAAGTAGTCCCATCTCCCCTCTCCGTACCATTCAAGTAGTCCCATCTCCCCTCTCCGTACCATTCAAGTAGTCCCATCTCCCCTCTCCGTACCATTCAAGTAGTCCCATCTCCCCTCTCCGTACCATTCAAGTAGTCCCATCTCCCCTCTCCACACGATTCAAGTAGTCCCATCTCCCCTCTACCCACCAGCCAAGTAAATCCTTCAAATTAAGCAAAAAATATCAACCGAAAAGGGAGCTGGTCAATCCTTAGTAACAACTAGTTACATTGATGTGCTTAACACTCTATCCCGGACATCACTTTCTGATATGGGAGACCACATTTACATGTTTTTACTTCACAGAGAATAATGGAACACCTGTCTCGTTTGAGTTCCCTCCCACTCTGAGTGTTCATCGAACGTCCGCTATAGGTTCCCCGAGAGATCCTCAATCAATACAACACCAGCCGTTTCTTTAACAACAAAAACTGAGCCCACACTTGTGGTCAGAAACCGAGCAGCCCTGTATGTTGGTGAGTGCCTAATGATATTTTTTTAAAAGTAGGAAACGTCTTCTGATAATAACGTTTTAACTAACATGTAATGTTTCGTCCATCCATCCCCATTGTGTGCTCCAATGTGAAGCTCAGATAACCATTCAGCTGACCATCTTTCAAAGTCTGTCTCCAAGTATTTGCTATTCTTTATCGTTTCATTTCAGTGTAAAGCATGTACTCTAACTGCAGCTGGTCGGTCTCTTTACACTTCACATGAAGCCTTTATCCGAGATTGTCAAGTGACTTATTATAATCGCAATATTTTTGTTTACGTGAAAAAGTTGCTGGCTCCAATCACAACCATAATTTGCTGCCGTTTTCGAAATGGAGGTGACATGGACTCTATTAGTTTCATACTCGGCACCACTCGGGTCAATGCTATTAAGAATCTTTAAATGAACATTTCCGCGTTCCCGCACAGGGTTGAGATGTCGCTGTTTAAGGTCTAGTCACATTGTTATTTCCTTATCGGAGAACTCACCCCACCCATCACCCACTTGTAAGGTGAACCTTCCACCTTGTAACCAGTATATGCACGGTGTGTATGTGTGTGTGTGTGTGAGAGAGAGAGAGAGAGAGAGACATACTTTGCCTCGACATTGGTCAAAACTCCCGCCTACTTTTCCTGCTATTATTTACGCAGATAGTGAGTAGAGGGCAACTTAACAGGACAGATGGCGCGTCGTCTCTGTCAGGGGACAAAAAGCTTTATGCGAAAATGTGATTTAGGCCTTTCGACAGATCCCAGGTTACCATTACCCCAGAGGCCATTCTGACGTAAAAGACTTGAGTCGTGTGCTGACTCTACGCATCGTCTGCTCGAGTTACTCACCGTCTGCCCGATTCCACTGTCTCTAGTTATGGCACAAGAATTATCCGCTCCTTGTTACCAGAACCCGAACAGGGAACACAGAATAATGACACTGTAATCTTCCAGGAATATCATAACTGGATGGTGGGGTTAGGGGTACTCCAAACTGTTGATGTTGCTAAAGTCACTCGTGCTCGAGTTAAATACTCTTGACCACCTTCTTTGGTGGCGGGTTACAACGGCTTTCCACACATCTTGAGGAAGTGCTTGAGAGGGTGGGCGAGGTCTTTTTGACTGTAGTGCAATGCGAGACTCCTTGTAAGCTCACCACTATGGAGATCACAGAGCGGATCCCCACCTCGTTCGCGGTATATTTCACCCGACCCTGACTATCATAATCTGATCAGAATGGTTCACCCGACCCTGACTATCATAATCTGATCAGAATGTTTCACCCGACCCTGACTATCATAATCTGATCAGAATGTTTCACCCGACCCTGACTATCATAATCTGATCAGAATGTTTCACCCGACCCTGACTATCATAATCTGATCAGAATGTTTCACCCGACCCTGACTATCATAATCTGATCAGAATGTTTCACCCGACCCTGACTATCATAATGATTTGTCTGAGCCTGACTAGCACAGGCTGATCACTATGTTTGACCTGACCGGATGTTAGTCTTCACTCCCCACCACATGTTGTTTCAACTATCCGACATAAGATTCAGCCATGGTGACCTCTACACCTGATGCTAACCCATGGTTGTTGCCCTTTGCTTTTGCTCTTGACGCATCTTGTCTTCCCCTGCCTACCAGACAAACACACAAAGCCTGCCTCCAGTCAGGTCTGTCTTTGGCAAGTTCCTCCCAGCTGCAGGTGTTCATATCCATCGCCTTCAGGTCACGATTGCAAACATCTTTGTAGCGGAGGAAGTGTCTACCTTTTCTTCGTTTGCCCGTGGTCAGCTCTCTGGACAGGACCGTATTAGCCCATCCTCCACCACGTTCACCATGAACCCCTTCAACCTTTAAATGTGTTTCATTTCTCATACTCTCCCTTTCATTCCACCTCTCTCTCTCTCTCTCTCTATCCATCATTGCCCAAAACTGTGTTATGTATATTCTCACGACAATCTTTCATCTCAGTCGCTTCCCATTTTTATCCAAACTACACAGAACGGAGGGGCAGGAGCATTCCTGAACCTACCAAATGGCAGAAAAATAACACTGTCATTCGCTACTGGTAAGTACACAAGCAATTTCAGAGCGGAGGCAGAGGCACTGAGGGCGGCAGTGGAAGAAATGGTGACACACAATGAAAATTAAAGCCATATAGTCCTGCTGACAGATGCTCTCGCCGTAGTCACAGCGCTAAAAAGCCAGAAAAACACTGAGCTTAATGACTTAAGAGCAGCACTCTGCAAACTGTGCCAGCAGTCCGCACCAAAAAGGGTAGTGGTACAGTGGGTCCCATTACACTGCAACATCCCAGGCAACGAGGAGGCAGACAGACTGGCAAAAGAAGGTGCAAGACTACCACAAACAGATACTAGTATGAAGTACGAAGAGTCAAAACGGCTTATCAAAGCCAGATACATGACCAAATGGGAAACCGAACATACTGGTTACACCAAAAACGATGCCTATTACCAGCTGAACCGAAGAGAGCAGGTCGTTGTCTTCAGACTTCGCACTGGCCACAATAGACTGAGGTACCACCTATTCAACAAATTGAAGATAGGTGGTACCGACGAATGCCCGTGCGGTACTGGTAAAATGACCGCGGAACATCTGCTGCAGAACTGCCCGACATACGAGGATCAGAGAGAGCAGATGTGGCCATCACCAGTGGAACTGCAAGACAAGCTCTATGGCAGTGGCGACAGCCTCAGGATGACCGCCGCTTTTTTCGAAAAAATAATGGTTACTGTCTGACTGCGTACGAAGAAGAAGAAGAAGAAGCTTCCCATTTTTATCCTACTCCCATGCTCTACTCTCTTATGTGCCTCGTTCTCTCACTCCGTATCTCCCCTCTAATCTACGACTCTCATCCGCGTCTCCCAATAAGTTGTATCTAATCAGTTACCCTCTTCCTCTCGTGTTTTAATTATCTATAGTCACCTACCTCGCATCATTAGTTCTTGGCTTCTTTCACAGTTTCGATAATATCTTTCTAGTCTATCTCATAGTTAGTCCATCCTCGCCTCGTCTCTCTTTCTCCCATAATCCCATCCGTCAATTATGTCTCGCGTCCTCTCGTGTCCTCCCATAAATACAAATCATCACACCACACGCCTCATCATTGCAGCCATGTTTCAGTTATTTCACTTAATCGCATCTCACTCCCTCTCTCACCACCAGTTTTCTTCCCTCTAGCAACTCCGTCTATCTCATTTCTTTATCGTCTTTTATTTAATCCCCGTTGTTATTTGTTACTCCCACACTCGTTCATCTCACCTTGAATATATGTTGCGTATACATGCAACGATTGCCACTTATTGGCGAGGTCGTTTCCATGGCGATGTATTTTCAAGGTCATCTACCGGACCACACCGCACATAATAAGGTACACAGTACGCTTGTAAGTGTATGGCACACCGAACAACCGTATGTATGGTACATCGGATTACCGTTTGTGTCCAAATTTCATATCCCCCGTCAAAAGCTCGATATGATTAACTGGGAGAATGTCGTGTTCTCGTTACTTCTCTGGCTCACTGACTCTCTCGTCTCTCTCAACTTTAATTGTCCTTTTGAACTACCAGTGTTCCTGTTCAAATCTCTAACCGTCACCCCAAATCTCTAACCGTCACCCCAAAACTCTAACCGTCACCCCAAAACTCTAACCGTCACCCCAAAACCCAATCATCACTCCAAATCTCATCCCGTCACTCTAATTCTCTCTCGTGCCTCCCAACCACTCTCTTCGTCTCTTTTATCCTCATCATACCTTCACACCAAACCTCTTTTTCTCTCTCTCTATCTCTCTCTCTCTCTCTCTCTCTCTCTCTCTCTCTGTCACTCTCACTCGTAACAACCTTCGCCCTTTCTACAAAACCATCCTTTCCCTTATCTCCAAACCAGCATAGTAGATCAGCAGCCACGCGACCTCAAAGACAACCATTTTTGCACATATACACCGAGCAACCGACAATAAATTGAGTACTACACACCTTAAGTATTACACACCTCAAGTAATACACACCTTAAGTACTACACGCCTTAAGTACTACACACCTTAAGTACTACACACCTTAAGTATTACACGCCTCAAGTACTACACACCTTAAGTACTACACACCTCAAGTAATACACACCCTAAGTACTACACACCTCAAGTAATACACACCTCAAGTACTATACACCTTAAGTAATACACACCTTAAGTACTATACACCTCAAGTTCTACACACCTTAAGTACTACACACCTTAAGTACTACACAGTACTACACACCTCAAGTACTACACAGTACTACACACCTCAAGGAATACACGCCTCAAGTACTACACACCTCAAGTAATACACACCTCAAGTACTACGCACCTTAAGTATTACACACTTCAAGTCCGACGTGTCGGACCGAAAGGTGCCAATATCAGAGTCAAGCTATAAACTACGACAAAACGCATTCCGTTTTCTGGACAACATCCTTCTACATATAAAGCCCTCCTCTGGGTTTGGTAGCAGGAGATTGAGAACGAACGAAGAAGAGGAATAATTATTTATTGTCCATCGCAATAGATGATGGCGTCTTGATCAGGCGCTTTTTGTGTGTCTTGATGATGTAACTTGCGTTGTGTTTAGACATTAGTGAGATAATAACTGCGCTGGCCATCAACCTCACTCTCTCGCCCCTAGCTACCTTGGACCAATGACAAGACGACTGGTCAAAACGACTCGAGATAACTCAAAAGGCAGACGCTCTAGTATTACCTCCCTTGAGACCAGGTGTCAGTTGACATTTGCGGGATTCGATCGCGCACCGTTCGCGTTCATCGCTTTTAGAGACTACACCTCAAGTAATACACACACCTCAAGTAATAAACACCATTTTAGATGTATGTTTAAAGAAACCCTTCGCTAAAGCTCGTTGCATGCACTGCATCTATCGTTACTGTAACAATTTGTTGTACATAATGAGATTGCTAGCCCATATGAACCCCCTTTAGTCGCAATCTACCGCACATATAAAAGGCACAAGAAAGTATCTTAGCTTTCGATAAAATTGACGTTTGACCTTCTCTCTAGTGCTATGCCCGCCCACTACACTTGACCTACCGACTTCCTGGCAAAGAATTTGATATGTAAATACTTGGAATCCTGGTATTCAAACAGGCATGTTAATGTCTGTTGCCAGGTAACTGGATGTTATCGGCTATCTGTAGTAGGTATTTTGAACTTCCTGCGGCTTACTAGGCCTGGGGGAAGGTACGCAGGATTTGAGTATAATTTTAACTTGAATATTGAATTTTGTCAGGGCAGCGTCCGTTAAACCTACTCTTTTCGATATCTGGCTGCCATGGATTTCTAACGTGCTCTGCACTGAACGCGAGAGTCCGATCTCACTACCCAGAGATTAGGGTAGTTTTTGCCAGAAGATCCACGTGAATAAATCCCGGTGGCCAACCTGATTCGAACCCACTACCTTCGTCACCAGAGACGGACACCATACCTGTAGACCACTCAGCCTCCGTATATGTTGTTGTTCTTGAATGCCCACAATGAGTATGTTTACTCTTTTATTCGCTCTGAAACGGACGTCAAGTGTCGGGTTGTAGTAGGTTTCCTAACATTCCCAGCATGCTGATGAAGGTGGACCGCGATAATCTAGGCGGTTGTGCTATGCTTAGCTTCATCTACGTGGCGCACACTACTACGAGGATCCGCTTCGTTCGTTCTCAATCTCCCGCTACCAAGCCCTGAAAGGGCTTAAGTAGCAAAATGTAGTCCAGAGAACTAAACGCGTTGGGTCGTAGTTTACAACTTGACTGCGATATTTACACCTTTCGGTCCAACACATCCGACTTCAGCCACCATTTTTTGAGTACCGTGTTAGCATTGCCTCTTGGATAGTTTCTCCTTAGCCAGTCTGCCCTGCTGCAGCCTGTTATCCAGGATCACCGCGTGGAGGTGTAGAAGGGTCTTGGCAGCTTTGGTTCGCTGGCCCTGACGCTAGCAGTCAGCTATGGGTCGCTGACCAGTGCAGCTCATGCACTGCTCAGCATCTTGATCCCACTACGGGGATGACATCGATCCACATCTCGTCAACCAGACTGCCTTGAAAACAACGCTACATGGAAGAGTAATTGAAGTCTTGGTCAGTGTATTGTGCTTGACCCTGACGCGACGTCCTGGTCAGTATGTTGTGCCTGACTGGACTGGCGTCTCAGTTCAGCTCCCTTTTATATATATTTACAAACACCTCGCCATTGGTGTACACACTTTAGTCCGCTTGATGTACACAATACCTAATGTTTGCAAGGTACACACTGTAACCTGTTTGTTATACAGAAAACACATTTTGTGCAAGGTCTACATGAGGATAAATAAGGCATTGACTCACGCATTCTGTACTGCTCTGATAGTTTGATAGACTGACTCTGTGTTTATGTCGTTCTGATAATCTAATAGACTAACTAATTTGTTTATATCGCTTTGCCAGTCTGACATACCTAGTCTGTCCTTGTACTTATGTGTAGTAGTACCTGCACCGTTTCAGTTGTGTACCTGTCTGACAGGCTGAGTTTGTGTGTACCTCTGTGCCAATATGACAGGCTGAGCTTGTGTGTGTACCTCTGTGCCAGTCTGACAGGCTGAGCCTGTGTGTGTACCTCTGTGACAGTCTGAGCTTGTATGTGTACCTCTGTGATAGGATGTTTGTGTGTGTATCTCTGTGACAGGCTGAGTTTGTGTGTGTACCTCTGTGACAGTCTGACAGGCTGAGCTTTTGTGTACCTTTCTGCCAGTCTTACAGGTTGAGCTTGTGTGTGTACCTCTGTGACAGGCTGAGCTTGTGTGTGTACCTCTGTGACAGGCTGAGCTTGTGTATGTAGCTCTGTGACAGGCTGAGCTTGTGTATGTACCTCTGTGACAGGCTGAGCTTGTGTGTGTACCTCTGTGACAGGCTGAGCTTGTGTATGTACCTCTGTGACAGGCTGAGCTTGTGTATGTACCTATGTGACAGGCTGAGCTAGTGATGACCCTCTGTGCCAGTCTGACAGACAGCGCCAGTGTTTGCACATGTATGCCAGTCTGACAGCCAATCTATTATCCTTCTACAATAAGAGCAGTGTCCTGGTGGACTCGCCTTTTATTCAGAGCCCGGGGCGTACAGGAACGAAGAATAAAACGAGATCTCATTTCTCTCTCCCTCCCTTTTTCTGTGGTCTGACTCATCTGATGGCCTGGCAGGCTGTCAGACTTGAATTGAGCACTAGTGCCAGAGAGAGAGAGGAGAGGGAGAGAAAGACCGACAAAGATGGTTAGGGTATTCACTTTTATGAGGACAGAGTATGGGGATTGTGATTAAAGTTGGCGTGCCTCTATAAGAGGAAACACAACATTATTAAACAAATGAGAGAGAGAGAAATAGAGAGAGAGAGTGAGAGAGAAACAAACTGACAAAGCTGTTTTGTGTATTCACTTTGATGATGACAGAGTATGGGGATTGTGATTAAAGATGGCGTGCCTCTATAAGAGGAAATACAACCTTACTAAACAAATGAGTGAGAGAAAAGTGGGGCACTGTTGATACACAGAGAAGAAATTGATATAGTGATATTTCATAAATGAGCCTAACACTTTCATGGTATTTATCATATCGGAGAAAAACCCGTTTATGATAGTGTGGCCTTTGCTACCCGTCCTTGTTAATTGATCACCACTATTTCTGTATCTATCATGAGTTCCCTATTAGTAGTTTTATTGTTTGAAATTTAATGCAAAGAAGGACTGGTTACGGTGTAATCACTTTGTGTCCAGTTTGACTGGGCTTGTCGGAGAATTTGTATCAATATGATCACTGCGCCATGTACAGAAAGAATTGGTAAAACTTCCGTAGTGGAACACATTACAAGTAGACACACACGCGCATCTTTACACTGACCAATACGTCAACATTAGATTTACACACCTTTCAATCAAACCCCAAAATACCAAATTAAGTTTAAATGGCAAATTCCTGCAGCCAAACGACAACGCAAACTATCTGGGAGTCACATTTGATCGGCGCATGACATGGAAAAGTCAGATCGAGAGAAACCGAATGAGAGCCAGAGAAAGAATGGCAATCATGAGGAAACTTGCTGGCACAAGCTGGGGAGCAGACGAAAGCATACTAAAGAAACTGTACACTGGAATAGTGAGACCAGTTTTCGAGTATGGCATTGCGGCATGGACAACAGCAGCAAAGGCGAACTTCGATAAAGTTAGCAAACTTCAAAACCAAGCCATGAGAGTTATAACAGGAGGCATGAAGTCAACGCCAATTGTAGAACTTGAAAAGATTACAAAACTGCAATCCATGACCGATAGAAGAGACTGCAGAGCCCAGCTGCAGTCAGAGAAACTCCGAAGACTGACTGACCATCCAATGCACCAGAGACTAAACAATTTGGGAAATGGGAAACTAAAGCGGAGAAACTTTGCAGAAATAGCCAAAGCAAAGATGCACGAAGATCCCATAAACGCACTAAAAACACCAAAGCCCATCACTACTGTACGAAAACCCACCTGGAGGCAGGATATATTTCCAGAGGTGGTAGAAAACATACCAGGTATTGGAAACAAAAACTGCCAGGCTGAAAAAGAAAGGAGAGATACTACCCTAAGCTTTATATCGAAAAACTACCCAAGCATGGACTGGACCCATGCATACACCGACGGTTCTGTAACTAACACTACACAGAATGGAGGGGCAGGAGCATTCCTGAACCTACCAAATGGCAGAAAAATAACACTGTCATTCGCTACTGGTAAGTACACAAGCAATTTCAGAGCGGAGGCAGAGGCACTGAGTGCGGCAGTGGAAGAAATGGTGACACATAAAGAAAATGAAAGCCATACAGTCCTGCTTACAGATGCTCTGGCCGTAGTCACAGCGCTAAAAAGCCAGAAAAACACTGAGCTTAATGACTTAAGAGCAGCACTCTGTCAACTATGTCAGCAGTCCGCACCAAAAGGGTAGTGGTACAGTGGGTCCCATCACACTGCAACATCCAAGGCAACGAGGAGGCAGACAGACTGGCAAAAGAAGGTGCAAGACTACCACAAACAGATACTAGTATGACGTACGAAGAGTCAAAACGGCCTTTTAAAGCCAGATACATGACCAAATGGGAAACTGAACATACCGAATACACCAAAAACGATGCCTATTACCAGTTGAACAGAAGAGAGCAGGTCGTTGTCTTCAGACTTCGCACTGGCCACAATAGACTGAGGTCCACCTATTCAACAAATTGAAGATAGGTGGTACCGACGAATGCCCGTGTGGTACCGGGAAAATGACCGCTGAGCATCTGCTGCAGAACTGCCCGACATACGAGGATCAGAGAGAGCAGATGTGGCCATCACCAGTGGCAACACAAGACAAGCTTTATGGCAGTGTCGACAGCCTCAGGATGACCGCCGCTTTTTTCGAAAAAATAATGGTTACTGTCTGACTGCGTACGATGAAGAAGAAGAAGATATACACACACGCAACTTTACACTGACCAATACGTCAACATTAGATATACACACACGCATCTTTACATTGACCAATACGTCAACATTAGATATACACACGCGCATCTTTACATTGACCAATACGTCAACATTAGATATACACACGCGCATCTTTACATTGACCAATACGTCAACATTAGATATACACACACGCATCTTTACATTGACCAATACGTCAACATTAGATATACACACGCGCATCTTTACATTGACCAATATGTCAACATTAGATATACACACGCGCATCTTTACATTGACCAATACGTCAACATTAGATATACACACACGCATCTTTACATTGACCAATACGTCAACATTAGATATACACAAAATCATCCAAACACTGGTCATTATGTCCACATTAGAAACAGATCCACATACGCATCCATACACTGGCCAATACAATATGTCCACATTATAAATAGATCCACATACGCATCCATACACTAGGCAATACAATATGTCCACATTAGAAACAGATCCACATACGCATCCATTCACTGGCCAATACAATATGTCCACATTAGAAACAGATCCACATACACACCCATACACTGGCCAATTCAATATGTCCAAACTATATATATACATATGCATCCATACACTGACACACACGCACCCATACACTAACCAATATGTCCACATTACAGATACAAACGCTTCCATGCACTGGTCAACACGCCCTGATATCGCCCAAATGACTGCAGTCTGCTGTGAAAAGAAGCAGTCCTTCGCCAGTAGAATCCAGAAAGGCAAAATTTCAATCAAACAAACAACAAATGAACGAACAAGCATTGTCTTAGTTCGTTAACAGAAATTGTATGAATATCACTCTCTCGCCCTGTCTAAACAAGAAATTATATTGATATCACGATTATAGCCCGTGGTGTCTTAACAAGAAATTGTATTGATATCACCATTATAGCCCGTGGTGTCTAAACAAGAAATTATATTGATATCACCATTATAGCCCGTGGTGTCTAAACAAGAAATTATATTGATATCACCATAATAGCCTGTGGTGTCTTAACAAGAAATTGTATTGATATCACCATTATAGCCCGTGGTGTCTTCACAATAAATTGTATTGATATCACCATTATAGCCCGTGGTGTCTAAACAAGAAACGGTATTGGTATCACTCTTAGAACTAGTAATGTCTAAACAAGAAATTGTATTGATATCACCATTATAGCCCGTGGTGTCTAAACAAGAAATTATATTGATATCACCATAATAGCCTGTGGTGTCTTCACAATAAATTGTATTGATATCACCATTATAGCCCGTGGTGTCTTCACAAGAAATGGTATTGATATCACCATTATAGCCCATGGTGTCTAAACAAGAAACGGTATTGGTATCACTCTTAGAACTAGTAATGTCTAAACAAGAAATTGTATTGGTATCACCCTTAGAACTCGTAATGTCTAAACAAGAAATTGTATTGATATCACCCTTAGAACTCGTAATGTCTAAACAAGAAATTGTATTGATATCACCCTTAGAACTCGTAATGTCTAAACAAGAAATTGTATTGATATCACCCTTAGAACTCGTGGTGTCTAAACAAGAAATTGTATTGATATCACCCTTAGAACTCGTGGTGTCTAACCAAGAAATTGTATTGATATCACCCTTAGAACTCGTGGTGTCTAACCAAGAAATTGTATTGATATCACCCTTAGAACTCGTGGTGTCTAACCAAGAAATTGTATTGATATCATCCTTAGAACTCATGGTGTCTAACCAAGAAATTGTATTGATATCACCCTTAGAACTCGTGGTGTCTAACCACGAAATTGTATTGATATCACCCTTAAAACTCGTGGTGTCTAACCAAGAAATTATATTGATATCACCCTTAGAACTCGTGGTGTCTAACCAAGAAATTGTATTGATATCACCCTTAGAACTCGTGGTGTCTAACCAAGAAATTGTGTTGATATCACCCTTAGAACTCGTGGTGTCTAACCAAGAAATTGTATTGATATCACCCTTAGAACTCGTGGTGTCTAACCAAGAAATTGTATTGATATCACCCTTAGAACTCGTGGTGTCTAACCAAGAAATTGTATTGATATCACCCTTAGAACTCGTGGTGTCTAACCAAGAAATTGTATTGATATCACCCTTAGAACTCGTGGTGTCTAACCAAGAAATTGTATTGATATCACCCTTAGAACTCGTGGTGTCTAACCAAGAAAGCCCGCCCCTAGACAGGAATGACTGTTACTGTCCAAGTTAAATGTCCAACTGAAACACCAACGTCAACCAAAACATGTCTTACAATCCAAACACCATGAGAACACTTGAGGATATTTCACTTATTGACTTGAGTCGTATAACAAACACAGCCAAAATATTCAAAATGAAATGAATAAACTAATAAGAAGAGGAAACCTACCTTCTGTAAAACATATCGTCTTCATTGTCCGTCTGGTTCCTCTTGGAGCATAGGGCTTCAATAGGTGCTTTCAATCTGTTTTTATTCTGTGTCGTTTTCTTGAGTTCCGCCCACGTACGCCGATTGAACTAAATTCCTCCCCGACCGTTCGTCACTAGATGTTTCTTGGCTTACCACTCTACTCTTTCCCTGGGGTTTCCAATCCAGCGCATGTGTTGTTATACCGTCCGACTTTTTTTATGAGAGTGTGTCTTATCCAGCTCCCCAATCCCTTGCCCTAATGGTTGTTGTCGTGTTCTCTCCAACCTATCTCGTGTGTTTGTGGTAGAACATGTGCAGCTATAACTCTGAAAATAAAGCTAACAAACAGGAAGTCCACATTGGACCTAAACATTGCTATCATCATCATCAAGTGCTTTGCCGGCTGACGTAGAGGATCATGTACCTCCATTTCCTCTTATCATGTGTGTCGTTTGTCAGTCCCGTCATTGATCGTCTCCCATGCTTTTCCTTTCAGCTGTCCAATATTTGATCTCTGTGCCTCTTTCTGTCCCTCATGCCTGCGGTTCTTCGCGTTGTCACCATGTGGTTTTCAGTCCGCCTCTAGATACCTGAAAATGGATGACTTCCTTGTCCTGATTTATGCCATAAGCTTGTGTTTGTGTCTGGGCTCCCTCAAGTACCAATTTATTAGCTTTTTTGCAGTCCATAGCATTTTCAACATTCTTCTGTAAAACCATATGTCCGTTACCTCCAATGATCCATGTACTTGCCTGCTGATTGTCCATGACTCGCTGCCGTATGTCAATCGAGTTTTATTGCACAGGATTGTCGTAATACTCTGGTAGACCGATTTTGCCTGGGATATTCTGTTCTTTATTTCATGTACATCTCTCATCAGAACTCGTGAGTGCCCAAGTATTGAAATGGGAATACTTGTTTTAGTCCCGTCTCGTTCACCTTTAAACAACATTTTGAAGGTTTGTGCTTCAAGTTACTACCATTGCTTCTGATTTCTTGTGGTTTAAGCTGCGGCCTTTATTTTATCTTTGAATAACTACGGTATCACATTGACCAGTTCTTGTAAATCTGACTCATTCCGATCAATCAACACAGTATCATCAGCGTAATGCAAGTTGTTGATGTTCCACCAATTAATATTCCAGACATTGTCTCTAGAGATCGCTATATACATTCACTGTACAGAGAGAATAGATCAGGGGACATCGCACACCCCCGCCTACCTATATATATATATTTTATCTGTCTGAAGTTTCCTACTGTGTTATCTGTTCGTATAACTGCAGTCTGTCCTCAGTATTTATTCTGAATAATTCTCATGTCCTTTCTCTCTACATGCAGCTCTTCTAGCATATGTATCATTTCCCTATGCGTCTCCCTGTAGAACGCCTTGGTATAGACTGTGAAGCACATATATCAATTTGTATTCATCTCTATAGCTCTCTCGATTATTGTTGTCAAAGGTTATATGGCGTTGTTTGTGTCCTTATCGTCTATAAACCCGCATTGCTCATCGCCTATTTCTGGCTATATTCTATTCCTCTCTTCTCATGATAATTCGTAGAAATATCTTCCTAGGGTGACTTATAAACTAACATTCTGGTGTTCTTCGCATTCAATAACTCGATATTTCTTTGGCAACGCTACGAATATAGACTTCATCAAGTCAGATGTGATGTAACCACAGTCATATATATAATTTAGTCATTTTGTTATCACTTTCAATTCAAAATCTCCCGTGACTGCAATTTTAGCTTTAATGATGTCATCTGGTCCTGGTGTTTTTCTTTTCTTTATATGCTGCATAGTATCCATTATCTCTGACGGCAACATTGATGGCACTTCGCGGTCGACCTGTTCATTTAAAGTTTGGTCTTTTGTTGTCATATATCTTGGTGATATATTCTGTCCATCTGTTCGTTATTTCATCTTTCTCGATCAGTATCTCTTCGCCTTTTGCTTTCAAACATCCAGTGTTTGTGTGTGGTCGCCTTCCTGTTAGTTCATTGATTTGTTTGTACATGGATTGTGTGTGTGTTTTGTGATGCGCTTCGAGTTATATGCAATTCTGGTCTAATCATGTTCCCTTCATCTGCCTGCACTTGTGTGTCTCTTCATTCAGCTTGGTGTATTCCTCCTCATCATCTTCTTCTTCTTCTCCTGCATTCTTTTTCAATCTCCCGCTTCCAAGCTTTGAACAGGGCGATGTAAGTTAGATGGGCGTAGCCCGGAGAATGGAATGTCAAGGTGAGGGTCTTGGCTAGTATATTTTGCCTGAGCCTGACTAACATGTCTGATCAGTATATTTTGCCTAATCCTGACTAACATGTCTGATCAGTATATTTTGCAAATGAATAATCTTCCCAGAATAAAAACGTATTCATCATTTGAAATTCATGTGTAGATGTTCATTAACCAGAACAACGGGTTCGTGTTCAAGTGGGTAACAGTTTGTCAGGATGGCATGTAAACCTGATACTCGTTATTCATGGCAGGTTTCAGGCATTCAGTAGCGACCGACAACTGGTATTTTCCGTATAGGTGTCACACCTTGCTCAAATTTGTTGCTTGTGTACTTGCGCCTTAATTCACTCCAAACAAAAGAGATATATTTTTAGCACCGAATTTGAGGTAGTGACGTAACAGATTATTCCATTCTTTTACTGTTGGAGGTGTCAAACATTCTGAGAGAATAGACTAGAATGTTCGAGCATGAATCTGATTATTCATGCCGACTTAACAACGAATTTCTGGAATCTGTCAACGTTGGTCCATGATACGGAGAGTAGCATCCAGTTTCTACAGCATCATGCCATTATCCACGCTGTCAGACGATAGAAAAACTAATAACAACCATGTTATCTAATCGTAACCCTTAATTCTAAACCTAACCTTGAACCTAACCGTAAACCTAACCATAACTTTAACCATTCGCAAAACTGAATATAACCATCTTTTCTACACTTCTGTTTTTATCTAAGTCTTTACTTATTATTTAAAATAAAATTATATCAACCTGTCCTTTCCTGACCTGAAATGAAATGTCCCGTGACGTACGATGGGAACCCAGGGAACTTTGTTTGGGAAAGGGGGGAGTGGGGGGGGGGGGGGAAATTAAAACGTAAGTATTGCTGCTTGTTAAAAAAAAAAAATACACGTCAATTCAAATGGCATACTTGGATCAAGATGCTGAGCAGCGCATGAGCTGCAGTGGTCAGCGACCCATAGCTGACTGCTAGCGTCAGGGCCAGCGAACCATAGCTGCCAAGACCCTTCTACACCTCCACGCGGTGATCCTGGATAACAGGCTCCAGCAGGGCAGACTGGCTAAGGAGAAGGGATCAAAGAGGGAATGCTAACCCGGTACTAAAAAAATGCTTGCTGAAATCGTATGTGTTGGACCGAAAGGTGCAAATATCGTAGTCAAGCTGTAAACTACGACACAACGGATTCCATTCTCTGGACTACATTCTGCTACTTAAACCCTTTCAGGGTTTGGTAGCTGGAGATTGAGAACGAACGAAGCCAAGCCAATTTCTTATTCACGAAAAACGTAAATAAATGACATGCCTTGAAGCATTTCAGAGATGATTATTTAGTGCATAAAAAAACGTAGGTTATATTTAGCTGTTAAAGCTTTATAATTACTTTGTTGGTGTGTGTGTGTGTGTTTGTGTGTGTGTCTGCATGTGATGTGTGTGCGCGCGCCTGTGTGATATTTTTGTGCGCGTTTGTGTAGTGTATGTGCGCGCGATTGTGTATGTGTAGGCGTGCGTGCTTGTGTGGTATCTGTGTGTGGATATGATTTGTGTGTCTGTGATATCTTGCATCTTCCCGGTGGCAACTTACGGATGCAAGACATGGTCAACCACATAAACCCTACGGAATACGTCTGAATCCTTCCAGCTCAAATGCCAAAGGAAGCTCAATATTTCATGGATAGCGAAAAAGAAAAACGCAGAGATCCTTCATGAGCTGAATTGGAAGCAAAACCGTCTGGTTAACAACATTACGTCTACAAAATGAAGATGGTTTGGCCACATCAAACGTCACTAAATTCTAGAAAGAACTATAATGGAGGGTATGGTACCTGGCACAAGAGGCAGAGCCAGACCGAGAAGATGATGAACAAGGGACATTACAGAGGCTCTGATGTTGACAGTGGCAAACGGTGGCCAGCAATCGAGTGTCTTACAGATCGAGTATCTTACAGATCGAGTGTCTTACAGATCGAGTGTCTTACAGATCGAGTGTCTTGTCTTACAGATCAAGTGTCTTGTCTTACAGATCGAGTGTCTTGTCGTACATATAGAGTGTCTTGTCTTACAGATCGAGTGTCTTGTCTTACAGATCGAGTGTCTTGTCGTACAGATCGAGTGTCTTGTCTTACAGATCGAGTATCTTACAGATCAAGTGTCTTGTCTTACAGATCGAGTGTCTTGTCGTACAGATCGAGTGTCTTACAGATCGAGTGTCTTGTCTTACAGATAGAGTGTCTTGTCTTACAGATCGAGTGTCTTGTCTTACAGATCAAGTCAAGTGTCTTACAGATCGAGTGTCTTGTCTTACAGATCGAGTGTCTTTCGGATCTAGTGTATTGTCTTACAGATCGAGTGGCTTACATATCGAGTATCTTGTCTTACAGATCGAGTGTCTTACAGATCAAGTGTCTTGTCTTACAGATCGAGTGTCTTATCTTACATATCGAGTGTCTTGTCTTACAGATCGAGTGTCTTGTCTTACAGATCGAGTTTCTTGTCGTACAGATCGAGTGTCTTGTCTTACAGATCGAGTGTCTTACAGATCAAGTGTTTTGTCTTACAGATCGAGTGTCTTGTCGTACAGATCGAGTGTCTTGTCTTACAGATCGAGTGTCTTACAGATCAAGAGTCTTACAGATCGAGTGTCTTACAGATTGAGCGTCTTGTCTTACAGATCAAGTGTTTTACAGATCGAGTGTCTTGTCTTACAGATCGAGTGTCTTACAGATCGAGTGTTTTGTCTTACAGATCGAGTATCTTATAGATCGAGTGTGTTGTATTACAGATCGAGTGTTTTGTCTTACAGATCGAGTGTCTTACAGATCGAGTGTCTTGTCTTACAGATCGAGATCGAGTGTCTTGTCGTACAGATCGAGTGTCTTGTCTTACAGATCGAGTGTCGTGTCTTACAGATCGAGTGTCTTGTCTTACAGATCGAGTGTCTTACAGATCAAGTGTCTTGTCTTACAGATCGAGTGTCTTACAGATCTAGTGTCTTACAGATTGAGTGTCTTACAGATCGAGTATTTTGTCTTACAGATCAAGTCAAGTGTCTTACAGATCGAGTGTCTTTCGGATCTAGTGTATTGTCTTACAGATCGAGTGTCTTACAGATCGAGTGTCTTATCTTACAGATCGAGTGTCTTACAGATCGAGTGTCTTATCGTACAAATCAAGTGTCTTGTCTTACAGATCGAGTGTCTTACAGATCAAGTGTCTTGTCTTACAGATCGAGTGTCTTGTCGTACAGATCGAGTGTCTTGTCTTACAGATCGAGTGTCTTACAGATCGAGAGTCTTACAGATCGAGTGTCTTACAGATCGAGTGTCTTGTCTTACAGATCAAGTGTCTTACAGATCGAGTGTCTTGTCTTACAGATCGAGTGTCTTGTCTTACAGATCGAGTGTCTTTCGGATCTAGTGTCCTGTCTTACAGATCGAGTGTCTTGTCTTGCAGATCGAGTGTTTTGTCTTACAGAACGAGTGGCTTGTCTTACAGATCGAGTGTCTTGTCTTACAGAACGAGTGTTTTACAGATCGAGTGTCTTGTCTTACAGATCTAGTTTTTTGTCTTACAGATTGAGTGTTTTGTCTTACAGATCGAGTGTCTTACAGATCAAGTGTTTTGTCCTACAGATCGAGTGTCTTGTCTTGCAGATCGAGTGTCTTACAGATCAAGTGTCTTACAGATTGAGTGTCTTACAGATCGAGTGTCTTACAGATCGAGTGTCTTGTCTTACAGATCGAGATCGAGTGTCTTGTCGTACAGATCGAGTGTCTTGTCTTACAGATCGAGTGTCTTGTCTTACAGATCGAATGTCTTGTCTTACAGATCGAGTGTCTTACAGATCGAGTGTCTTACATATCGAGTGTCTTATCGTACAGATCGAGTATCTTGTCTTACAGATCGAGTGTCTTGTCTTACAGATCGAGTGTCTTACAGATCAAGTGTCTTGTCTTACAGATCGAGTGTCTTGTCGTACAGATCGAGTGTCTTGTCTTACAGATCAGGTGTCTTACAGATCGAGAGTCTTACAAATCGAGTGTCTTACAGATCGAGTGTCTTGTCTTACAGATCAAGTGTCTTACAGATCGAGTGTCTTGTCTTACAGATCGAGTGTCTTGTCTTACAGATCGAGTGTCTTTCGGATCTAGTGTCTTGTCTTACAGATCGAGTGTCTTGTCTTACAGATCGTCTTACAGATCGAGTGTCTTACGGATCGACGGGTCTTGTCTTACAGATCGAGTGTCTTGTCTTACAGATCGAGTGTCTTTCGGATCTAGTATCTTGTCTTACAGGTCGAGTGTCTTGTCTTGCAGATCGAGTGTTTTGTCTTACAGATCGAGTTGCTTGTCTTACAGATCGAGTGGTTTGTCTTACAGAACGAGTGTTTTACAGATCGAGTGTCTTGTCTTACAGAACGAGTGTTTTACAGATCGAGTGTCTTGTCTTACATATTTAGTATTTTGTCTTACAGATCGAGTGTTTTGTCTTACAGATCGAGTGTCTTACAGATCAAGTGTCTTACAGATCGAGTGTCTTACAGATCGAGTGTCTTGTCTTACAGATCGTGTGTCTTGTCTTACAGATCGAGATCGAGTGTCTTGTCGTACAGATCGAGTGTCTTGTCTTACAGATCGAGTGTCTTGTTTTACAGATCGAGTGTCTTACAGATCAAGTGTCTTGTCTTACAGATCGAGTGTCTTACAGATCGAGTGTCTTGTCTTACAGATCGAGTGTCTTACAGATCGAGTGTCTTGTCTTACAGATCGAGCGTCTTACAGATCGAGTGTCTTGTCTTACAGATCGAGTGTGTTACAGATCGAGTATCTTGTCTTACAGATCGAGTGTTTTGTCTTACAGATCGAGTGTCTTACAGATCGAGTGTCTTGTCTTACAGATCGAGTGTCTTACAGATCGAGTGTCTTACAGATCGAGTGTCTTACAGATTGAGTGTTTTGTCTTACAGATCGAGTGTCTTGTCTTATAGATCGAGTTTCTTACAGATCGAGTGTCTTACAGATCGAATTTCTTATAGATCGAGTGTCTTGTCTTTCAGATCGAGTGTCTTGTCTTATAGATCGAGTGTCTTACAGATCTAGTGTTTTGTCTTACAGATCGAGTTCCTGTTTTGCTTTGTGGGCTGACTAACGATATGGGGGCGGGGGGGGGGGGGGGGGCGACACACAGGTGCAGCCAAACATAGCACAACCGCCTGGGTAAACTGTGCATGCGAGGAAAACTTCTGCAGCCCACCACCAAGCACCCTCTTCAGGACGCACAAAAGAGAAATCTCACTCATTGTGACCATTCAAGAGCACCAACACATGTTAAGGTCAGCTACCTAATATAAGGACAGTAGACTGGTCAGACAGTGTTCTAATGGTGCCATAACATTTACGCTAATTAGTATTTCATCGGTTATTGGTCCAGTAGTTAGATTTCTGGTTTCATATTTAAAAGAAACAGGCTCAAACGAGGACAAGACTCGGGTTTGCTTTTTTTCAAATGAGGTAAAAGACAGTCTACACACTACGCGGTGAATTCTCGGGCAAGCGACATTAATTTCTTGCTACTGTCAGTGATTAAGTGTTTTAGATCTCATGTTATTTTTAATTAAAGGTTTTCCTTTCTGGATTCTACTGGCGAAGCCACGCGCTTTCCATCCCAGACCATAGTCATTCAATCGATATCCGGACACACTGGCCAGTGCAAGGATGTGTATCTGTTTGTAATATGGACATATTAGCCAGTGTATGGGTGCGTGTGTATATGCTGTTTGTCATGTGGACATATTAGCCAGTGTATGGATGCGTGTGTATATGCTGTTTGTCATGTGGACATATTAGCCAGTGTATGGATGCGTGTGTATGCTGTTTGTAATGTCTTCCACTATGGCAGTTTTGCTCAGCTCTAAACTATTCACACCATATATAGAAATATCGTGACTCTGATTAATCGGCTCTTTCTGAATGTTCTTCATGCTCCGTTAGCGTCCTTATGATAAATGTGTAGCCAGTGATCCGTGGCTTCCTTCTAACAATTTCCTGGTTCACCCCGACATGCCTTGCATACCTGGATGTGCCATGTTGCCCACCTGTCTGATACATCATCCGGAGCCTCATAACTTACCTCCGAACACGAGAACTGTCATGAAAATGTTTACCTTCGTCTGAAAATAGACGAGAAACCATGTTTTATTGATGAAAGAGGATTGGGAGTACTACTTCATGGCGATGCGATCTGCTTGATGTTTGGTAGAATTTACCTTTATGTTGGTGTAGAAGTAGCAAGTTTTTTTTTGTTGAGGGTTTGCGTCTTATGGCAATAGTTTGGGTTCAATTCCCTGTCCAACATGCTTCAGTATCATATATACACACAAGATATCTTCCAGAAATAATTGCCAAGTCATCAAATGTTGACCTGTCCATACCTGCTGAAGTTATTGTGGTTTAACGTTTGTACAACAGGATAGGCTAGCCAGCCCCATGCCCAAAAATATCTTTATTCGTCTTTTGATCCCAGTCAACTACCCAAACGGCGCGTCAATACACCCATCCGTAAATGGTTTTCTAGTTTGCTGCTAGGGAAGAAAAGACAGCGAGGAAGGGTCCCCGTCCACCTCAGAGAAAATCAGATTCTTTGACACTTTACGACGGGATCGCAATGTAGCAGGCTACGACGGGGAGGTAGTGTAACACGGGACATTTTACGACGGGACGGTAGTGTAACACGGGACATTTTACGACGGGACGGTAGTGTAACACGGGACATTTTACGACGGGGAGGTAGTGTAACACGGGACATTTTACGACGGGGAGGTAGTGTAACACGGGACATTTTACGACGGGGAGGTAGTGTAACACGGGACATTTTACGACGGGGAGGTAGTGTAACACGGGACATTTTACGACGGGGAGGTAGTGTAACACGGGACATTTTACGACGGGGCGGTAGTATAACACGGGACATTTTACGACGGGGAGGTAGTGAAACATGATGACATTTGGTTTGAATCTAGAGAATTCTGTTCTTCATTTTGGCATTTATATTTGACACGGACACTCTGATGTCTGCCTCATTGATCAGTGTTTGGTCTTCAACGTAGAATAACAGAAAAAGGCATTTTGGTTTTAAAAGTTGGCAATCGTTGGTCTAAAGATTTGATTAATCACCTAATGGAAACAAGCTGCAGAGCGGTGCATAAGCTGAAGCTGTCATCGACCCATAGCTGACTGCTGGCGTCAGGGTCATCGACCCATAGCTGACTGCTGGCGTCAGGGTCATCGACCCATAGCTGACTGCTGGCGTCAGGGTCATCGACCCATCGCTGACTGCTGGTGTCAGGGTCATCGACCCATCGCAGACTGCTGGCGTCAGGGTCATCGACCCATAGCTGACTGCTGGCGTCAGGGTCATCGACCCATCGCTGACTGTTGGTGTCAGGGTTATCGCCCCATAGCTGACTGCTGGCGTCAGGGTCATCGACCCATAGCTGACTGCTGGCGTCAGGGTCATCGACCCATAGCTGACTGCTGGCGTCAGGGTCAGCGAACCAGAACTGCCAGGACTCTTCTACACCTCCACGAGGTGATCCTGGATAGATAACAGGCTGCAACAGGACAGACTGACTAAGTAGAAAGGATCGAATAGGGAAGGCTAACCCGATACTCAAATATGCCTGCTGAAGTCGGATGTGTGGGACCAAAAAGTGCAAATATCGCAGTCAAGCTGTAAATTAGGACACAACCCATTCCGTTCTCTAGACAATATACTGTTACTTGCAAAGCACTTTTTCAGGGCAAAGTAGCTGGGGATTGAGAGCGAAGAAGTAGTAGTAGAAGAAATCATCTAATGGGGTCAAGATGTAGCTGTACATGTGCTGCCAACGACTTATAGCGGGCTGCTTGCATAAGACGCTCTCGGACCATAGCTGACCAAGACCCTTTTCCGTCTCCAAGCGGCGGCCCTGGAAACCGGCTGCAACTGTGTTGTCTGGCCAAGCGCTAGTGATCGCAGGTGTTGTTGTTTGCGAATGCCCATAATGAGTAGGTTACTCTTGTGCGCCCTGAAAATGACGTTATGTGGCGGGTTGCAGTAGCTTTCCTCACATCCCGAGGGTGCTGATGAAGGTGGACCGTGGTCCTCCAAACGGTAGTGATCGCAGTTGTAAAACCTGGTATTTTTTAAAAGACAGCTAAAATCGGATTTGTGGCCAGAAATGCGCAGATATCGCAACCTCGCTGTAAGCTACGACACAACGTCCTTTTTAGGACGAATGCCGAAGAAGATAATGAGCCCTGAGTATCCCAAATTAGGTCGAGTTCCACCATCCATTGTCGTCACAGATCTGCCACTGATTACACACCAGGATGAGTTCTCAATAAAAGGACCACTGTATTAGGCAACATCACAATTTGTATATATCGATCTGTCAGATAAGCCCATCAATAAAACAAGTACAACCGAATATAATAGGGAGAAGACGAGATGCCCATAGGACAAGGTTAAGACTCGCTTGTCTGTAAGCAAAATACAGAACGCCTAAACACGGGAGAAGTGTAGAGAAACTGACAAGCAGAAACGTGAAACCGCGAGATAAAGAGATAAAAAGCGGCGAGAGTTGCTGTGTTCGTGGGAACTGTATGGATATATTTGAATAGCGTTAGTGTAAACACAGTGAGGAAATATTGCTTACATTTCCACATGCTCTCCCTTGCCCTTTCGCCTGTGTTAAGGACGCAGCCTGGGCGTGTGATATTTGATGTGTTAACATAATAACACATACATTTCATTCATTAGTCTTTAAATATAAATCAGATACTTACACACACACATACACATATTTATATATTGTTGTTGTTTGCGAATGCCCACAATGAGTATGTTACTCTTATGTGTGCCCTGAAAAAGACGTTTATTGGCGGGTTGCAGTAGCTTTCCTTACAACAGGAGCTTACTGATGAAGGTGGACCGGGGTCCTCCAGGCGATTGTGCTATGCTTGGCTGCGTGTCACTCACTACTACGGGGGATTACGTCGATCCCTCACCCCGTTAGCCAGGCTGCCATGAAAACAGCCCGTTTCCAGATAGGGCTACTAGGAAGCCGAGGTGAGGGTCTTGGCCAATATGCTTTGCCTGACCCTGACTAACATGACTGATCAGTACATTTTGGCTCACCAGACGTTAGTCATCCTCCCAATATATATATACAGGGCGTGACAAATTTTAGAGTGGCTCACCGGTCAGTCAAAAATGTCACCAGTCAGACTTCAATCATGCAATTTATGTTAATTAATTTAAACTAGTCAGTCATTCACTTTTAATTCTACATAACAATGCGTGCCAAACCAAAATATATTGTATTACTTACACAGTATTAGTTTATATCTTCTTACGAAAAAATGCACTACTGTCAAGGGCATGGCGTATGTGTCCTTGAACATTCTTGAAAGTTTTAGTACTGTAGTATCATTTATCGGTGGCTTTAGTTAGTTTAAATTGTGGTAGGGTTGGTCCATTTAGATTCAACACCATAAACCAGTTTATGTACAATCTATTCAAATCGTAATATCATTAATATTCGTACGAGAGTCGTGATGTAGTATTGATTAAAAACGTAATTAACAATTACAAACGGATTTTCTTTCCTCGTCAAGCACAATTTTGTACTCATCAGACGAGAGCTTTTGTCAAGCCCTGAATTATAGTTCTTAGTTTTTAGTCGACCCGTACTTCTACAGTGACAGATGCCCCCATGTGCAGGTCCCACTTTGTCGACCCGTACTTCGACAGTGCCAGATGATCCCGTGCAGGTCCCAGCTCTGATATATACATATACATACATACATATACATACATAACTACATACATACATGCATATATATATATATATATATATATATATATATATATATATATATATATATACATAAAAAAGTACTGAGAGTGAGACTTAGCTACATAAAACATAGACATAGGACCATTGTTTATACATAAAACATAACACAAGGGGCATCTGTCTATTAACACATAAAACATAGACAGAACCGATGTTTATCTGTTGTTTGTCCATTGTTTCCGATTGCTGATCAAAGCAATCCGAGCCCGAAAGCGTCTGCCACACTGAGGGCAGAGAAGCACTGTCTGACCGTCAGTTGGACGCAACTCCTCTCTTGCCTTCCGTGCAGCTTCGGTGATTCTTGTCTGCTCCATATAAGCCGTGCCAGAGGAGTTTTGACTACGCCAGGCAGAGCAATCAACAGCAATGTTCTCCCAACCATCAGGGTCAATGTCGCAGTTCTTCAATGAGGCTCTTCAGAGTGTCTTTGTAATGTTTTATTTGGTCACTGCGAGCTCGTTTGCCTCACTCAAGCTCACCATAGAATATTTCCTTTGGGAGCTGCTCATCTGACATGCGGACAACATGGCCAATCCATCTAATCTACGATTTGCACAGAGTTGTATTAATGCTTGTCCTGCCAGCCCGCGAAAGAACTTCTACATCTATAATCCTGTCTTGCCATTTTATGTTCAGTAGTTTCCTTATGCAGCGCAGATGAAAATGGCCAAGCTTCTTCACATGTTGGCTGTACACAGTCCACGTTTCACAGGCGTACAGAAGAGTTGGTAGGACTACTGTACACAGTCCACGTTTCACAGGCGTACAGAACAGTTGGTAGGACGACTGCCGCATAAACCTTCAATTTGGTTATAAGCTTAATTCTTTTCCGGTCTCAAACTGAGGATCTTAGTTTTCCAAATGCTACACATACTTTGGCTATACTCGAGTTTACTTCCTCATCAATATGGATTCCTCTGGAGAGTGTGCTGCCAAGGTATGCAACGCGTTCTACCGACTTTAGTTTCTGACCATTCATAGTGATAGATTGCTCACTGTGCTCAGTTCTTGGGGCTCCTTGGTGCAGCGCTTCAGTCTTGCTGGAAGAGATTGTGAGACCAAAGTTAACGCAAGCCGCTGTAAACGTGTGAACAGTATATTGCATCTCAGTCTCTGAATGGGCACATCAGACCTGTGTCACCAAACCTGTGTCACCATAACTGTGTCACCATACATGTGTCACAATCATACCTGTGTCACCATCAGACCTGTGTCACCATAACTGTGTCACCATCATACCTGTGTCACCATACATGTGTCACCATCATACCTGTGTCACCATCAAACCTGTGTCACCATACCTGTGTGACCATCATACCTGTGTCACCATACCTGTGTGACCATCATACCTGTGTCACCATACATGTGTCACCATCATACCTATGTCACCATACCTGTGTCACCATCATACCTGTGTCACCATACCTGTGTCACCATACCTGTATCCGACAAGATAAACTGGAACCTGCAATTACAAGACGTCGCCTCGCGGTCTTCTCGTCCAATAAACGTCCTTGGTTGGTTGCCAAGACCTACGCGCCTCTCTTCAACTTCACTGTGCTCCCTCTGATGTGTTTTAGTGCAGAGGACGGACCTTCACAAAATCACTGGAGTACAGATTGAGAGGGACCCAGGCCTCTCTTGAGAGACGCTTGGTAGAGATCACTCTAAGCAACCAACACATGCACAATATCTACAATTCTGACATACGACGGTTGTACCTGGTGAAGGGCTTGGCTTCGTTCGTTCTCAATCTCCCGCTACCAAACCCTGAAAGGGTTTAAGTAGCAGAATGTAGTCCAGAGAACGGAATGCGTTGTGTCGACGTTTACAGCTTGATTGCGATATTTGCACCTTTCGGTCCAACACATCCTACTTCAGCAAGCATTTTTTGAGTACCGGGTTAGCATTCCCTCTTCGATCCCATCTCCTTAGCTAGTCTGCCCTGCTGCAGCATGTTATCCAGGATCACCGCGTGGAGGTGTAGAAGGGTCTTGGCAGCTCTGGTTCGCTGGCCCTGACGCTAGCAGTCAGCTATGGGTCGCTGACTACTGCAGCTCATGCGCTGCTCAGTATCTTGATTCCGTACCTGGCGAATGATCAGGTTACTTTGCAGACAAAGCAAAACATAGACGGGCAGGTTACGACAAAACGATGGTCGATGGATCACGGCGATAGTTATCTGGTACCACGAGGCAAATGAAGACCGATTGGAAGACCTTCAAATGATTGGACAGACCGCCTTACTGTAGACAACAAATAACATCCTAGACCCCTCCGGTGGAATGTGTACCACCCATTTGATTGACGTGGCACTAGACAAGGCACGATGGAGACGAAGCTTGGACCTGCAGCAACTCTGAGGAACGGATCATCGAAATCAAAATGAAGATCAGTTTTTGCTTGTTGAAATAAATCCACTGTTTCCTATCCAAATTGCTTAAAACATCTAAGTAATGTATTTCGTTGGTTATTTATTGTCCGTATATTACCTGGCGTTTGTTACTAGGAGTTTTACTGTATTTGTTTTCGGTTTTTCTGTTTTATGCGACAAGCAATTGTATTTACTTATTTACGTATTTACTCTCTCACTTGCTGCCTGTTACAGTTGGTGAGCAGAGATAAATGCCGGGGGCCCACACTGTCACAGATGGTTTATCGCTCATGAACGATGCTTATGTAGCACGTTCCTGTGTCGCTTGCTCGCCGTGCTCATTGAATGAAAGCATTCCTTGAGAGCTCATTGAATGAAAGTCTTGAGAGCTCATTGAATGAAAGCATTGAGAGCTCATTGAATGAAAGCATTCCTTGAGAGCTCATTGAATGAAAGCCTTGAGAGCTCATTGAATGAAAGCATTGAGAGCTCATTGGGGGGGGGGGGGGAAGGGGGATTAGTGGTCTAGAGATAAAGTGTCCGTCTTAAGTTCAGTAGTCTAGAGGTAAAGTGTCCGCCTCGGGTGGGGGGTTCAGTGGTCTAGAGGTAAAGTGTTCGCCTCGGGTGGGGAGTGAGTGGTCTTGAAGTAAAGCGTTCGCCTCTTGGGTTCAGTGGTCTAGAGGTAAAGTGTTCGCCTCGGGTGTGGGGTTCAGTGGTCTAGAGGTAAAGTGTTCGCCTAGGGTTCAGTAGTCTAGAGGTAAAGTGTTCGCCTCGGGTGTGGGGTTCAGTGGTCTAGGAGGTAAAGTGTTCGCCTTGGGTGGGGGGGGGGGGTGTTCAGTGGTCTAGAGGTAAAGTATTCGCCTCGGGTGGGGGGTTCAGTGGTCTAGAGGTAAAGTGTGCGCCTCGGGTGGAGGGGTTCAGTGGTCTAGAGGTAAAGTGTTCGCCTCGGGGGGGGGGGGGGGGAGGAGGGGTCAGTGGTCTAGAGGTAAAGTATCCGCTTCGGGTGGAGGGGTTCAGTGGTCTAGAGGTAAACTATCTGCCTCGGGTGCCAGAGTTCGAATCACGGTGGAGAACCGGATGTTTTTCAAGTTGATGTTCTGGTGAATATTCCCTGATCTCTGGGTAGTGAGATCGAAAATTGCCGTGGTCAGTGTCGAGCACGTTACAAATCCCTCGACAGTTAGAAACCGAAAACAGAAGGCTTAACGGCCAATGCCCGGAAAAACTTCAAAAAAGTTCTAGTTAAAAATCTAGTCAAATTATTACCTGGACACAGACATTAGCCTGCTTGTTTGAATACTAGGATTTCAAGTGTATATATGCACCTGGTAAACTGTTAGGGAAACCAGGAGATGAAACTGGTCACTATGCTCATACAAATGGCAGCAGAAAACTAAAGACTTGAACACTTTATCCCAGACGGCAGTGTTTGCTCTGGGTACGCCTTTACTGTTTACACGTGAAGAAGATACAGTCAGTGTCTCTCCGACTCACTTTCACACTCCGTCGCGCGTTCTTTCTCTCTCTCTAACACTCACCCGCTCTCCCTTTAATCCTCACTCACACTCTAATTCTTACTCACTTGTGCCAATTCTCTCACTGATTCATTCTCTCTTTCTTTCTATCTTTAACTTACTCTCTTTTTCTCACCAAAAATGTGTGCGTGTGTGAAGCAATGTGTAGCGGCATACTAGTATAACGTAGAACCGCACCATTGTACGTGCCGCGAGACGTGCAGATGTACAATTTGAAGTCCCGTTTTACATCAGGAATGTGCAACGTACCGTCCTCAGCCCGCGAGGTCTTTTCCCAAATTTCACTGAATCTGGCCCATCAGCCATCATCAACGGATTGTTATATTTTTCTATAATCAAAGAGAACAATAAAACTACCCATAAAATTATGGAATTACGTTTACTAAACAATTATTTAAATGTGAGTTGTTTACAAGTCATGTGCTCGATGTTGACCTGGCTTCTCTCATCTGTGACGTGTAAACGTATGGACTTTCGCGGTCATACAATTTCTGTTCAGTTATATCTTTCGCGGTCAAGCAAGTTCTGTTCAGTTATACCTTTCGGGTCAAGCAAGTTCTGTTCAGTTATACATTTTGCGATCAAACAAGTTCTGTTCAGTTAAAACTTTAGCGGTCTTCTTCTTCTTCTTCGTACGCAGTCAGACAGTAACCATTATTTTTTCGAAAAAAGCGGCGGTCATCCTGAGGCTGTCGCCACTGCCATAGAGCTTGTCTTGCTGTTCCACTGGTGATGGCCACATCTGCTCTCTCTGATCCTCGTATGTCGGGCAGTTCTGCAGCAGATGTTCAGCGGTCATTTTACCAGTACCGCACGGGCATTTGTCGGTACCACCTATCTTTAATTTGTTGAATAGGTGGTACCTCAGTCTATTGTGGCCAGTGCGAAGTCTGAAGACCACGACCTGCTCTCTTCTGTTCAACTGGTAATTGGCATCGTTTTTGGTGTAACCAGTATGTTCGGTTTCCCATTTGGTCATGTATCTGGCTTTGATAAGCCGTTTTGACTCTTCGTACGTCATACTAGTATCTGTTTGGGGTAGTCTTGCACCTTTTTTTGCCAGTCTGTCTGCCTCCTCGTTGCCTTGGATGTTGCAGTGTGATGGGACCCACTGTACCACTACCCTTTTTGGTGCGGACTGCTGGCACAGTTGGCAGAGTGCTGCTCTTAAGTTCAGTAAAACTTTAGCGGTCAAACAAGTTCTGTTCAGTTATACCTTTCGCGATCAAACAAGTTCTGTTCAGTTATACCTTTCGCGGTCAAGCAAGTTCTGTTCAGTTATACCTTTCGCGGTCAAGCAAGTTCTGTTCAGTTATACATTTCGCGGTCAAGCAAGTTCTGTTCAGTTATACCTTTCGCGATCAAACAAGTTCTGTTCAGTTATACCTTTCGCGATCAAACAAGTTCTGTTCAGTTATAACTTTCGCGGTCAAGAAAGTTCTGTTCAGTTATAAAGAATCGACTTCACCGAATTCCGGATGTACCTAAAGGTACATAATCTCCCTAAATGTTGATGTTTCCGGTACTTCGTTGATTGTGCACACGCCTGCTGTCCTCTTATGCGTCCACTGCCCTCGAGCCCAGTTTGGTTTCAATTCTGCAGTCTATAAATTGTTGATTCATGTATTGTGGTTTCATCATCCAGCAGACCCTCATTGATGTTCTTCAAAATGTTACCATTATCCGTATTTAGTGAACCCACAATCGGTACTTGTGCGACCAGGATGTCAGCCCTTTCCTTGCCGGCCGCACAGAACGATTAGGACTAGATCTACACAGAAAATCATCTCAGAGCCACAGCCCCTGGAGATTTGAAGCCAAAACAGCTGCCCTGCACTCATTGCTTAGCCAGTCCTTCGGTACCTGGGGCAAAAGGGATTGGGAGTCTGGCACGATGATTGCTGTCCCTATAAAAGGTCTCAGATAGCCATCTCAGAGCTACAGTCACTGCTTCCATCTCCATTCCCCTACTAGGGGTTGTTGTTCTGTATGCTTGACTCCGTACAGCAACAATCTGGCCTCTAAGTGTTGCACAGCTGTTCCAACCAGGTATCTTCTTCTTCTTCTTCTTCTTCTTCTTCTGCGTACACAGTCAGACAGTAACCATTATTTTCTCGAAAAAAGCGGCGGTCATCCTGAGACTCTCGCCACTACCATAGAGCTTGTCTTGCAGTTCCACTGGCAATGGCCACATCTGCTCTCTCTGATCCTCGTATGTCGGGCAGTTCTGCAGCAGATGTTCAGTGGTCATTTTACCAGTACCGCACGGGCATTCGTCGGTACACCCTATCTTCAGTTTGTTGAATAGGTGGTACCTCAGTCTGTTGTGGCCAGTGCGAAGTCTGAAGACAACGACCTGCTCTCTTCGGTTCAACTGGTAATAGGCATCGTTTTTGGTGTAACCAGTATGTTCGGTTTCCCATTTGGACATGTATCTGGCTTTGATAAGCCGTTTTGACTCTTCGTACGTCATACTCAACCAGATATCTGACTGTGTAACATTGATCTATCGATATCATTACTATTCCGAGTGTTATCATTTATCTGCTGGTTAACCCTAAGTCCAACTTTCCCGTTTAACCACTCTTTACATTCCCAGTCTGTGGTAATTTTGATAGTAGCAAGTTGTTTCGTGGAGGCTTTTTCTGATCACTCAAATATGAGCTGGAAGCTCCTGGCAATATATTGGTGTGGTAATAGTACGAGTAATATGCTTCTGGTGAGTGGGTTTAAAAAAATGGATTTTATGTATATGATATATATCATAGTAGCACCTTGACCTTTCTATATAAAGGTGCACATTATCTATGCTCTAATACTTAGAACCGTCTCACGTCTGGTTGATTTTACTCAAGGTATGTATGTTTGATACTGGTGGGATGTTTACGTTATGTTAATGGGATGTTTGTTTTATGTTAGAGGGATGTTATTTTATGTTACTGGGATGTCTATTTTATGTTAGCTGGATGTTTATTTTATGTTACTGGGATGTCTATTTTATGTTAGTAGTATGTCTATTTTATGTTAGTGGGATGTTTATTTTATACTAGCGGGATGTTTATTTTATGTTACTGGGATGTCTATTTAACGTTAGTTGGATGTTTGTTTTATGTAAGTGGGATGTTTATTTTATACTAGTGGGTTCATTGTTTTTATTTTCTACGTTAAAGGTTTGCCCTTCTTCATTCTTCTGGCAGACGCACGTCTCTTTCCTCTCCGGAACGTAGTATTTTGGATGAAATCAGGACGTAATAACCCGTACTTGAATGCATGTGTGCGTCTGTATGCACCTATGCTAGTTAGGGCGATTGTAGGGGTCAACCTAACCGAAGGGCAATGGAAGGGCCTCAACCCAAGGGCGTGTGTTAGAGTTGTGTAAGAGTACGTGAACACGGTGAGAAGTAAGTTCCTGATCATTGTTTTATGCTCGTGGTCACGAACTCCCAAACTAGGGATAGCATAATAAGCCCACTGCGGCGTCTCCATGCAAATTGTCATGACGACTAACGAGAGTTGTGCATGGTGATTGCAACCATGTCATGTTTAAAAAAAATGTGTACATTGATCACTATTGTATATGCTCACAAAGTGATGTGATGCAGCTTTCTCTAAGGATCCATCTACTGTAATAGGCCTATCTTTCGAAATGAACCAAATAGAGAAGAAAAAGAAGAATACGAAGGAGGAATAGCAAGAAGATGAAGTAGAAGAGGATGTACAAGAAGAGGAACGAGAATGAGAAAGAAGAAAAAGTGGTAGAAGGAGAAGAACAACAATTGGAAGAAGAAGAAGAAGAAGAAGAAGCATGTTGTTAATGACCCTATACCAGCAGCTCTGTCAGACATGTGCGCTAACACGTTATTTTGTCTCTCTGTTTCAGCCATGTTCGGACACCCAGCGGCCGCAGCTGCTTCTACCATACAGACAGCTCCTCACCCATTTCCAGCCCTTGCAACCCCGCCAACCCCCAAGTCTTAGCAGACGAATGGTGGGAGGAGTGATCTCATCCTGCTTGCTGTCGTGTCCTTGACACAGGCATGCTCACAGAACGTTCATTTTGCTGATGGCGGGAAACACCTGCTGGAGGGAGACTGACGAGGGATAGATCAACACGCGGTTTACTTACGACAGCTTTATGTAGGTCATGTAGGATGTGATTAAATGAACATTGAAAACACATATTGTCATGGATCAACAATCTCATCGAGATGTGAGTACCTCAGGCTGACCATTGCGATTCATAGAATGTTCTGGCCGAACACACCACCAACAACCAATAACTGCTTGCCCAGAACACAGAGAACACGTATCCATGCATACCGTCATACCTGGCCACCGCTGGATCCGTCATGTTCTTAGAACCGCCATGGTATGGGCCAGAGTGAAGTTCAAAGAGATGCCGACCTATGGCAATTTAAGGATGAACAAAATGGAAGTCATGAACGAGAGTTCGGACACAGTAAGAAGGACTACCGTAGACAATGTGAAGTGGAGGAAGTTTGTTGCTGCGCAGGAGACGCCATCACTAGTCGGAATGCTTGTCTGACCAATGAGCGAAGAAGAAAGAGAAGAAGAAACATCATCATCATCTTTTATCCACTTGTTCCGTTAGATGACATGTAGAGGTGAAGTTTTCTATCTTGTACCAGATTTGTTGTCGTTATTGTCGTCATTCCGTGTCTCTTCAGTTGTCTCACTGACACCGTCTATCCACTCTTTCTTTTATTTCCCCCAATGAAACATGTTAACTCTTCTATTTTCCACCAATAAAACATGTAATTCCTTTTTCTATTTTCCACTAATTGAACATGCTATTCCTTCTTCTATCTCCCCCAATGAAACATGTTAATTCTTCCTCTATTTTCCTACAATTAAACATGTTATTCCTTCCTCTATTTCCCCCCAATGAAACTTTGTTAATTCTTCTGTTATTTTCCACCAATTAAACATGTAATTCCTTCTTCTTTTCCCCCCAATGAAACTTGTTAATTCTTCCTATATTTTCCCACAATTAAACATGTTATCCTTCTTCTATTTCCCCCCACCCCAATGAAACATGTTAATTCTTCTTCTATTTTCCACGAATAAAACATGTTATTCCTTCTTCTAATTCCCACCAATGAAACATTTTATTCCTTCATTTATTTTCCCCCAATAAAACGTGTTATTTCTTCTTCTATTCTGGCACGAAAGTTATATGTGGTGATATTTCTGCTTCTGTCCCTCAAATTATAAAGACTACTCCACACTCCGCAGACTATTCCACGCTCCTCAGGCTACTCCACACTCCGCAGGCTATTCCACACTCCTCAAGGATACTCCACACTCCGCAGGCTATTCCACACTCCTCAGGCTTGGTTACGGGGGATTGAGAACGAACGCAGAAGAAGTAATATATTAGTTGTGTTTGCTGTTGGTTTGGTTTTTCTGGTTGATTTGTTGTAGATTCACTTGTCTGTCTCCCGGCTTATCTGCATCGTTTGAGAGAAATGTCGTCTGCTTCAGTGTCTTAACTTAGACGTAAATAGATTATTTTAGTTATTTATCGAGCACGCCAGGAAAATTGTACGGGAGGTTTGTTTTACTAGGGGCACATTAGCTCCAGGTTTAATTATATTTTTGGCTTCCATAAAATGCACATAACATACAAAAAGAGTTGAATTTACACGTGAAGAACTTCATATGATACAAGAGCCCTTGAAGCAGACGTTTCCACACTTCAGAATATGTTCTAGCAAATCAGAGGACAAAGATGATGATGCATCTGTTAAGTCATATTTTGTTAGTTTAGTTTAGAACAAACTGCCTGATGTACGCAAGTTTATTTATGTCCACAAACAGCACAATTATAACCTGTCGGCGAGAGAGAAATCACAACGGTTTCCATGTTGGTCGGATGGCCTAAGAGTGCAGCTGATTGACTGAGGCCTATGTGTGTGTGATTTGAAACTGGCTTCCACGAGGCATTCAAACATATTTTTAAAGGCCGATAGATGACAGATCGAAATACACATTCCGGTGGATCTAACTCGTTAATCTCAGCCAGCAACCCCTATCCCACCACCTATGTAGAGTATTGTATGTAGATAGTTCAATCACATGAGGGTTTAGTTTGTATAATTCAACAAGCATATTTTAGTGTTATCTGATTTCATGTTTTAGTGTTACTGATTTCTTTTTGTCATCAGAATTGTTATGGTGGGAAGGATATTTCAGGTAGTTCAAACGTGATAATGATATTGATGAATGTATGGTGTACAGATCATGTTTGTGGAAGAAATGTCTGATTGCCTGCATAGACCAACATTTCCATAAAATTTCATTAGAAAAAAGTGCCCAAATATTGAGCTATTAACTGCAGGTAAGGGGCAGAAGTTGCTGCAGCAACCCATTGTTGACTACTTGCATCAGGGCCAGTGACCCATAGCTGACTGCTTGCATCAGGGTCAGTGACTCATAGCTGACTGCTTACATCATGGTCAGTGACCCATAGCTGACTGCTTACATCAGGGCCAGTGACCCATAACTGACCAAGACCCTATTCCGTCTCCTAGTGACAGTCCTGAAAACATACTGCGACCATGCAGCCTATCTAAGCGATTAAGGATCGAAGAGGGTATGCAAACATGGTCCCAAAAATCTCAAGCTGAAATCGGATGTGTCAGACCGAAAGGCGCAGATGTCACATCCTAGATGTAAACTACGACACAACGTCATAATCGTCCATATCAGGAAGAACGCTGAAGAAGAAGAACTGCAGGCAATCATTCTCTGTCCCACTTTGTCCAGGTGCCCGATGCAGTAGTGGCTTAGGCTTTACAGGTCAGGTCAGATCATCCCGTAACCGGTGAGGTCGTTGGTGCACACATGAAGACATCCTCACAACACCACGCCATCCTTCTCTGTCAGCGGCCGCTGCCTGTGACTCTTCTGGTCGGAGATTGGTCCATTCTTTTATGTTGTCCTCCCATCTCTTTTTGGGACGGCCTCTTCGTTGTCTGCCATGCACCTTTCCGTGGAGGATTGTATTTGCAAGACCATTTGATCTCGATATGTGACCGTACCAAGCGAGTTTCCTTCTTTTGACAGTTGCCAAGAGGTCTTCAAAAGGCCCCATTGCTGCTGTAATTTCATCTCGCATTTCCCCATTTTCAACTCGATCTTTGCACGTGACGCCTAGAAGTCTTCGGAAACATCTCATCTCCAAGGCCTGCATCCCTCGCCGAAGGTCAGCTGTAACTGTCCATGTCTCACAAGCATAGAGGAATATTGACAGGACACGCTTTACAATGGAGGGAAATAATAGTGAATGAAAGTGGGTCATTTTCTGCAGTCATTCGGTTCTATATTATCATCAGTCAATGCGGTATTTGTCTAGTTTTATCTCTGGAATTGTCTAGTTTTATCTCTGGATTTGTCTAGTTTTATCTCTGGATTTTCTTTGTATTTAGCGAAAGCAATCACTAGTGTCTCTACGTATGTTACCCCAATGCATTGGAGTCTCTTTCTGTCCTTGCAAAATAAATTTGTCATTGAGTATAAATATTTATGATTGAATAGAAGTTTATTCTATTTAATGTCGGTAATTTGCCATTTTGCGCCATGTCTTTTCAATCTCTTGTATTGATCGTCCAGGCATGCGCAAAGTGGTTTTCTCCCACAATGTTGTAGGGGTTTTTTGTGTGTTCTGCAGTCATGCGATGAGCGTGACTTGAATGCTCCGCAGAAACGCCTAGAGCGTTTAATTATTGATAATAGGTCTTACTCTCTTTGTGTGGCTAATTATTATTATCTGGTGTACCTAGTAACGCGATTTAATATCACATTCCAGAAGGCAGGAATGTGCACTGTGTACGCTGTCTAAGTGTCTTACGAACACTCTTGGCTTAACACATACTGTACTACGAATAGGGAAGGCTGCATGATAGTTATGCCCTTAATACTTAGCTAAGGTCAAGTTTTCTGGTGAAGTTTCCTTCATTGATGCTTCATTTGGTCGTTTCCTTCATTGATGCTTGATTTGGTCAAGTTTCCTTCATTGATACTTCATTTGGTCAAGTTTCCTTCACTTGTGCTTCATTTGGTCAAGTTTCCTTCATTTGTGCTTCATCTGGTCAAGTTTCTTTCATTGATGCTTCATTTGGTCGTTTCCTTCATTTATACTTCATTTTGTCAAGTTTCCTTCATTGATTCTTCATTTGGTCAAGTTTCCTTCATTGGTGCTTCATTTTGAAAGCATTCTTCGTCTATCATCTTACCTTTTCTCTAGGTTGAATCGTCAATATTATGTTCTGCTGTTTTGTGTTCAAGGAATGTGTGGGTTTTCTACGTAATATGTTCTTGTAACTGGTTGTATACAGACTCTGCAGGGTCTTCTAAACCAGTATAAAGATGTTAAGTTAAGTTATATCTTGTACGTATTTTAGGAACACATGAGTGTAATGTACGCATATACTGCTTATTGGTGCACAATTATTTGTGGAGAATGTCTATATTGTGTATGCTTGCTTATTTTAACTTTTACAATTTTTGTGTTTGTTAATGCTATATATACGAGCATATTGCCGTATATTATCAGATAAAATGTTGATCTAGATAACTTTTATCTGAGATGGTATTTTGTTTACTTTATTTGTTTTAAAGCAAGGGAAAAAAATATGGAAATCAACGTGAACAACATGAACACTATTCATCTTACATGTGTGATTGTCTGTGTGCACCTGTTTTGAAAACACCATGAAGAAGATTGTATTATAAAAACCCTTTGGTGGCATCATCATTATGTCGGTTATTCTCATTACTCCCGAGCAACTTTCATGGTGATTTGTTTTGTTGGTTTCCAGCAATAATAATTCGTACAGGCAGCAACGACAACATAGATGGGACTACCTGACTTGGTGTTTACTGTGGTAATGGCTGGATGGTTATTGTTTTTTAATCTTGTACAACTTATGTTGGCCTTTGTGGCTGTTGCTTCTCCTTGTTGAGTGATTCATTTATTTCTCTTAGCATAAACAAGCAATAAATTACAGAAAAATTGCGAGCTGTATTACACTACACATAAATTGTATTTCAAGGTACACTAAAGACAGACTTGGCTCCAAAACTTCGTTCTGTGTACATTAATGGCAGAATAGTATGAGCATTTGTCTATCGTAGCAAATTGATCAGACTTGTCACTCAGTAGTGACATGTTCTAGTGTATCCAGTTGTATTAATGGTACCCGATTTCAGGAACAAAAGTAACGGAACTGATCGTCCACTTGATAAAGCTTAAGATTTAGCTTAATAAAGTCTCTTTAACACTTTATCCCTTACTGCACGTTTTGATGCTCAAGGACTATTCTGACCTAGCTTTTTACTAAATTATCTCTCTTTCTCGTTCTCTCCCTCGTGCCTATGACTCACACATTGATGTGTTTCTCGTGTCTATGATTCACAACTTTCTCGATCTCTCGTGTCTATGATTCAGGACTTTCTGTGTTTCTCGTGTCTATGATTCACAACTTTCTGTGTTTTCGTGTCATTGATTCACAACTTTCTCGATCTCTCGTGCCTATTATTGACTATTTTCGCTTTTATACATTGATATTATTATAGCGTCGTACACAGATATCGATTTACGGCTGGGATGCGCGCTGATCTGAGTCGGCGTAAATAAAAACGATTTTATATTTGGAAGTCAATCACATGCGTTTCACGACACCCAAAAAGCGATGACATTACGCTTACAGCTCTCAAATAACGTCAATATAATTAATGGAATTGTAAGCAATATTGTATTTTGTATACTTAAATCAGCAATAACATAATGATGCAATGTCAGTTCTCTGACGAAGTCTTTGGTAAAGGATTGTTACGTTTTGAGAAAGAAAGAATCCAGTATATACTATTCTGATTTCACATTTTTTTCTATATAAAAGTAAGTAGCTGATCCTTTGCTGAACACGCTTCTTACAACCGCCAACCTGGTAGGCTGTTATAAGTTTATTGTCAAGTGTGTAGTACGGTAGGTTGCCATTACTTGCCGTAAGTTGAGGAGCGAGAAACAAAAATATTACTGCCAAACTGGACACGAGCGTGTACAATATGTTCACACAGCTGGCTACCAGTACACTTGACTATCCTTATCTGTTAGTGTATGAGAACGATTGTCCTGTAGACAATTTATTGTCACCCGTGGTTCATACATTTTATTGGTGTTCTTATCACTTACATGTTTTTATATTCTTATCTGTGACGTGTACAGTTTATATACACGTACATATGTCCGTGTCATGTACAGTTTATGTACACATTCATTGTGTCCGTGTCATGTAGAGTTTGTCTTGTGTAGCTAGCTACCTATATGTGTCTGTGAAATGTACACATGTTATTATACATTTAAGCAAACGGTTAAATAATACAATTTTTGGCTTTCCAAGTGGCTGCGATTTCATGGGAGAATGTATAAGACTAAGGAATAAAGTCCTTTTGTCGCAGCTGTCACCAAGCAGCATGCAGGCGGTATTTGGTTCTGTGTTTTTTGTTCAGCTTTCAATATAAAGTGGTACTGTTGATGAAGAGAATAGCACCACTGTCACCAACCACGCATATCATAAAAGGCGACTAAACATTGTTGGGGTTGGCAACATCATCATGTAAATAACGAAAGCTTGGATACAGGCTTCCTGGAAAGAAGCGGGCTACACCTAATATGTACGCTTCACATTAGAGCAAACAGGTGAATGATTCCTTTAATAGGGGCCAAGTGAGTTGAAGATGCCACATTGAGTGAGCTGACAGCAGGCAGCGACTCATACCTGGCTACTTGCATCAGGGTGAAAGGATCCATAACTAAAACCCAATTCTGCCTTTAAGTGACGGCCCTGAAAACAAATTGCAACCATGCAGTCTGGATATGAAATTAGGGATCGAAAAGTGAAGGCAAATCAAGTTCCAAAGATGCCGTGCTGAAATCGGATGTTTTAGGCAGAAAGGCGCAGATATGACAGCCTCGCTGTAAACTGTGATACACCGTCACAAACGTTCTTTTCAGAAGATACTCTGATGAAGAAGAAGATATTGCAAAAGAAAAAAACATAGGTGCAGTGAAGACCAACCTGCACATTGGAGCAAAATGGTGAAGGAATCATTTTGTTGTTGTTGAAACAAATATCTTTACCGGGCTTTGAATGAATGCATGTTTAAAAAAACCTTGATCCTTGCGGGCTTTGAACCCATGTACCATGACTAGAATGCAATACTAGAATCACTTGACCACTATCATTTCAGTGCACTTCCATGTATCTGCGAAATGTACATATTTGATCATATATACCTTCATGTATCTATTAAATGTACAGGTGTTCTTATCTGTAAAACGTACGGGTTTAATATGTATGTAATGTGTACATTTCTGTTTGTGTGGAAGTTTATGCTTCTAGGTACTATGCTCTAAAACAATTCTATGAACAGTAAGGCTCTGTTCATGTGTCAGACATGCGACTGACACATACCTGAAAAAAACCCACCTACAAGCGTATATTTCATAAATAGAGGTTATCTGATAACAATGTCCAGGTAACTGACGTTCAGCAGAAACCCCCATTTGTGGACGCCATGTTATTTTGGCATTGTTTTTCGCAAGTAGAGTTTATTAGTGTCGCGGTGGTTATTAACGAGAGATGGATTCTCACTTTAAAGAAATCGAGTCGTATCTCGAGCTTAAGAAGCTTTTGTCTACCCGGCTGTAAATTGGTACCTAGGTTCACGTAAAGAGAAGAAAAAAGCCAAATTAGATCGTCTTAACAAATCATCGCAGACAGCAATGAACTGCTATTCCACCATTTTTTTCTTAAGACGGGTACTAGGTATGCGCTGGTCGAGGCACATTCCAATAAACCCAACAGTACGTGGGTACCTGACTAGCATTTAGGGAAAGCTGAGACTAAATAAGATCAAATCTCTAACACTTTATCCCCGATGACTAAAGTACTACCTGTACATATGCTGTTTAAAGAAACATAAATTCAGTTATGTGATATCTGGGGACTTCTCACAATCTCCCGTTGGGGAAACATACTGATCCGACTATGTTAGTCAGGTCAGATTAAACATACTGATCAGACTATGTTAGTCAGGTCAGATTAAACATACTGATGCGACTATGTTAGTCAGGTCAGATTAAACATACTGATCCAACTATGTTAGTCAGGTCAGATTAAAAATAAATGATCAGACTATGTTAGTCAGGTCAGATTAAACATACTGATCAGACTATTTTAGTCAGGTCAGATTAAACATACTGATCAGACTATGTTAGTCAGGTCAGATTAAACATACTGATCAGACTATGTTAGTCAGGTCAGATTAAACATACTGATCAGACTATGTTAGTCAGGCCAGATTAAACATACTGATGAGACTATGTTAGTCAGGTCATATTAAACATACTGATCAGACTATGTTAGTCAGGTCAGATTAAACATACTGATGAGACTATGTTAGTCAGGTCAGATTAAACACACTGATGAGACTATGTTAGTCAGGTCAGATTAAACATACTGATGAGACTATGTTAGTCAGGTCAGATTAAACATACTGATGAGACTATGTTAGTCAGGTCAGATTAAACATACTGATGAGACTATGTTAGTCAGGCCAGATTAAACATGCTGATGAAAGGACACCCACCCCCCCCCCACCCCCGCCCCCCCCCCCCAGTTTCTCGCGGAAACAGGCTGTATCATTGCAGTCTGACTAGCGAAGTGAGGTTTGACACTGTGATCCCTATAGTGAGCTTACTGCGGAGCCTCGCGTTGCACTACAGCCAGGAGAATTCCGGCCCGCCATCTCAAGAATGTCTCGGGATGTAAGAAGAGTCACTGTAACCCACCACCGGATAAAGTACCTCTCTAATTCTCTAATTAAGTCAGGCACCAGTTATTAACAATTGGATAGGCTGGAGCGTGTGGTAGAATCCTTTGCCGCTATAGACAAGCCCTCTACCCGACCTGTCACGTAGAGTAGTGCACACCTTATAATGGAAGTCTAGAGTGGTATTATTTGGTGTGACATGTTTTCCTATCTATATCACTACTTTGGCTTTTATAAATCAGAGTGCAAGAATCTAGCATTTACACAACTGGGTAAACTGGAAAGTACTGCGACAGGGACACGAATCATGTACATATGATGACTGAATGAAGTACTCCAGTCGGGCAAACGATCAGCTTTTTAATTCGTGATCTTTCAGTATTCCAAAAATGCACTAGAATCGTAGAGAATGCTGTGCAAAGGAACTGTATGTTTATAGATTATGTTTATGATTATTTTGTTAAGACTTTGTTAATGATTATGTCTTTGTTAGTACATGATGGCATTATGTTGTTACAAGCGATCATGTCCAGTTACTAAATGTCGGTATTGAGTTCAACCAGTATAAATTGTAGATAATCTGAGCCCAGGCGAAGGCTTGTTTCTTCATATGTGTCCCTCAGGCTGGTTTTCTTATTTTCTTACGCTAAAATTGAAGAAAATGACGATGTTTTTCATGATGCTGGTGAATTTTGCTGTGTGGTATTGTACAATACTATTAAAAATGTTTATACACTGCATTATCTCACAATGAATTGTGTTTTAAATTGTATTCTTCCATTAACTTCTCCTCTGTGTGCTGCTCATGTGTTTATTATTAGATTCGTTTGTTCAACACTACACAGAACGGAGGGGCAGGAGCATTCCTGAACCTACCAAATGGCAGAAAAATAACTCTGTCATTCGCTACTGGTAAGTACACAAGCAATTTCAGAGCGGAGGCAGAGGCACTGAGGGCGGCAGTGGAAGAAATGGTAACACACAGTGAAAATGAGAGCCATATAGTCCTGCTGACAGATGCTCTCGCCGTAGTCACAGCGCTAAAAAGCCAGAAAAACACTGAGCTTAATGACTTAAGAGCAGCACTATGCAAACTGTGCCAGCAGTCCGCACCAAAAAGGGTAGTGGTACAGTGGGTTCCGTCACACTGCAACATCCAAGGCAACGAGGAGGCAGACAGACTGGCAAAAGAAGGTGCAAGGCTACCACAAACAGATACCAGTATCACGTACGAAGAGTCAAAACGGCTTATCAAAGCCAGGTACATGACCAAATGGGAAACCGAACATACTGGTTACACCAAAAACGATGCCTATTACCAGTTGAACCGAAGAGAGCAGGTCGTTGTCTTCAGACTTCGCACTGGCCACAACAGACTGAGGTACCACCTATTCAACAAATTGAAGATAGGGTGTACCGACGAATGCCCGTGCGGTACTGGTAAAATGACCACTGAACATCTGCTGCAGAACTGCCCGACATACGAGGATCAGAGAGAGCAGATGTGGCCATTGCCAGTGGAACTGCAAGACAAGCTCTATGGTAGTGGCGAGAGTCTCAGGATGACCGCCGCTTTTTTCGAAAAAATAATGGTTACTGTCTGACTGTGTACGCAGAAGAAGAAGAAGAAGATTCGTTTGTTCGTTTTTGACTGCACTTATTCATTTTGCTTTTATGTATCTCAATATTCTAATGTGCCTGCTACTTTGTTGTCTCTCTGACTGTCTACTACTAAATTGCATTTGTTTATATACTTTGTTTCACTGCACATCTTTGTTGTTTTCTTTGTTTGGCCATTTATTCTTTGTCATGCTATGTTGTGTGGATGTGGACATCAGCGTCTATCTGAGCCAAACAAGAGCAAATGCTCATCACCACTTAGCTACGAGGTCTGAGATCCATCCTTTGCATCTTATTGAGAGACAGGCTGAGAACTGCTGAAGTGCATTCCCGCACTGATCTTCCAAGTATGCACACCCTTCTTCACCAACGAAGACTGCGATGGCTTGGCCATGTTCATCGCATGGAAGACGGTCGCCTCCCCAAAGATATTCTCTATGGGCAGCTGGATTGTGGTAAAAGAACAGCTAACCGGTCACCACTGAGGTTCAAAGACTCATGTAAGCGGTGCATGAATGCACTGGATATGGATCCTTCTTCTTCTTCTTCTTCGTTCGTTCTCAATCTCCCACTACCAAACCATGAAAGGGCTTAAGTAGCAGAATGTAGTCCAGAGAATGGAATGCGTTGTGTCGTAGTTTACAGCTTGGCTGCGATATTTGCACCTTTCGGTCCAACACATCCGACTTCAGCAATCAGTTTTTGATCAATGCAGCTCATGCGTTGCTGAATATCTTGATCCCGGATATGGATCCGACATCTTGGGAAAACTTAGCTACAGACCAATCCAAATGGAGATGTAACCTGAAAAGCTACATCAGGCTGGGAAAAAATACTCATGCAATACAAGAGAAATGAAAAGACTGCGCAGAAAGGAAAAGCAAAACCAAAGACTCAGTAGCTAATCAAAGGTTGGATCAACCTATAATCAGATATGACTGTAAAGAGACTACATACTTACTTACATGTCTGCGATAAGCACTACTACATTGGCGCGTACAATTTTTAAAAAAAATATAGGCTTCTCTTAAATAAGGGGGAGGAAGAAAATGGCAAGGTATAGATCCCGTTAACGGGGACGGCGTGGCCTATTGGTTAAGTGGCACGGCTCACAACCCCAAGGTGCTGGGTTCGATCCCCATCACAGCACCGGCCGTTACCCCGGGGAAGCAAACCCTTAGAAAACGCAGGAGGAAGCAGACCCTTACATAAAATGCATGCTGAAGTCGGATGCACTGGGCCGACAGGCGCAAAATAAAAACCACAGTGTAACGCATACACGCCTTGGGGAATAGATAAATAAGGCGAACGCAAAAAAAAAAAAAAAAAAAAAAAAAAAAAGATCCCGTTAACGTGCCGCGGGGAATATTGGGAATGCGTGTTAGGTTCAAATTGTCTTGACCTTTCTTGCACTATGGGTGATGTGGTCAAACATGACGTTTGTGGCCTTTACCTGCACTTGTACCCATTTTTAAGGCTGATTTGACCCGGGAATTCGCGTTCACAAAAATACATAAGCACCATTGAACCCAAATCGCTCGACTAGGCAGCCAGTGTACTAACTAATGCGCTATCCAGGATTATGGATTACAATTAAAAGATATCTGCAGAACGAGCAATTGAGTCGTTTCGATTTACTTCCGGCGTGATTGTTTCTTCAAGGCTTATTTCAAATCGTTATTGTTGACGGGTTATTGCTATCGAAACTCATCAATATTGGAGATTATTGACCATCAAATAAATAGGCTCAAACTATAGAGAAACCATCGATGAGATGTGAGCTTATGGTACGAGATTAAATGTGAGCTTACGGTACGAGATTAAATGTGAGCTTATGGTACGAGATTAAATGTGAGCTTACGGTACGAGATTAAATGTGAGCTTACAGTACGAAATTAAATGTGAGCTTATGGTACGAGATTAAATGTGAGCTTATGATACGAGATTAAATGTGAGCTTACGGTACGAGATTAAATGTGAGCTTACGGTACGAGATTAAATGTGAGCTTACAGTACGAAATTAAATGTGAGCTTATGGTACGAGATTAAATGTGAGCTTATGATACGAGATTAAATGTGAGCTTACGGTACGAGATTAAATGTGAGCTTACGGTACGAGATTAAATGTGAGCTTCCGGTACGAGATTAAATGTGAGCTTACGGTACGAGATTAAATGTGAGCTTACGGTACGAGATTACATGTGAGCTTACGGTCCGAGATTAAATATGAGCTTACGGTACGAGATTAAATGTGAGCTTATGGTACAAGATTAAATGTGAGCTTATGGTACAAGATTAAATGTGAGCTTATGGTACAAGATTAAATGTGAGCTTATGGTACAAGATTAAATGTGAGCTTATGGTACAAGATTAAATTTGAGCTTACGGTACGAGGCAAACCGTAAAACAAGTGAACATTCTCAAAACAGAAGTTAGAACTTGATAGAAGATTTCAGGAAGAGAACTGCCTTGCAGCACAAGCTGATACACGCTCCCAGGGAAAAACATATAATAAAAATATGCTGCACCATGGATACATCCTAGACAACAACAAAAAAAACCCAAAACAGCAATAAAAACCTGAAAGTTTCCGTTCATCCAAACATAATCCTTTAACGACATATTTTCCACAAAGCATCGGCGCAGCCTTTGACCGATCTAAACACAGAAATGTTTTTCATGAAGGGATCAAAGTATCTTTCTCTAAATCCATGCTTTCATTTCCTTTGCTGGGCGCTTGCTTCCCACTGCTTAGTGTACTGGTTTCGATCACATGATGACGAGAGAGGCGAGAACAGGGAGACGTAACAGTTTTGAGGCAGTAGTATGTTATTTGTCAAGAAGCGACATACGATCATGTTAGTGTTGTTGCTTATACTACTTGTGCTTGAGTTGGGTACTCATGGTAACTGTTTTTTGCATGATCTCCACATTCACACTCAGCCACATCTTTATATTCACACTCAGCCTCGTCTCTACATTCACACTTAGCCATACCCCTACATGCACACTCAGCCACGTCTCTAGATTCACACTCAGTCACATCTCTAGATTCACACTCAGCCACGTCTCTAGATTCACACTCAGTCACATCTCTAGATTCACACTCAGCCACGTCTCTAGATTCACACTCAGTCATGTCTCTAGATTCACATTCAGCCACGTTTCTAGATTCACACTCAGTCACGTCTTTACATTCACACTCAACCACGTGTTTACATTCACACAGATACGTCTCTAGATTCACACTCAGTCATGTCTCGAGATTCACATTCAGCCACGTTTCTAGATTCACACTCAGTCACGTCTTTACATTCACACTCAACCACGTGTTTACATTCACACAGATGCGTCTCTAGATTCACACTCTGGTGACTCTGAACGTGTTACTATGCACAGGTCTTAGTCTTCCTGCTTCGAATGTCAAACAACTTGAGGTCACAGCTGGCAACCAGATCATCACTGGGAGATTATTGATCGTGGCAGCGCTTAGCGAACTCTTCTACACAATCAGACGACGCCTGCTGTGAACTTCATTGGCAATCTGTGAGCTGTCTGTTGGCATAAAGCTGCGCATTTCAACTGGTGTTACGCTGAATCGGACGATTCCAGGAAACGGTTGTAGAGATTCCACGAACGGATTTTTAGGATTGTATGGATTCCACTAAGTAATTCTAAGGATTCTAGGGATTCATCGAAATAATTCTAGAGATTCCACGAAAGAATCTTTGACTAGAGACTCAATTATTCTAACCATTCATTCCAGTGGTACTCAGGACCTGGCTTCCCTATCCAGTTTATCCTTGGCTTGGGACTCAATTATCCTAAGTATTCATGCTTAACTGCAAGTGGAAATAAAACTATTACTCCAAAAGGTATCCTTCCAAGCCAGTTTATCTTTGGCTAGAGACTCAGTTACCCTGGCCGTTTATATGGATGATTCCTTTTCCAGCCAGGTCTAAAGACTCAATTATCCTCGCTATTCATGTGAGAGGTATCTTCTCCAGTCAGATTATCCCTGGCTAACGACTTAATTATCCTCGCCATTCATGTGAGAGGTATCTTCTCCAGTCAGATTATCCCTGACTAACGACTTAATTATCCTCGCCATTTATGTGAGAGGTATCTTCTCCAGTCAGATTATCCCTGACTAACGACTCAATTATCCTCGTCATTTATGTGAGAGGTATCCAGATTGAAAAGAATAGGACTACCGCCGTCTTCCAAGCATGTCGTGAAAGATTACAAAGGAGAGATGTATTTGGTTGAAGCTAGCAACTGCATAATGCAACAACAACAAAATAGTGTCATTGTAATGATCGACTGCAAACTGCTCGGATGCAGACTTCGTGTAAAGGAATCAGCTGCAGTTGAAACGTATGCGTCACGCTGGACAGAGAAGGTGAATGGTTGAAAATGCCTAGAAAGAGACCCCTGCAACAGGAACCGATGTGACGCATTGAGGCACAACTGTAAATGGTTCATTATTCTGGATGATGGTGAAGCCGAACAGCTTGTAGGTCAGAGCAACATTGGGTTCAGGCAGAATAACTCAACTTCTTCTTCTGCGTTTGTTCTCAGTCTCCCACCACTAAGTCCTAAACAGGGCTTTGTAAATAGCAGCATGTTATCAGGAGCATGCGTTGTGCTGTTAGTTTACAGCTTGATCTTTCGGTCCAACACATCCGTCTTCGGCAGCAAACATTTGTTAGTAGCGGGTTAGCTTTCCCTCTTTGATCCCTTCTCCGTAACCAGCCTGTCTGTTGCAGACTGTCCAGAACCACCGCGTAGAGATAAGAAGGGTCTTGGCAGCCCTAGTTCGTTGGTCCTGACACTAGGAGACAGCTCTGGTTCGCTGGCCTTGACGCTAGGAGTCAGCTCTGGTTCGCTGGCCCTGACGCTATGACTCACCTCTGGTCCACTGGCCCGGGCGCTAGGAGTCAGCTCTGGTTCGCTGGCCCTGACGCTAGGACTCACCTCTGGTCCACCGCCCGGACGCTAGGAGTCAGCTCTGGTTCGCTGGCCCTGACGCTAGGAGTCAGCTCTGGTTCGCTGGCCCCGACGCTAGGTGTCAGCACTGGTTCGCCGACCCTGACGCTAGGAGTCAGCTCTGGTTCGCTGGCCCGAACGCTAGGAGTCAGCTCTGGTTCGCTGGCCCTGACGATAGGAGTCAGCTCTGGTTCGCTGGCCCTGACGCTAGGAGTCAGCTCTGGTTAGATGACCACTGCTGCCCATGCGTTGCTCAGTATCTTGATCTATAACACAATGAGTGTTAGATAAACATGTGCTATTCAGGTCAGGCGCTGCATACACGAAGAGAGTTAGCTATTCTAAACCAATAAACTGGAGCAAACTAGCATACATGAAATACAATTAAACCATTAGATCATTGTAAACCATTCCGACCGGCGTAGGTGATCATGGATCTTCACAACCTCCAACCCCGAGTGTTATTGATTAATTCTGATGTTGGGACCGAAGACGTAATGAACAGGGGTCAGCGAATCATTGGTTGCTTGCTACAGGGTCAGTGAACAAAAGCTGTCCAATATCTTATTCAGCCTATAAATTGCGGCCCTGGAAACAGGCTGCACACGTCCAGCGTTGCTGATTGAACAGGGATCGAAGAGAAATGGAAAATCCGGTACCCAAAATGGCGGATATGGCGGGATTCAAGTCCCAGATACGGCAGCCTCGCTGTAACCCACGTTTTCAGGACGAACGAAGAAGGAGAAAAAGAGAAATTTCCCTCGTTTATCATCTTCTGCTCAATTTTGTTAAACCGGTCAGCATTTTCTTTCTGTTTCGTTCTACTTCCTTTGTCCTGCAATTGTTTCTGTTGATGAGTCTGCTCCAACCATGTTCTTCTCAGCAAATGTCCACAAAGATGATTACTTTCTTCTAATAAATCTTCTTTGCTACAAATGGTATTTACAACATATTTACCCCAAACCAAATCCCGGTGTCTTTTATTAATCGTTTTTAAATGTTAAATGATTGTCCGTGATTATTTGCCATTTGACAAGGCTGGTTGAGGAGGCAAATTAAATTGTATAATTGTTAAGCCTTCTGTTTAAAGAAAACATTACATACTTCTTCTTCTTCTTCTTCTTCTTCTTCTTCTTCTTCTTCTTCTTCTTCTTCTGTGTTCGTTCTGAAAAGGACGTTATAAGGTTGTGTTGAAGCCTACAACATGACAGTGATATCTGCGCCTTTCAGCCAGCCACATCCGATTTCAGATGGGTTTGTTTTTTTGCTACCAGATTTTCCTTTCCGTCTCTTGGAGGCGAAATAGGATCTTGGTCAAATCTGGTTCGCTACCCTGACGCAAGCAGCGAGTTGTCAGTCACTAGCTGCTGTCAACTCATTCACTGTGCTGCTTAGCTGGTCCCCAAACGTTATATTCTACCATAATAGTCTTCATGGCTAACTGGTCTTTAGAAAAAGAAATAAAATAAAGAAAATACAAATATTTTTTCAGGATTAAACTCTTGAGCAAAGAAGTTTATTAGTTTCTTGTTTTATCCTCACACATTCCAGTATTCACCCTCATAATTTTCATCGTTCACCATCAAGTGGACTTTCCAGTTTTCACACTCATGATTTCCACCATTCCATCTCCCGATATCGTTTACTTTGACCCTTTTCCCTATTCATTTTCACTCTCGCTCTCTCAATTTACATTATTCACCCTCACTGTTTCTGTAATTGACTTACAATTTTTCATCAATCACCCTCACATTTTCCACCATTCAACCTCATTCTTTCCATTATTCACCATCACATTTTCCCTTATTCACAATCACACTTTCTAAGATTCACCATCACACTTTCTACAATTCACCATGGCACTTTCCACGATTCATCATGGCACTTTCCACGATTCATCATGGCACTTTCCACGATTCATCATGGCACTTTCCACGATTCATCATGGCACTTTCCACGATTCAACATGGCACTTTCCACGATTCACCATGGCATTTTTCCCGATTCACCATCACACTTTCTACAATTCTTCTTCTTCTTCTTTCGTTCTCAATCTCCCGCTGCCAAACCCTGAAAGGGCTTAAGTAGCAGAATGTAGTCCAGAGAACGGAATGCGTTGTGTCGTAGTTTACAGCTTGGCTGCGATATTTGCACCTTTCGGTCCAACACATCCGACTTCAGCAAGCATTTTTTGAGTACCGAGTTAGCATTCCCTCTTCGATCCCTTCTCCTTAGCCAGTCTGCTCTGCTGCAGCCTGTTATCCAGGATCACCGCGTGGAGGTGTAGAAGGGTCTTGGCCGCTCTGGTTCGTTGGCCCTGACGCTAGCAGTCAGCTATGGATCGCTGACCACTGCAGCTCATGCGCTGCTCAGCATCTTGATCCCTTTCTACAATTCACCATGACACTTTCCACGATTCATCATGGCACTTACCACGATTCACCATGGCACTTTCTACAATTCGTCATGGCACTTACCACGATTCACCATGGCACTTTCTACAATTCACCATGGCACTTTCCACGATTCATCATGACCCATTTTGCCATTCAGTGTTGAGCTTCCAGATCCATGCTGCCTGTTAAGATTTTAGCTCTTCTTTAGCAAAGGTGAGTCCATTTCAACAAGGGACGGTCTTTTATGTTGTACCATGTGGTATACGTCATTGTACGAGGGCAAGTCAGTAAGTAGGTAACAAACTGATATGGGATACCTGACAAATATAATTGAGAGTGTGTACAGGTTGTGTACAGGTTTCATTAGGTGGCCGCAAAATCCAGCGTTGTGATTACTGTAGGCACCAAATGATAGGTGTTGCACGCATTTTGAAGAGTTTGAGCATGCAGTACAAATGTGCACGAGCAGCACACCAAAGACTTCTATGCTGCAAGAGTTGGTGCACGGATAAAGCAATGAGATAAGCGTTTCAATATTGGTGGCCATTACGTTGAGAGAAAAGGGACAATTTCAGTGCAATAATAAATGGTTTTATAGTTCGTTTCTTATCTATTTTTAAATTGCTGTTCCTGTCATATTTACTGCCTTGCGCTCGTATGTGTGTCTGCGCGCTGTGGTGCAAACTTTTATCTGGCCCTCATACTGCAAATTGTCTCAACCATGTAGGATCCAGCCAGCAGAACAGACCGTGTAGACGGGCCAACAAAAGGCTTACTTACTTCCCTCCTCTTTTACCATGAGGTGTACATCTTTGCCAGAAAGACCGTTAGAGCATTCCGTGAGCTGTTTACTTCATGTCCTCGTTCCAGTCTAGTCCATGGTCTCTTACAGACTGTCTTATGTTGTCACCTCGGTGAACCCTCCTATCTGTCTGTGTACTTTGTCGCTTCTTCTTACCTGGACTAGCTTCCTTAGATACCTCATGTCTGGCGCCTGGAACTGGCGTTTTATCGCTGCTATCATTGTCCATGATCCACATCCATAAGTCCAAACTAGTAGAGAGGTGGAGTTGTAAACATCCATCTTAGTTTTCCGAATAATTCTGTTTTTTTTAAGGAATCATCTACTTGAGACATAGAAAAATGTACCAGTACCTGCCCTTTGGGTAGCTAGGTCTTCTGTAATACCTCCCATCTGGTTTATTACAACTCCAAGGTATTTGAACTACTTGACCTGTTCCATAGACTGTCCAGGCAGAAAAACAAGATGTCTCCTCTTTTATGTCGAGACCATAATCGTCCTTCCTGTTAAAGGTCATCACCTCTTCCCAGCACAACTTACCAGATTTGAGGATTGGTCTGGAGATGTGCCTCTGATTTAGCAATCAACGTCATATCGTCACAATCGCCAGATCCGATATAAATAGAATGGTCTCAACTTTCACTATCCCACTGGCTGCTTTTGGGTCAATTGTCACTCTTTATGAAAATTGATTTTTATTTTGTGAAAATTTTGTTGGTTTTTTGCATTCGTCTTACTTCTTTATCCCCCAAGGCGGTGTATGTTGCACTATGTTTTTATTTTCCGCCTTTCGGTTTAGTGCATCCGACTTCGGCATGCATTTCTAAGGGTCTGCTTCCTCCTGCAATTTCTAAGGGTTTGCTTCCCCGGGGAAACAGTCGGTGCTGTGATTGGGGATCAAATCCAACATCTTCGGATACTTAACCAATAGCCCACGCCGTCCCACTGAAAATTGATTTAATGGTACTTATGTATAGGCATGTCGGGCCAGGCTGCCCGGAGAACTTTCCGGAATAACCGTTAACCTGCAGTTCCAATGTACTTGACCATTTCTTGTGTTATACCATCATGTTCAGCTGCTTTGCCAGCCATAATTTTCTCCAGTTCTGTCTCCAACTCCCTCATTGTGATATTTTTTTCAGTCATTTATTTGCTCCCCTGTATCAGAGTCTGTCCTGCATGGAACTAGGTCGTACTTTATATTAGTCTGTCCTGCCGGGAACTTGGTCCTCCTCTGTATCAAAGTCTGTCCTGCCCGGGAACTTGGTCCTACTCTATATCAGAGTCTGTCCTGCCGGGAACTTGGTCCTATTCTGTATCAGAGTCTGTCCTGCCGGGAACTTGGTCCGCCTCTGTATTAGAGTCTCTGCCGGACACTCCCCCCCCCCCTCTCTCTCTCTGTGTATTAGAGTAAGTCCTGTGGGGAACTTGGTCTTCCTCTGCACCTGGAAGATCTGAGAAATAGTCTTTCCCCCTGTCTCACTGGGTGATAAGCAACGCACCTTGTTTGTCTTTTACAAATTTCAGTAGACACCCTTTTTTCTTTCACATGTTCTTTAGTGTCCTGTAAAATAGCTTCGGGTTGTTATCGGGTTTCTTCAGCATTTCTCCAGCATTTCTCCAGTATTTCTCTAGTATTTCCCCAGTATTTCTCCAGCATTTCTCCAGTCCTCCTATGATTAATTATGTTCTTGGCTTTCAAATATTGTCTCCGTTTATTTTTACTTTCCCATATTATTATTTTGACTTCTATCCATCATTGTGTCTTTCTTAAATCCTTCTCAACTATGACTTCACTACAAACGTCTGTTGTAGTTGCCTTGATGGCAGTCTTGAATTTCAACCAGAATGTTTCCAGATCTCCATGTTGTCCTGTAGTCAATATAAGCTCCTGGTATCTGATCCGAACATCTGGCTCTCTTAGCTTGTATGACTCTCCTTCCTCGGTGTTTGCTATCTTACTGTGGGTGTTGTTTTGATGGGGCTACTCTTTCGGTTGTTCTCTTTATTGTTACGAGGTAGTTATCACTCCGATATCCGGTTCTCTCCAGGCTCTGGCATCTCTCTCTTTCTTAAAAAATTGTTTCTCACGACGGCATAATCGATAATAGATTCCTCTTTCCTTGTCGGTTCACATCGACATGGAAATGAACTTTGTATTTGTATGACCAGGTTTTGCTCGCACCAGAATCTCAGGAGTCGCCGTCAAATTGTCATCTAAAACATCTTCTCCCTATCTTCTAATCGCATCATCCCATCTAGAATGATCTTTTCCACCTTCGCTGTTGAAAACCCTTAAGAAGAATAATTTCACCATGACAACCGTCCAGTCTTTTCAAGCAGTTCAAAGAACATCTGTTTTATCCCTCTAATTCAGGGTATAAACGATGCTGATATTGGCTTACTTGCATTCTTCTTTAATGGTCAGTAGCATAACACGTTCCTTGACAATTTTCCATCCCTTGATATTGTCCCTTTGACTCCTGGACAGAATTCTGTTCACTCCCGTTTTGGCTGTGTCGGTAGTGGGAACTCTGCTGTAGAGAATCATATTTCCTCCGATATCCGTGACCTCGATGTGTTTTTTTTTCTTAGCTTTTGTGAGAGCTAGGATTTCCAATTTGGATTTCATTTCTTTTCCCTTATAATGTTATGAAGAGGAAATTTCACTTGTTATTTGAATTATCATCAATAAAAGATGATGTAACTCCAGAAGAGATTTAAAAGTTCAGTATTCACCTTAACGAGCTGAAATCAGATCACTAAAAATGATTTTGTGATATTTTGATCTTGAAAGTGTATGATTGGATGAAAGTGTTTGATTGGATGAAAGTTTATGATTTGATGAAAGTGTATGGTTGGATGAAAGTGTATGATTGGATGAAAGTGTATGGTTGGATGAAAGTTTATGATTTGATGAAAGTATGATTTGTTGAAAGTATATGAAGTGATGAAAGTATATGATTTGATGAAAGTGTAAGAATTGATGAAAGTGAATGATTGAATGAGAGTGTATGATCGGATGGTCAATCCTTTTACTATAAATGCTGCTGAGACTGATATAAGATAACAAGAATAACTATTGAAACCTAACTAAAAGAGTAAATCTAATTTCAATCAGGGTAGAAACCAACGTCTGTGGTAATATTTAAATAGATGTGTGCATTAAATCCAAATATGTGGAAAATGTAATTTTGTATTTCTACCTTTTCCTGTATCATATCTAATGATATATGGTCTTAGTTCTGGTGGCCATATTGTCACCAAACATAGAAGCTGAATATCACTGAAAGAGGAGACTTCCTTACTAAAATAGAACCAGATAGCCAAACGTTTAGTTGCTCAACATCAGACTCAAGGATCTCATGTAATTAAAGATCAGTTAAATAGAGTTTTATTGATGTGGTGGCATTTCTTCAATTTCAGATTTTAGTTATCGGTAAGGAAAATTTACCCGCACGAAAGTTATACAGGTGGGCGAGAAGTAAAAAATAGTATATATTTTAATAAAAAAATTGTTTTGAGTTAGCCATATTTTCTCTATTTCCCAAGGCCGTGTGCGTTGCATACTGTTTTTATTTTCCGTTTGTTGGCTCAGTGAATCCGACTTCAGCATGCATTTTATGCATGGGTCCGCTTCCTCTTGCATTTTCTAAGGGTTTGCTTCACCGGAGTACTGAGAACGAACCCAGCACCTTCGGATTGTGAGCCGTGTCACTAACCTAAAAAATAAAAAAAAGGATATACAAAGAGTACTGTTATAGCCAGTACACTAGAAAACTCTTTTACATAGAGAGAGAGATTTTTTGGGATAATTATTTTTAATAAATTAAAAACCAAAATAAAATAGCTTGATTTCATTCGTTCTCAATCTCTCTCTACCAAGCCCTGAACGTTCTCAATCTCTCTCTATCAAGCCCTGAACGTTCTCAATCTCCCTCTACCAAGCCCTGAACGTTCTCAATCTCCCTCTATCAAGCCCTGAACGTTCTCAATCTCCCTCTACCAAAACTTAAACGTTCTCAATCTCCCTCTACCAAGCCATGAACGTTCTCAATCTCTCTCTACCAAGCCTTGAACGTTCTCAATCTCTCTCTACCAAGCTTTAAACGTTCTCAATCTCTCTCTACCAAGCCTTGAACGTTCTCAATCTCTCTCTACCAAGCCTTGAATGTTCTCAATCTCTCTCTACCAAGCCTTGAACGTTTTCAATCTCCCTCTACCAAGCCTTGAACGTTCTCAATCTCCCTCTACCAAGCCTTGAACGTTCTCAATCTCCCTCCACCAAGCCTTAAATGTTCTCAACCTCCCCCTACCAAACCTTGAACGTTCTCAACCTCCCCCTACCAAGCCTTGAACGTTCTTAATCTCCCTCTACCAAACCTTGAATGTTCTCAACCTCCCCCTACCAAACCTTGAATGTTCTCAACCTCCCCCTACCAATCCTTGAAAAGCAGAATGTAGTCCAGAGAACGGATTGCGTTGTGCCGCAGTTTATTGCTTGACTGCAGTATTTGCACCTTTCGGTCCAACACATCCGACTTCAGCAAGTCATTTTTTTAGTAAAAAGCCAGCATTCCCTCTTCAATCCCTCATGAGCCAGTCTCCCCTGTTGCAGCCTGTTATCCAAGATCACTACGTAGACGCGGAGACTTGTCTTGGCAGCTCTGTGCCGCTGGTCCTGACGCTAGCATTCAGCCTTGGGTCGCTGGCCGCTACGGCTCATGCCCTCAACATCTTGATCCCCACATAAAACAATCCTTAGGCGAACTATCTTGGTCCCGCCCCACCACAAAAGATTTCGCCCAAGCTAACCCACTCGCGCAGTCTTTCGTTAGCGCCCTTTCCCTAGGCTGTTTCCGCCATTCTCTTGTCATCAGAGTTCGTCTCCTTGACCCGTGACAGCTTTGATCTTCTGTACAACTCTATCCACCCTAACACGTGTTTTGCAAAACAATCTCTTGGTTATGCTTGCGGTATTTTGCATACCATTCATACCCGTCTCCCAGTACATCGTACTTCATCCACGCTTCCGGTACTTTCTATATGACCAAGCCATCCACTGTGCCACACAGACACATCTGTAGCTTGAAGTGCCATGTATCACTACGTATCTTATATTATTTGAAATACAGTGATTCTCACCAATACATTTCTTCATACAGTTCGTTTATATATTGAAATTGGGCATTAAAGATTGCCACCAGCATGATCGTCTACAAGAATTAACAATTTTTTAAACAAAAAACAAAACAAAAACAACTTCTTTTTCTTCTTCTTCGTCCTCTTCTTCTTCTTTATCGTTCGATCTCAATTTCTCGCTATCAAACCCTGAAACGGGCGTTTTGTTGTAGTTTACAGCTTTACTGCGATATTTGCACCATTTGGTTCAACACATCCGACTTCAACAGTCATTTTTTGAGTACCGAGTTTCCCTCTTCGATCACTTCTCCTTAGCCAGTCTTCCCTGCTGCAGGCTGTTATCCAGGATCACCGCGTGGGGGCGTGGAAGGGTCTTAGCAGCTCTGTTTCGCTGTCCCTGTAGCTAGCAGTCAGCTATGGTTCGCTGTCCCTGGAGCTAGCAGTAAGCTATGGTTCGCTGCCCCTGACGCTAGCAGTCAGCTCTGGTTCGCTGTCCCTGTAGCTAACAGTCAGCTCTGGTTCGCTGTCCATGTAGCTAGCAGTCAGCTATGTGTCGATGTGTGTCACTGGCGCTAGCAGTCAGCTTTCTGTCGATATGTGTCCCTTACGCTAGCAGTCAGCTATGGTTATTGTTCGCTGTCCCTGACCCTAGCATTCAGCTATGGTTCGCTGTCCCTGACCCTAGCATTCAGCTATGGTTCGCTGTCCCTGACCCTAGCATTCAGCTATGGTTCGCTGTCCCTGACCCTAGCATTCAGCTATGGTTCGCTGTCCCTGACCCTAGCATTCAGCTATGGTTCGCTGTCCCTGACCCTAGCAGTCAGCTATGTGTCGCTGACCGCTGCAAAATACGTGTTAATACTTATCTGCGCCCAACGATTTTATTTCATATTTGTGATGAAACATAACGAGGGATTGACGTAAGACGTGAAAGTAGATCTAAGTTAACAGAACTGAATTATTGTACACTTTTAGCGTATTTGGAAATAAAAACTGTTATTTTAAAAAATGTTTTGCATTTGTTTATTTTATCCTTTTTGGTCAAAAGGAAATGTGAAATCTGTTTCATTGTAACAGCTCTTAGCTGTAGAGACAATACATAGAAGGAGTTTAGATATGTTTTAACATTTAACAGAGGTGGGAGGGAGATAGGAAGAGCTTAGACATTCATGTCTCTTTCTCTTTCTTGTGATTTAAAGGACCGAGTCAGTACAGCTGAACTCAGTCCCGCGAGAATTTAAGTAACCAAAACGAAACACGCACGTTTTTTGTCTCAAAGTGCGCAGGTGGGAGTTTAGGTAATCATACATAACCTTACAGACATTAGCGAAGAGCTAAAGGGACACAAAAACATGAATACGGCTCCTGAAGAGCACATGATGGCCAAACTAATAATGCGCGAAATGGAAGAGGCTATGAGAACACTAAAGAAAAGGAAATCTCCCGGAAAAGACGGGATAACAAACGAAATGCTGATGGGGCTGGGCCAAACAGCGAAGAAGAAACTGCTATCGGTTCTGAACCAAAGCTGGAAAAGGGGAATTGTACCACAGGCATGGAAAGATGCAATACTGGTACCAGTACCAAAAACAGGAAAGGACAAAACAGATCCAAATGGATACAGGCCCATAAGCCTACTGAGCTGTGTCGGCAAGCTGATGGAACGGATGATAAACACCAGACTGATGTGGCATCTGGAAGAAAAACGAATACTAATTCCACAGCAAGCCGGCTTTAGACAGCACAGATCCACTGATGACCAGGTCATCCTCATAGCCCAGGAGATAGAAGATGCCTACCAGGCACAGAAACACACAGTAGCTGTTTGGGTGGATCTGGAAAAGGCATTTGACAAAGTCTGGAAAGATGGACTTAGAGTCAAGCTAAGAAGAAGTGATGTCTATGGAAAGATGTACAAGTGGATCAACCACTACCTCAAACAAAGAACGGCCAGAGTCCAAGTACAAGGGCAGATGAGCAAAAAGGTGACACTCGAGCAGGGAGTACCCCAAGGGGGAGTATTGTCACCCACACTCTTCCTGGTATATATAAACGATATTACAGAGAATATACCAAGAAGAGTCCATAGCTCAATGTTTGCAGACGATCTGGCTATGTGGACCTCTGAAAAGAATCTCACCATAGCAAGAAATCGGATGCAGACGGCCCTAACATCGCTGGAAGAGTGGGCGAACTCATGGCTGGTCAAAATAAACGAGGAGAAAACCACATGCACAATATTCTCGCTATCATTAAAACCCCAAAGTACCAAATTAAGTCTAAATGGCAAAATCCTGCAGCCAAACGACAACCCAACCTATCTGGGAGTCACATTTGATCGGCGCATGACATGGAAAAGTCAGATTGAGAGAAACCGAATGAAAGCCAGAGAAAAAATGGCAATCATGAGGAAACTTGCTGGCACAAGCTGGGGAGCAGACGAAGGCATACTAAAGAAACTGTATACTGGAAGAGTGAGACCAGTTCTCGAGTATGGCATTGCGGCATGGACAACAGCAGCGAAGGCGAACTTCGATAAAGTTAACAAACTTCAAAACCAAGCCATGAGAATTATAACAGGTGGCATGAAGTCAACGCCAATTGTAGAACTTAAAAAGATTACAAAACTGCAATCCATGACCGATAGAAGAGACTGCAGAGCCCAGCTGCAGTCAGAGAAACTCCGAAGACTGACCGACCATCCAATGCACCAGAGACTAAACAATTTGGGAAATGGGAAACTAAAGCGGAGAAACTTTGCAGAAATAGCCAAAGCAAAGATGCACGAAGATCCCATAAACGCACTAACAACACCAAAACCCATCACTACTGTACGAAAACCTACCTGGAGGCAGGATATATTTCCAGAGGTGGTAGAAAATATACCAGGTATTGCAAACAAAAACTGCCAGACTGAAAAAGAAAGGAGAGATACTACCCTAAGCTTCATAACGAAAAGCTACCCAAGCATGGACTGGACCCATGCATACACCGACGGTTCTGTAACAAACACTACACAGAACGGAGGGGCAGGAGCATTCCTGAACCTACCAAATGGCAGAAAAATAACACTGTCATTCGCTACTGGTAAATACACAAGCAATTTCAGAGCGGAGGCAGAGGCACTGAGGGCGGCAGTGGAAGAAATGGTGACACACAGTGAAAATGAGAGCCATATAGTCCTGCTGACAGATGCTCTCGCCGTAGTCACAGCGCTAAAAAGCCAGAAAAACACTGAGCTTAATGACTTAAGAGCAGCACTCTGCAAACTGTGCCAGCAGTCCGCACCAAAAAGGGTAGTGGTACAGTGGGTTCAGTCACACTGCAACATCCAAGGCAACGAGGAGGCAGACAGACTGGCAAAAGAAGGTGCAAGACTACCACAAACAGATACCAGTATGACGTACGAAGAGTCAAAACGGCTTATCAAAGCCAGATACATGACCAAATGGGAAACCGAACATACTGGTTACACCAAAAACGATGCCTATTACCAGTTGAACCGAAGAGAGCAGGTCGTTGTCTTCAGACTTCGCACTGGCCACAACAGATTGAGGTACCACCTATTCAACAAATTGAAGATAGGGTGTACCGACGAATGCCCGTGCGGTACTGGTAAAATGACCGCTGAACATCTGCTGCAGAACTGCCCGACATACGAGGATCAGAGAGAGCAGATGTGGCCATTACCAGTGGAACTGCAAGACAAGCTCTATGGCAGTGGCGAGAGCCTCAGGATGACCGCCGCTTTTTTCGAAAAAATAATGGTTACTGTCTGACTGCGTACGCAGAAGAAGAAGAAGATACATAATCTGGTGTAACTCCAGCCATGTGTCCACACGTTGGACGATTGCGGTGGTGGCCTTGTTGGCGCCGACAAACCCGCGTCGTATGGAAATCGCGCGATCAGGATGGGAGATATTGGAAAGCGGACGGACTAAACGCGGGCTGATTTGGAAGTCACGCGATCTGGGGATGGAGATCGAATATAAATCCCGGTGAAGAGATGTGAGGTATATTACATTTTAGACATCACGGTGGAGAGAGAGACGCTCGGTGAAGGGCAGTCGATAGAGATATGCAATTGTGGCAGATTTGAGTTAATAACCACAGAAACAGAACATTTTACTTCAGAGACAGAGAGGGAACACTTCGCTTCAAAGACAGAGGGGGAACACTTCGCTTCAAAGACAGAGAGGGAACACTTCGCTTCAAAGACAGAGAGGGAACACTTCGCTTCAAAGACAGAGGGGGACACTTCGCTCAAAGACAGAGGGGGAACACTTCGCTTCAAAGACAGAGGGGGAACACTTCGCTTCAAAGGCAGAGAGGGAACACTTCGCTCAAAGACAGAGAGAGATCATTAGATTTTGACACTTTAGAAAGAGGCGCTCAGTGGAAAGCAGACGACAGAGATATGCAGTTGAGATAGACACGCAGCAAGCAACGTAACTACCATCATATTATTTATTGGTCGTAATTACAAGTCGTCAGTAGCTTATAGAGGCAGTCATCCCATTCGTTATATTGACGCAGTCCCACTGATCAAGTCGACATCATCTGGATCACCTGAATTTAAGTCGTCAGTCGCAGCTAGAGGCAGTTTTCCAGTGATACCATGGATCATATTTGACGCAGTCTATCCTGATCACGTTGAGACGACTTTGATCTACTAACGACAAAGAGGAACAAGAGCACGGACATCATACCTGGGTTTAGAACCTACAAACTTCATCAGCACCAATTCGCAACTAAGTTCGATCACAGCAGGCCAGATTAGGAGAGGAGAGAGAACTGGGCAATAACAGTATCGATAAGGTTAGGTTTAGTGGCATTAAACCTAAAGCCCTACATAACCTCACTTATCTATTTAAACCCTTACATTTTCTCAGATATCTATCTGAATCCCTATATTACATCAATGATTAAACCTAAACCCCTACATTACCTCACTCTGCCACGTAAATCCTACACTGCTTCAATAATTAAAGCTAAAGCCCTACATTACATCAATAATTAAACCTAAAGCCCTACATTACATCACTCTTATATCTAAACCTTTACAATACCTCACTCTGCCACTTCAATCCTGCATTGCCTCTCTTAATCGATATAAACTTCCACATTAACGCACTCATCCCACACAACCCTAAATTACGTCACAAATCCATTTTTTTAGTTCGCCTTATTCCTCAAGGCGGTGTGCGTTGCACTACGGTTATTATTTTGCGCCTGTCAGCCCGGTGCATCCGACTTCGGCATGTATTTTATGTAAGGGTTTGCTTCCCAGGGGTAATGGCCGGTGCAGTGATGGGGATCGAACCCAGTACCTTGAGATTATGAGACGTGTCACGTAACCACTAGCTAACCCCGTTCCTCCTCCCCTCTCCCTAATCCATTTGAAACCTCACATCACCTCTCTTATCTAGCTACATCCCCATAATACCTCACTCTTTCACCTAAAGCCCAACGTTATCTCACTCTACCACCTAAGACTCTTCATCGTCTCATTCATTGTACTTAAACCTCTCCCCCTGCAATACCTCAGACATATATCTAAACTCCTGCATGTAATAGCAGTGGCGGAGAACATTGTACTCTTACTAGCACACCCGCGGAGAACATCTGTCCGTTGGTCCAACTTTCTGTATGAAAGAGACAACAGCAGTTTAACAATTAAATGTCATGTGCTTCGCGCAGCGCCCCACACGGTCATCTTTCTCTGCCTCCAGCCGGCCAATTTTCTTCCCCTATCCTTAATCCACGTCACCCTCTCAACCTGCCGCCCCTACCTCCTTTAATGCCTCACCACCCTGCCCATTTCCTCCCATCTCTCCCACCCTCAAAATCGTCCATCCTTCAACAAGCTCACCAAACCCAGCCCATATCTTTTCACACTACAACACCGCATCAACCCGCCCATCTTTTCTTGCTGTACTGCCTCGCGATATTTTGAGCCATATCCGATGAGATCACATGATTCATCCAACCAATCAAATATCCCCCGCATACGCTGGCTATGGGGACACAGACATATTTTAGAAGTAATTGTTTAAGGACAAATTAAGTTCTTAACTTCAACCTTAAACTTTCCCTTTCATGCAGGCAATTGGACTTCACCTATCCACTATCGTTCTCTTTGTCGGAGTCATTTTAAAATACTGAACAAACTTCCGCAGACTTGATATAGGTTTACAAACTAAATCGAGAGAAAGAACATGTTACAGTTAGTAACTAAAAATTGTAGCCCCTTCATATTATATATCTTCGTTGGTCATTAGCAACAGTTAATATCATACATAATGCTTAAACATCTGTACTGCTACCGTTAGAACAAATATAGTTCTCTCCCCACAAGAATAATAGAATGCGATTTAGTGTGAAATGAAGATGTGACGGGTGATCCAGTCAATGAAAGCAGCGATTACAAACTTAATTACGTTTTTCCTTTTGGGAATAACGTGCGTAGGTTGTGATTGACATAAGATGAAAGGGATTGACGGCAACATTGTTCGACATTGACTGTTCGACATTGACACTGAAATCTACTTTTCACATTTATGCCGTGCTCTTTACACTTTCTGTTGTGAGCTTTGCATTTTTTCTTTCCATTAAATTTTCCATTTTTAAACGCTTTTATTACTTCCATTACTAATTAGTGTCAAATCTTGTATTTGAAAATTCTGACACATCCCGAAAAGCTAGAGAGCTGAAACTTTTTAGGACAGGTACAAACCTAATGACAACAAAATTGACGACTTTGTGGGGACAATTTGTAATTAATAAAGTGGGATCATTTGTGTACGAAACGTGTTTCTGTCTGTCTGCTTAGTCAAAACAAACAAACGCTGCATACGGTGGTCTAGGGGTGGGACCCTCTGTTAGGATGCAAGAGGTACGTGGTTCAAATCCTAAACGTGCTCTACGATTTTATTTCCCCGTCTAATTTTGTTTAAAATTGCATTTAAACTTTGATTGTTGCGTCATTTAGGAGACCATTCAGAATATGCGCTTGCGTATGTATGAGTGAGTATGTATTTGCGTGCGTATGAATGTGTGTGCGCGTGCGTAAATGTGCTTGTTTGATAATATTACAAACGTAAGTAAGGGTGTGTGTGAGTCATATAATAATATGATATAATGTGAGTGTGTGAGTCATATAATAATATGATATAATGTGAGTGTGTGAGTCATATAATAAATAATATGATATAATGTGAGTGTGTGAGTCATATAATAATATGATATAATGTGAGTGTGTAACTCATATAATAATATGATATAATGTGAGTGTGTGACTCCTCATATAATATGATATAATGTGAGTGTGTGACTCATATAATAATATGATATAATGTGAGTGTGTGAGTCATATAATAATATGATATAATGTGAGTGTGTGAGTCATATAATAATATGATATAATGTGAGTGTGTGAGTCATATAATAATATGATATAATGTGAGTGTGGGAGTCATATAATAATATGATATAATGTGAGTGTGTGACTCATATAATAATATGATATAATGTGATATAAAAACGTTTTCACATTTTTGAGAGACAACACAGAATAAAATACAATAAACACATTCTGTAACGCTTTTATTTCACAATGCACTCAAACGTATTTTCAGTTCTGTTAACTTAACTTTACATTTACGTTTTACTCCAGTCAGTCATTATGTTTCATCACAAATATGACACCACAGCGATGATCGCTATACAACATGATATTTCTACCAACATTGAGCTATCAGGGCCAAAATTGGACATCGACAAGCAGATAAAAGAAACAGTGTAAAACAGAAATTAAATGCCTACGTAGAATGAATGGAGTAACAATAATGGATAAAATCATAAACAAAAATATTAGGAAACAAGTGTGTACAACACCAGTGCTAGTTCTTAAATGCCATACTTTTTTAACTTGTTTTGCCAGAATAAGCAGTCTCTTCATAAAACTTGACTTTTCTTAATTATTTCACAAGGAAGACGTTATAGATGTTATAAATGTTATAAAGATGTTATAGATCAAATTAAAGGAAAATGAAAATAAAGTAAGAATAGGAAGGTATTGTAAAATTTAATCAAATATTACTACAAGAAATTGTTAATAAATATATCGTCATTTGTTGTAATAAAAACGATTTTTCACATACAAAAATGTCACCAATCCATAAATAACCACTGAAACGTAATGCGGATTGATTTAGTGTACTTTAGAATAACAGTAATCCACATATGAATAATATCTACAAGAAAATATTTTTCTGTAGCAGTCAAATGGAGTTGATGTGTCACTGAGTTGCAGGTATCCATTCACTCCACATAGTCGACCACATTGTGGCATCAATCTGAAAGAGTTCTGGGTCTCAGTCAGTCAGTAGTGGTGATGGAATTTGTGGAGGAGCCTCACCACACACAGCAATGAGACTACAGACAGACTAGCAACGTGTGGATGAGCTTCCCCACACACAGACTCGAGCCTCACCCCACACAGACCCGAGCCTCACCCCACACAGACCCGAGCCTCACCATACAGAGACCCGAGCCTCACCATACAGAGACCCGTGCCTCACCACACAGAGACCCGAGCCTCACCCCACACAGACCGGAGCCTCACCCCACACAGACCCGAGCCTCACCACACACAGACCCGAGCTTCCCCACACAGACCCGAGCCTCACCATACAGAGACCCGAGCCTCACCCCACACAGACCCGAGCCTCACCATACAGAGACCCGGACCTCACCATACAAAGACCCCAGCCTCACCCCACACAGACCAGAGCCTCACCCAACACAGACCCGAGCCACACCACACACAGACCCGAGCCTCACCACACACAGACCGAGCCTTATCACACACAGACTTCTAGCCTCACCCCACAGAGACCCGAGCCTCACTATACAGAGACCCGAGCCTAGCCTCACCATACAGAGACCCGAGTCTTACCATACACAGACCCGAGCCTCACCTCGCACAGATCCGAGCCTCACCCCACACAGACCCGAGCCTCACCCCACACATACCTAAGCCTCACCCCACACAGACCCGAGTCTCACGTCACACAGACCCGAGTCTCACCCCCACACAGACCCGAGCCTCAACCACACAGACCCGAGCCTCACCATACAGAGACATGATTCTCACCCCACACAGACCCGAACCTCACCCTGCACAGACCTGAGCCTCACCCCACACAGATCCGAGCCTCACCATACAGAGACCCGAGCCTCACCATACAGAGACCCCAACCTAACCATACACAGACCCGAGCCTCACCACACACAGACCCGATCCTCATCACACACAGACCCGAACCTCCCCACACAGACCCGAGCCTCACCCTACACAGACCCGAGCCTCACCCCACACAGACCCGAGCCTCGCCACATACAGACCCGAGATTCCCCACACAGATCCGAGCCTCGCCCTACACAGACCCGAGCCTCACCATACAGAAACCCGAGCCTAACCCCACACAGATCCTAGCCTCACATATAATGAAGCTAAGACCATTATTAAATACACGTTCAGGGGGAAATGGGTTGATCAACACCCCATTTCGGAAAGGGAAACAACTACTATGATTTAACTAGAGAAGAGCAAGTCATCACCTTCGGACTAAAACGGGGCACAATAGACTCAAGGTCATCTTTAAAACACAATGACCATTGAAACAGATGTCCACTTGGAGAGCATACTATGGCCGTGGAACACATCCTACAAAGTCGAACGCTCACGCAGAAAAAGATACAAAACATTAATGACCTGCTAAGACCGATATGAGACAAAAACTGAACGAAGATAACAGTTTCACAAACAACGGCGTCTTTGGTAAGAAAAACCAGGACCTAGATCTGAGGATGAACGAAGAACATGAATACCAAGATTGCATACATATTGTTTAATGTACATACTACACAGAACGGAGGGGCAGGAGCATTCCTGAACCTACCAAATGGCAGAAAAATAACACTGTCATTCGCTACTGGTAAGTACACAAGCAATTTCAGAGCGGAGGCAGAGGCACTGAGGGCGGCAGTGGAAGAAATGGTGACACACAGTGAAAATGAAAGCCATATAGTCCTGCTTACAGATGCTCTCGCCGTAGTCACAGCGCTAAAAAGCCAGAAAAATACTGAGCTTAATGACTTAAGAGCAGCACTCTGCAAACTGTGCCAGCAGTCCGCACCAAAAAGGGTAGTGGTACAGTGGGTCCCATCACACTGCAACATCCAAGGCAACGAGGAGGCAGACAGACTGGCAAAAGAAGGTGCAAGACTACCACAAACAGAGACTAGTATGACGTACGAAGAGTCAAAACGGCTTATCAAAGCCAGATACATGACCAAATGGGAAACCGAACATACTGGTTACACCAAAAACGATGCCTATTACCAGTTGAACCGAAGAGAGCAGGTCGTTGTCTTCAGACTTCGCACTGGCCACAATAGACTGAGGTACCACCTATTCAACAAATTGAAGATAGAGTGTACCGACGAATGCCCGTGCGGTACTGGTAAAATGACCGCTGAACATCTGCTGCAGAACTGCCCGACATACGAGGATCAGAGAGAGCAGATGTGGCCATCACCAGTGGAACCACAAGACAAGCTCTATGGCAGTGGCGACAGCCTCAGGATGACCGCCGCTTTTTTCTAAAAAATAATGGTTACTGTCTGACTGCGTACGAAGAAGAAGAAGAAGTTTAATGTACTTTATTTTCAACCACAGACAGTAATTTTGTTTATATCGGTGTGCCAGAGCCATATAAAAATGGACACCATGCAGGCTGAATTTTTTTTTTTTAAATTGTCGTCTTCCTTTCTTTTCGAAATTTTTATTTTTTTATATTTTTGTGTGTGCCTTTCAGCGTCAGGTTATGAAGAGGTTTCTTGATCGAGCCCTAGTATGTGCTTCGGACACGGGGGGTTTCACTGTTTATGTTATTTCTGCTATCCATCATTTGCATGGTCAGCCTTTGGCTTTGTATCCATTGTATCTGTCCAGCATTGTTTTGAGGGATACTATCTGGTGTTTGACGTGTCAAGTGGCTGAACGATTTGGTTTGTTGTCTCTTGGTGAGGTCTAGCACTGATGGTGTACATACTTGTCTCTTGGTGAGGTCTAGCACTGATGGTGTACCTACTTGTCTCTTGGTGAGGTCTAGCACTGATGGTGTACCTACTTGTCTCTTGGTGAGGTCTAGCACTGATGGTGTACCTACTTGTCTCTTGGTGAGGTCTAGTACTGGTGTTGTACCTACTTGTCTCTTGGTGAGGTCTTGCACTGATGGTGTACCTACCTGTCTCTTGGTGGGGTCTAGTACTGGTGCTGTACCTACCTGTCTCTTGGTGAGGTCTAGCACTGATGGTGTACCTACCTGTCTTTTGGTGAGGTCTAGCACTGGTGTTGGACCTACCTGTCTCTTAGTGAGGTCTAGCACTGATGGTGTACCTACTTGTCTCTTGGTGAGTTCTAGCACTGATGGTGTACCTACGTGTCTCCTAATATCTTGTTACTCCGTGCATTCTGCGCAAGTAATTCACCTCTGTTGTTACAATGTGTCTTTTATCTTTCTTTGTTAATGTCCAATTCTACCCATGTGGGTAGAAATGCTGTGTTGTATAAGGTTCTTTTTATCCATTGTCACGTGCTTATATAGTACTATCGGGGAGGTTCGCCCAATGATTTTACTTGCTTTAATACACCTGTTTTTGGACTTCTGTGTGGTCTTTGCCGTCTGCTGAGATTATGTTACCCACATACGTGATTTTTCACTTTTTTGTTTGCTTAGATGTTTGCCTCACTAGTTTCTACTGGCGGAGGCGCGCCCATTCCACCCCAGACCGTAGTCCATTGGGCAATATCAGGACGCATAAACCAGTGCTTGGATGCATGTGTGTGTCTGTAATCTAGGTTTGTGAGCCATCAGAAGCTAGCCCATTTTTCACCCGTTTTACTTGCTGGTTTTGTATGAATATTGTTGTTTCTTTTTCTTTTCTAGCAATCGTTATAACTTCAGTTTTTTCTATGTTGATTTTAAATACTAAACTCGGTACATACCTCATTAAGATTGTTGATATGATCCTGCAGTGGTTTTTCTGAGGCTGCTATTAGTTGTTTTTCTGAGGCTGCTATTGGTGCTTGGTCATCAGCAAAGAGATGTTCATAGTCGCCATCCAGGCTTACATTCTTAATCGTGTGCTGCAAAAGAAAGCATTTCGTCTTGACAAAAAAATCAGTCCCAGACTCTGCCGACGGGGATGAAGTGTTATTACAATTAGAGACTTCATTGTACTAAGCCACAGCGTAAATGAAGCAAGTTGAACAGTTCTTTTCATCGCTGCCTTTAACTTCCCTTAGGGGGGCGGCGTGGCCTAGTGGTTAAGTGGCACGGCTCACAACCGGAAGGTGCTGGGTTCGATTCCCATCACAGCACCGGTCGTTACCCCAGGGAAGCAAACCCTCAGAAAATGCAAGAGGAAGCAGACCCTTACATAAAATGCGTGCTGAAGTCGGATGCACTGGGCCGACAGGCGTTAATTAAAACCACAGTGCAACGCACACCGCCTTTGGGACAAGAAAAATAAGGCGAACGAGAAGAGAGCGAGAGGGGAAAAAAAAAAAATAGCTTTGGCCAGATACAATATGCACATGATACCTTTGCAGCTAAGTCGACCGAAGCGTTGCGGTAGCGGATCTTGAACCCCGTACCTTTGTAATAAAAAGCAAGTGCTTTACCAAAATAGTAATAAGAGGCTAAAAAGACCTGCCATGTATACACGGTCTAGCACCGCTGAGCGTATTCATACGCCGGCCGGCGTGACCAAGCTTTGCTGGGAAACCATCCATGTTTGTATTACATGGCCTCTTTATTCATGGCTACTAGCGACAGATGTCCACATCGTTTATCTGGGGTTAATGGTGCGTGACAAGCGCCAACTAGTGATCGTACAGACACCATCATATTTTCACTTCAAGAATGAGAGAGCGCTAGAGAAAGTGGTTGCTGATAGAGGAATATGTGCACATTGTTGGTGTTCTGGTTGTCCAGGCTGAGATGATTATTTGTTTCAGTGAAATCACGTTTTTGTGACCGACTTTTCGATATATGTAACACTAACCAGTAAGACTATTCTGCAAAATTGGAATGGATAATCACAGAGACACAAAACAAGGAACAAAGAAATCATTTGGTGTCAACCCTGCGGAAGTCGGATGTAAAAGTCGAATGTGGCGGACCGAAATGTGCAAATATCTAAGTCAAGCTGGAAACTACTACATCCCGTTCTCTGGGCAACATCCTGCTACTTGCAAAGTCCCTTTCAGGGCTTGGTTCTGGGGGATTAAGGAAGAAGAGGAAGATTTTGTGTCAACAATGCAATCTAGAACCTATTTTGTTTGTTTTTATTGTTTTCAAATCTACTTGTAGAGAATTTATTTTTAAAAATGGTTACGAGTTTCTGTGGTACCAGGTTTGCGGTTACCTTTGTTGTACCCTGGGTCAAACAGAATAAGGTGGGTCTGAAACTCCTCGCTGTAGTGCAATGCTAAGCTTAAAAACAAAACCAACTTCATTGACTCTTTTACGGGTAAAAATAATTTCGCTTCCTGTTCCGGCTGCATATTTTTGTTGGATAAGTGCTAGTTGTGATCGCTATTTTGCTATTGCTGAAAATGCCAGTTTGGAATGGGTGCATGCTGTGTATAACATTGCTGAACACAAACTACAGCTTGCTAAGTAGCCAAACAATTAATAATGAAGTTGCACGTAATGTCCATAAGAAACTGCGTGATCTCGTGTAGACTGTGCAAGAATGTAACAATTTATTACTGACTTACGATTGTCAAAGATTTTTTTCTTTTTGATGGCATTGTGGACCACTGGATTAATTTTTAATGGAATTTAATGGAAAGTCAGAAACACTTAAAAATAAAAACAACACAAAACTGCCCTATAATCTCACCGAGAAAGTTTAAGGGTCGAATGTTTTGTCAATTTTGCAAATCTCTACCGCAATAGCTTTAAGAAAGACACGAGAGTAGCTGCGTGGAATGCTCTACCTGAAAAGTTTAAATCATTTTGAAACAGCAAACAATCATAAACACAAGTGAATGACAAATAAAGACTAATGATAGCACTAAAGTGAAGACACGACAAATCTCTAGCAACAAACACTCATTCATCAGGCAAAGAGAAACATCCCATAAAAGCAGAATTCTCTCGTTTTAAAGAAGATCAGATTCCAGAAAAATAAATCGAATCCTCTTTGTTGTGGAAACTGATCAGCCGTAGATTTCCATTGCTGGCTAGTTTTACCAAAAACCCATCTTAATCACTCTAGCTACAGCTGTGCCACATGAGCGCATGTTCATTTCCTCAGGCTATATCCTCAACAAATGCCAGCTTCTTTGTTGCTTCTTTGTTACTCTTTTAGTGTGTTTGCGAGATTAGTTAAGGTAAAAGAAAAAGGAAATTGCACAAGTTATAGATTACTTTTGACAGTTTTTATATTAAAGATTTAATATTTTAAAATAAATCTGAAACATTTGAATAGTTTGTGTAATATAATGTTTTGTAATGAAATGTATTGTATTGAAAGTTTTCAAGACAATTTTATTCACACCACTTTACACCGTGATTAGATCATTAATCTGCAACATGTTAAAAAGGTAGCTCCACTCCAATTATTTGTGCTGGAAAAGATTATTCCAATCTAATCCATGGATTCGTGTTTTAATAGCTCCATTAATGTGATACATATAATTTAAAATGGGCCAGAATATATCAATATGTAAGGTTCTGTTGAGAATCCATGTTATTGTGCTCCAGGCAGACGTATAGGTGATCGGTACGTCTCAGCAAATGGCAAAGAGTGATGATTCATGTAGGTCGCTGGTTATACACACTCTTGTTTCACCCTCTCATGAGTCCCTCTCATCTGGGTCCACGTATGATTTCGCAATTTCTGTATTGTTGGTTCATTAACTGCAGTGTCTCCCTTCACAAGACTGTCGCTGTTGAACTTCAGAATGTCACCTTTATCTATTGTCAGTGTCCCCACTGCGTGTGCCCCTGAGGCCATGATGTCAGCTTTTTCAATTCTAGGAAACTCCAGTATGGCCAGGATAGTAGATCTCTACAAGTTCCTGGATGTTCGATGCCCCTATATCCACCATCCACTCATGCCACTGTCAGCCCTCCTGAAACAAGGATTGAGAGTAAGAGATGATTACAGTCTTCATTAAAGAGATCCCAGATAGATACATCAAAACCAAAGTGGAGGCGGCGTGGGCTATTGGTTAAATGAAACGGATCACAATCCAAAGGTATTCTGTATTAAAAATATATTATTATAATTATGATTGTTATGGCAATGCAGAAACTACACAACCTGAGGAAATTATGGCAGAATACTAGAAAACCAACAAAAGTGGACATTTTGAGAACCTGTGTTTTTGCCCCTTTGATATCATACGGCTGTAACGCATGGACAGTTATCTCAAACCTCAAAGAAGAGAATCGAGTAGAAATGTTATAGAAAAGTCCTCAGAATACCATGGACCAAAAGAAAGAAGAATGCATACATTCAACAGGAGAACTAGTTAATAAATTCCAGCATGAACAAACAATTGAAATACTTTGGTCACATCAAAAGACACAACTGTATCGAGAGAACGGCAATAGAAGGCATAGTGCCGGACGATGGCACCAAGACACCAATGAATGCTTTGGCTTGACTCTAGAGCAGGCTGAAGATTTGGCAAAGTGATCGAGTTGCTTTCAGACATGCTGTGACGGAAGAAACGTTCTGCAAAGGACATGTCACATGATGATGTATTAAAAACATCTAAAATATACAGACTCAGTGGATGATCACGACATTTTCTCCAATTTAGATGTTATTAGGCGTTCAGGATAATTCACCCTCACGAAAGTTAAAAAAGTGGGCGCCAGGTATGAAAGGTTGACGTGCCCTGCTCTAGATGTAACGTGGCTTTTCTGGCCACTATTTTCTCAAGTAATTCGCCACATACATTCGTCAAGGTCATGACGCTATAGCCACTTAACAGAATCGTGGGATCATTGCCTATATATATATATATATATAGACAGAGGGATAGAGAGAGATAGATAGATAGATAGATAGAGAGAGAGAGAGAGAGAGAGAGAGAGAGAGAGGGTGGGAATGATGTGCTAAAAATAGCTTTAGAGGACCGCTAGATTCAGGTAAAGTGACTTAATCCTGTATGATTTGCTGTCACACTCCCTTCTGTATTAGTGTCCTCCCATACTCCCTTCTGTATTAGTGTCCTCCCATACTCCCTTCTATATTAGTGTTCTCACATACTCTATTCTATATTAGTGTTCTCTCACCATGTATTCCATATCAGTTTTCTCATCAATAAATAAATCAATCAATCAATGAAAGTCCGTCGATCCCCTCGGTACAAGTCCACCGACAACATCCTGCCAGCATGCACGGTCCTGGACTGCTCTGTCTGCCCCTCTCCAGGTGTAATGATTTATTTCATCTTAATTCTGTATCACACTCTCTTCTTCGTGTATTTTGGAGTCTACGTTCCTCCGTCTTCCCTTGATGGTTCCGTGTCAGAACCTGTCTGGTAATATTGGACGGCGCATATGTCCTATCCATCCCATTTTTTTCGCTTAATTTGTTGTTCCAGTGACTGTTGTCTCCTGTCCATTAGGTTTTCATTCTTCACCATGTCCTGCCACTTTATGTCCATTATCCTTCGTAGGCATCTGTTAACGAAAGACTGGAGTCTTTGTTGTATGACCTTGGTCGTTCTCCATGTCCCCACTCCATACAACAACACCCACTTGACAATGGCGTTGAATATTCTAACTTTGGTGTGTTTCTTGATCTCTCTGTATCTCCATGTGTTGTTTAGTATCAGGAATGCTATTCTTGACTTTTAAATTCTGTTCCTGGCATCTGTTATCTGTACCTCCTGATGGGTCACTTGTCCTGCCTAAATAGGTCAATGTATCAACTTCTTACAACATCTATTCCTCTCCATTATTGTTCTAACACACTCATTCTACGTTTTTGTCTCCCTTCTTTCCCCCTCTCTCCTCCCTTTCACACATCCCCTCCCTTTCCCCCATCCCCTCCCCTTTCCCCAACCCCTCACCCCATCTCCTCCCCTTCTTCCCCCCCCATCTCCTCCTCTTCCACCTCCCTTTCCTCCTATCTCCTCCCTTTCCCCCCATCCCCTCCCCTTCCCTCCCTCCCTTCTGCCCCTCCCTTTCCACCCCTCTTCTTCTTTTTCTTCTTCCTCTTCGTCTTCTTTCTATTCCTCCTAAAATGTTTCCTCTTCTTCTTCTTCTAAATCTAGCTAATTTGAAGCACAAGGTCATTATTGTAAATTGCACCTTATAGGAAGCCTGCACTAAGTCACAGTATCCATACAGTGATGTTTTATGTAGCAATTTGGTTAATATGTTGAGATCATTGGACCCATTCACAACTCTCTTTAGTCGCTCTTTACGTTATAAGAGACAGTGGAATTATTCCCTTCTCCCCAGCCAATGTCCTTAAGATCACTCAGGGCTAATCAACTATCATGCTCAGTCAACTACTACCACAGATCTTCAACATTAAAAAGAATGGTATATATATATACACTAACAATCATACAGACAGTTAAGGAACTGATGAAGACTGCGAACAGAGAGTCTTGTCTGAATAGATGAGCATTACGGGATACTTGGAAAGAAATCTACAAACATATGGCTATCTCAAATCCCAAAGGCAACATCAATCTCCTGAAAAGGAGAGATCACATCAATCTCCTGAAAAGGAGAGATCAAAGTACCCTTTCCCAACTTCGCCCTCAACACATACAACTAAACAGCCACTTAAACATATTACAACCAGAACATACTGCAGCGCTTGGTCGTGTCAGGGAAGAGCATCTTCCTCCGAGGCATGACAAATTGAACACTCTGTGCGGAACAACTCACAAATACATGCAGATACCACTATATGACGATGGGTTAAAGGGCAGGAGCATGGGCAGAAGCACTAGTTTAAGGAAAAAATGACACCATTTTTATTTTGCACTCCGTGGCATGCACGTGATAGTGAGTGGCCCCTTTCAGAATTCCCGAACTATGTTCGCTTTGTTGGAACTATTTCCACCTGTCGTAAAAGTAGGGGGGTGGGGGTATTTACAACCTTCATTAGTCTCCTCCAGTCACGGCACAGTGGTTCTCAACACGGAGAATTTGGTTTTTTAACCCCATACTTGGTCCATGTCTAGAGATACACATACATAGATGGTAGACTATCTTGGCACCGCGTACTCGGTCCAAGTCTAGAGATACACATACATAGATGGTAGACTATCTTGGCACCGCGTACTCGGTCCAAGTCTAGAGATACACATACATAGATGGTAGACTATCTTGGCACGCGTACTCGGTCCAAGTCTAGAGATACACATACATAGATGGTAGACTATCTTGGCACGCGTACTCGGTCTAAGTCTAGAGATACACATACATAGATGGTAGACTAGCTTGGCACGCGTACTCGGTCTAAGTCTAGAGATACACATACATAGATGGTAGACTAGCTTGGCACGCGTACTCGGTCTAAGTCTAGAGATACACATACATAGATGGTAGACTATCTTGGCACGCGTACTCGGTCTAAGTCTAGAGATACACATACATTGTCATATTGTTCTTGCCTAAACCTGTTTCATTGATGTTCGATGGACCTACTTTAGTAGATCATCCCGACTTGACTTAACCGCTCCTATTCTACCTTGGAGTGTAGATCATCCCGATTTGACTTCAGTCGTTCACTTCTACAATGGAGTGTAGATTGTGTTCATGTTAGTGTAGACATATTCAGGCACTTACACACATACACACATACACTTACACATACTCACATAATGTCACACACCCACACACACACACACACAGACGCACAAACACACAATTAGACCCTCACAGATATGCACAGCTGCTTGTTCGGAGTAAAAGAAAAAGAAAGAGTTAGGACGAGAAAGCGATAACCTCTGACCTAAACATCTGACCCGCTGTTGAAAGGCCATATCTGACGAGAGCCCGTCGAAGCACAACGTGTTAAATTCCTTGGCGTCCTGTGATAGTTCTGTGACCACTCAGAACACGCAACTCCCCCATTCCACGCCCCCACTGTTCTTGTGTGAGTTTGTTTATGTATACATTACAAGCATATCTGTTTATTATCATCCTTCCTTTTCCCAGTGACGTCTCCCCGCAGATCAAAAACCACCAGGCACATCTGACAAAACCATCGTGTCTCAGACCAGGCAATCTTCTATAGCAATGGTCCTCAAACTATCCCAGCTCGGAAAGCCCACTCGACTGAATCTAAAGATAACTGACCAATGACACCTACTTTCCACGTCCTGTGAGCTGAAATATAAAACGTCCATTTTAATCAAAATGAATTTCATGAAACATTACGATGTTTGCGTCTTAATTCACCTCAAAGAAATTAAATATATATTTTTAGCACCGAACTTTGGTTAGTACTTAATAGAATAGATCACTTTTAAACTGTTAGGGAGTGTCAAACATTCTCCGAGAATAGACGAGAATTTCTGCTCCTGCATCCCCAGCAATGCATTTCTGGAATCTGTCAACGTTGATCCATAATAAGGAGAGAAGCATCCAGTTTCTACAGCAGAATGGCATTAGCCGTGCTATCAGACGATGCAATAAGTAATACCAACCATGTTATTTAACCTTAACCATTACCCTCCTTAACCCTAAACCTAACCATAACCCTGAACATAGCCCTAAACATAATCCTAACCCTAACCCTTCACAAAACTGAATATAATCATTTTTTCTACATTTCAATCTTCATCTAAGTCAATACTTAAAAAATATATCGACCTGACCTCCCCTTAACCCGAAATGGATTGTCCCGTTACGTACGATAGAAACCCGTGGGACCACGTTTGAGGTGAATTAAGACACAAGCATGGACACACTAAAACTAAGACACTATCACGGGGGCGTTTATTCCCATTGTTTAAGTTGACATGAAACATTTATTGACAGAGGCGTATCTACGGAAAATAGAACACATGGCATGAACTTAAATTGTTCCCTTCACCAAACATCTGACACTCATTGATAACTTTACCCAGATCAAAAATACAACTAGCGAATCTGTCGTCCATTTCTCCGTGAAGACGGCCTAGTATTTTGTATAGGACTCTCTCCATCGCCACCTTCGCTGTTAGCCCAAGGTCTCACCAGTTCTCATTAACCATTCCTTTCTGTCGCGTCTGTTGTCTTTAAACTCCATTATTTCATTCTTGACAGAGACCGAGTCCTTTTTCGAGTCACTCACTGACCAGCACTTCTCTTTGATCATGTTATTGATCTCGAAGCACTTTCCAGTCAAGGGCAGCATTGTCAAAGGCTATACAAGGACTCAGTGGCCTCTTTTGAATACGATCAACGCGAATTATTACTTTGTTCCAAAATCTTGGCAGTCAGAAAATCGTAATTCAGCAGACGGTCCTACAGCTTACGTCATTTCCTGTTTCCCTAGTATCTTTCATAGTCTATCATGTCTTGGATAACATGTAAATATCTTTCATAGTCTAACATGTCTTGGATAACATGCAAGTATCTTTCATAGTCCATAATAGTCTTGGATCACTTGTAAGTATCTTATAGTATATCGTATATGTATATATATATATATATATATTTTTATATATATATATAAATTACATATATCGTATCGTATATTTTAAAATATAAATTTATACCGATAACACCCCACAACCTCTACCCCCCCTTTCCTCTTCGTGAAGCCCAGGTTTGATACCACTGCCCAGAAATTAATTCCATGCCCTCTATGTCTTCAGTGATGCCACTAGTCCTCGTCACATACACTAGCTGTCTTTCGTCGTTTTCCATGGAAGTTCCAGAACGGTGAATGCCTTGTGAATATATATATACGGAAGTCTGTTCAGCCCAGAACGGTGAATGCCTTGTGAATGTATATAAGGAAGTCTGTACAGCCCAGAACGGTGAATACCTTGTGAATGTATATAAGGAAGTCTGTACAGCCCAGAACGATGAATGCCTGGAGACGGTAAATAAGGAAGTCTGTATAGCCCAGAATGATGAATGCCTGGAGACGGTACATAAGGACGTCTGTACAGCCCAGAATGATGAATGCCTGGAGACGGTTTCAGAAATCGCTGGTGATATGAATCTGATCTATACTTAGTCTCTCTTTCCACCTCTTGGTGTTACCAAACGCTTTCCCTCAATGAGTGGCAGAGTGGTTCCAGCTCTTGTATTTCGCTTCAGTGGGCTTGGTTTCTTCCTCACTAGTGACACGCTTAAATCGACCTAGCTGATAACAAGTGTCAAACTTAGTTGTTAAATAAGACTTTTCACCTAAAGATAATTTAATATATTTTACAGTTAAGTCTCCGACACTTCTTTACCTTTAGGAATGGACGTTATGGAGATACCATAAACCTCTCCACTCCTCCCTTCCGTCACTAATGTGATGGAGATACCATAAACCTCTCTTCTCTTCCCTCCCGTCACTAATGTATGTGATGGAGATACCATAAACCTCTCCACTCCTCCCTCCCGTCACTAATGTATGTGATGAAGGTACCGTAAACTTCTGCCCTCATCCTAATGTCTCTCCCTTCAGTAATGTATGTGACGGAGGTACCGTGACCTCTTTGACTCACATTCTTGTTAAGGTAGTCCAACATAGTCTAGTAAAGGTAGTCCCACAGTCTGGTTAAGGTAGACCCACGGTCTAGTAAAGGTAGTCCCACAGTCTAGTAAAGGTAGTCCCACAGTCTAGTAAAGGTAGTCATGTAGATTTACTTCGACAGCAGCACACTGCTGCCACGTGTGAAATAGTGTAGACTGCATTGTTCTAGGTCTCAGCTTTTTCTCGACCAGGTGAGATGACCAGTGACTCGCTGTGTTAAATGTAAATCAGGTACTCATTTACAGCTAGGTAGACCGGGTTGGGCCGCTATTGTGGAGTGCACCAGTAGTCATGGACGTTAGCAAGCGATAAACGTTTCTGTCACTCAGACTGCCATTGAACCTAGCAAGCTCTACAAAATAAAGACTCTCTCTCTCTCTCTCTCTCTATCTCTCTCTCTCTCTCTCTCTCTGTCAGGTAGAATCAATCATATTTTCATATTGGGAGAAATTATTGATTGCTTTCTGTGGCATGTTTCGTCAACAACTCATAACATCTCCAGTGACCTTCAGCTGTCAATGACCTATCTTCATCATTATGAACACTGCCTGTTGTTCTCGGGACCTGAGCCAATACAACATGTCGCTTACATACTTATTTAGTTTAAAAGATCGCTAGACTATCCTCACTAGGGCCGTTCTCTTGGTCTGGTTCAAATCTAGTACTCGGTCTCTCAGAGACTGTCTTATGGTGTCAACTCAGCTAAGTCGTCCAGAGACTGTCTTATGTTGTCAACTCAGCTAAGTCGTCCAGAGACTGTCTTATGTTGTCAACTCAGCTAAGCCCGTCCAGAGATTGTCTGTAATTGGATCGACCTGGTCTTGAAGAGAGCCTGACACCATCAGAATCGCCACCCATTGGATCCGAGAAGAAAGGCGAAATGAAGCTGACTTAAGACAGCTTGGCGAAAACCTATAGAAACGAAAATGGAAATCATTAACCATAGCTGGGGAACTATGTGAAGGGTGGCAGCAGATGAGATGAAAAAAAGGGGCGAGATCGTGGGGGGAGTTGGAATGGGGGGTGTTATTGCCGACATTGAAGGCGTCAATAGCGAGAAAACCACTGGCCGCCGCTTTGTCAGACATTGACCGCTGGTCTAAGAAAAAGGAGGTGAATAGGAGAAGATTGAGAGGAGGGTGAAGAGTGTGTCAGAAGTCCTGGCTCTCGGTTTCATATGATTGTTGTGGGTATCCGGTCTTCCATTCATTCTCTGAGATCGTATAAACTAGCATAGGTAAGCTTGCTCCACAATCAATCAAGCGAGCGCATCGTTTCAAAAAAAAGTTAGCACCATTTGATATTTGATATTTACAGCTTTAATTGGGCTTTAAAACAACACAAACACGGTTACAACACAGATTTTCACAAGAAACAGCATACGTATGATACGTTCAGTTATGAAGGTATTAGTGAGGGACTGGATAAACTGAAACAGCATGAACAGCTAAGTTAAGCGAATATATGTGTAACTATTAACATACATTTTCTGAGTGTTAACGCGTCCCGAAATGGGAGCAACAAATAGTAACACTGTAACCTCCAGGTATATCATATGAGGCGACTATGGATCAGATTAAGGGCAGGCCGTCTGATCCGGTGAAATCTGTCTCCCAGAATAACTTCAATAGATGTGGACACGTATGTGATGATTTGGTGGGCAAGATGACTTGGTGTGTAAGATGACTTGCTGTGTAAGATGATTTGGCGTGTAAGATGACTTAGTGTGTACGAGGCCTTAGCGAGTAAGATGACTTAGTGTGTAAGGTGATTTGGTGTGTAAGGTGATTTGGTGTGTAAGATGACTTGGTGTGTAAGATGATTTGGTGTGTAAGATGATTTGGTAAATATAATGACTTGGTGTGTAAGGTGATTTGGTGTGTAAGATGATAATTGGTGTGTAAGATGATTTGGTGTGTATGAGGCCTTAGCGTATAAGATGACTTGGTGTGTAAGTTGATTTGCTGCGTACGATGACTTAGCGTGTAAGATGATTCAGTGTGTAAGATGATTTGGTAAATATGATGACTTGGTGTGTAAGAAGAGAATTGGTGTGTAAGATGATTTGGTGTGTAAGAGGACTTGGTGTGTAAGATGACCTAATATGTAAGATGACTTGATATGTAAGAAGACTTAGTGTGTAACATGACTTGTGTAAGATTTTTATTTTTTTTTGCGTTCGCCTTATTTCTATATTCCCCAAGGCGGTGTGCGTTGCACTGTGGTTTTTATTTTGCGCCTGTCGGCCCAGTGCATCTGACTTCAGCATGCATTTTATGTTAGGGCCTGCGTCCTCCTGCATTTTCTAAGGGTTTGCGTCCCCGGGGTAACGGCCGGTGCTGTGGTGGCGAATCGAACCCAGCACCTTCTGGTTGTGAGCCGTGTCACCCAGAGTTCCCTGGATTACCATCGTAGGTATCTGATCGATGATGACTGTAATGGAATATTCCACTTCGGGTTAAGGCTAGGACAGGTCGATATAATTTTATTTTAAATAAATAAGTAAAGACTTAGATACAGATGGAAGTGTAGAAAATATGCTAACCCTAATCATAACCCCAACGACAACCTTAATCCTAACCCTATTCCTAGTCCTAACTCTAATCCTAACGCAAGATATTTTCGTAGAATGTTTAATGACTTTGTGTGTAAGATGACTTTGTGTGTAAGATGACTTTGTGTGTAAGATGACTTATTATGTAAGTGTTGAAGACAAATGCTCCCCAGCTGAACAACTTGTGATTGATTCATTCAATAACAAGAAATGATTGAAGTACTGAATACTCAAAATCGCATTCTACAGATGTCGGGTAATTCAATTCTCCACTTAATGTAAATTTGACACGTATTCACATGAAGTAACTAATACGCCTGGCTACCTTCACGGCCCTTGTACACGGTTTCCCTCCACTCCACATTAAGGGTTTAATTAAATCCATGTTCCGGAACTTAAGCGACCACATGTCCGTCATTACGGGCTTTTGTTTCAATCTTCTCGGACCAGGACTTCCTTTGAAATGGGGCAGTCTTTGCGATTCTGTGAGGATCCGTGGGAATGACCTCTCCCCACGGGACCGAGCTATTCGTGCTGATGCCCCTGCTCCCATCGTGCCATCTGATTTGTAAGGCAAGGTTTTAGTTCTCGTACAGTAATACTCCGTTTCTACGAACCAATATTGTTCAGCGAATTTGTTCGTAAAGCGGAATTTAAAATAAAAATTGTTTATGTCTTCCAAATGCATTTTGCTGGAAAAGTAAATATTGGGCAATGTATCACTTGAGTGCGAGAACTAAATAAACAAGAATAAACACATTTTGTTAAAAAAAAGAACAAAATCTGACCTCAAAACATTTGGACTCTTGCAATAGGTTAAGGTAAATGCTCGTGATGCAGGTGTCTTGAATACAGTAATTAGCCTAACATCCAGCCTCAGGCTCAGACTACAATTCTGTGAATGTCCATTTATGTTGTTGGTAAAGTTACATTTGTTGGTGATCTTACAATGGCTGATGGTGGCGAGTCTGGATCTGAGAAGGTTACAGGCGAGGGATGTAGACATTGTTTATTGCACAAAAAATACAAGGTAGTCTGCGGCATTGTGGTCACAGACGCCTTTATGGGACATGCATAAGGGTATGAACGGAAACGGTGGGCCATCGAATTCCGGTACAGTGGGTCCCATCACACTGCAACATCCAAGGCAACGAGGAGGCAGACAGACTGGCAAAAGAAGGTGCAAGACTACCACAAACAGGTACGAGTATGACGTACGAAGAGTCAAAACGGCTTATCAAAGCCAGATACATGACCAAATGGGAAACCGAACATACTGGTTACACCAAAAACGATGCCTATTACCAGTTGAACCGAAGAGAGCAGGTCGTTGTCTTCAGACTTCGCACTGGCCACAATAGACTGAGGTACCACCTATTCAACAAATTGAAGATAGGTGGTACCGACGAATGGCCGTGCGGTACCGGTAAAATGACCGCTGAACATCTGCTGCAGAACTGCCCGACATACGAGGATCAGAGAGAGCAGATGTGGCCATCACCAGTGGAACTGCAAGACAAGCTCTATGGTAGTGGCGACAGCCTCAGGATGACCGCCGATTTTTTCGAAAAAATAATGGTTACTGTCTGACTGCGTACGAAGAAGAAGAAGAAGAATTCCGCAAGTTTCAAGAGACCCCTGGTTTCACGAGAGGTAAGACCAGAGTGCCTGCATCCCGAGTTACCTCCAGTCGTCTCGACCAATAGTCTTGCCACTGATCTAAGGTAACTCTGGATAAGAGCACATAATCCTCCTCACTATAATCCTCATACAGGTCACATGACATTATTAAGACAAACCCGTCTGATGCTGTGGCCATCATCGCGTCGCAATGGGCAATAACTAACTATGCGACATGCATGTAAATGTGTGGCCCGATTCTTTCCTCACAAGAAGAGGTGATGGATCCATTTGTGAAATTGTTTACGTGAAGGCTATTGTTAATCGGGTTAAGAGCTGACAACCGGTACGATGCCGTTTCTTGACAAAAGGGGAAAACTGGTTCAAAACTTCTGAAAGGCACATTCTGTTCTTCTTTTAGGATAGAAATCTAGACTGCGGCAACTGCAGTGACCAGCGGCCTTATGACTCAGTAGTTTTAATTTAATCTTAATATCAGCTCATGATATGATATATTTATGTAGAAAAAAACTATTATATATAAAGAATATCAAATGAGGATCGCAATACTTTACAACATAATACTAAGGATAATCGATGACACATGAGTTGAAAAGAGAGATGAGAAAATATGTCACGACACTGGCTGGGTTTAACGTCAGATGTGATGGAGAACATCAGATGTGATGGAGAACGTCAGACGTGGAGAGGAAATATACGATCGTCCACACAGCTCACCTCGCTCAGACCATAACGATCAAAGGCTGCCATTGGGAAGTTGTAGTGGAGCAGAAGTGGAGTTCATTATTTGAATGAAATTAGAAGCAATCAAGAAGATACATGTTTATGTTAGCTGAAGACGTGAGATGAACACACTCAGACAGACATACCCACAGACAAACACCGTGTCAAGAAGTGCCGACACAGACAAATTGAACTTTGATCTTGGTGACGTCAGAAGCAGGGGTAGGAAATGGGGAATTAGACGCGCGGGAAAAGCTCTTGTCAGCCGGAAATGAGTGTGCTAATGATCAGCTGTGGGTGGAGCGAGAGAAACGATGACAATCTCAGGTCGCAGAGGTCAAGGTTCTTAAGACGAGCTTTCACGATGGGAGGAGAGAGTAAGGAGAACTCGCTGGTGAGAGAACAAGTTCAATCATGATAGAAGTTTTCATTGTCAGAGAGGTGCAGTGCACTTGTGTGTGCTGTTGCTGATATATTCCTGTCTAGCTAGACACACTTTTGTAGCGCTAATTATGCAGGAGATGAAATTCTTGCATGTTATTGTATGTTGTTGTTGTATGTTGTTGTATGTTGTTGATATATAGTGTTGCACGTTGTCAGTGCTGTACTTTTTATCTTAAATTCTTAGTTTGTGGGGGTGGGCTACTGGCGTGAATGTTTCCAATTATGTAGTCAGTCTGTCGCTGTGTATGCTAGTCTGTTGTATATGTATACCAGTCTGTGGTTGTGTATGTTTACAAGTCTGTGGTTGTGTATGTTTACCAGTCTGTGGTTGTGTATGTTTCCCAGTCTGTGGTTGTGTATGTTTCCCAGTCTGTGGTTGTATATGTTTACCAGTCTGTGGTTGTGTATGTTTACCAGTCTGTGGTTGTGTATGTTTCCCAGTCTGTGGTTGTTCATGTTTACCAGTCTGTGGTTGTGTATGTTTCCCAGTCTGTGGTTGTGTATGTTTCCCAGTCTGTGGTTGTGTATGTTTCCCAGTCTGTGGTTGTGTATGTTTCCCAGTCTGTGGTTGTGTATGTTTCCCAGTCTGTGGTTGTGTATGTTTACCTGTCTGTGGTTGTGTATGTTTACCTGTCTGTGGTTGTGTATGTTTATCAGTCTGTGGTTGTGTATGTTTACCAGTCTGTGGTTGTGTATGTTTACCAGTCTGTGGTTGTGTATGTTAGTCTATGGTGTATGTTTCCCAGTCTCTGGTTGTATATGTTTCCCAGTCTGTGGTTGTGTATGTTTCCCAGTCTGTGGTTGTGTATGTTTCATAGTCTGTAGTTGTGTATGTTTCCCAGTCTGTGGTTGTGTATGTTTACCAGTCTGTGTTTGTGTATGTTTACCAGTCTGTGGTTGTGTATGTTAGTCTATGGTGTATGTTTCCCAGTCTGTGGTTGTGTATGTTTCCAAGTCTGTGGTTGTGTATGTTTCCCAGTCTGTGGTTGTGTATGTTTCACAGTCTGTGGTTTTGTATGTTTACCAGTCTGTCGTTGTGTATGTTTACTTGTCTGTCGTTGTGTATGTTTACCTGTCTGTGGTTGTGTATATTTCCCAGTCTGTGGTTGTGCATGTTTTCCAGTCTGTGGTTGTGTATGTTTCCCAGTCTGTGGTTGTGTACGTTTACCAGTCTGTGGTTGTGTTTGTTAGTCTATGGTGTATGTTTACCAGTCTGTGGTTGTGTAGGCTTGCCAGTCTGTTGTTATGTATGTTTCCCAGTCTGTGTTTGTGTATGTTAGTCTATTGTGTATGTTTACCAGTCTGTTTTTGTGTATGTTAGTCTATTGTGCATATTTACCAGTCTGTGGTTGTGTATGTTAGTCTTTTGTGTATGTTTACCAGTCTGTGATTGTGTATGTTTACCAGTCTGTGATTGTGTATGTTTACCAGTCTGTGGTTGTTTATGTTTACGGGATCAAGATGCTGAGCAGCGCATGAGCTGCAGTGGTCAGCGACCAATAGCACCCAAGGTCCCGCCACTGGCACCTCATTGACTACATTATCATCAGACGTAGGGATCGAGCGGATGCTATGGTAACGAAGAACATGTGTGGTGCAGAATGTTGGACCGACCATCGACTTGTTATTGCCAAGCTAAACTTCAAGATCCAGCCCAAAATTCGCCCCCAGGGAAAGAAACCACATAGGAGGCTAAATGTCTCTCAGCTGAAATACGAACCCACGAGAGGAGGCTTCCAGGAAGAGCTTGAGGGCAGACTATCTGAGCTTCGTTTTGAAAAGAATGTCATCGAATAGAACTGGGTATCACTGAGAAACACACTCTACGACACAGCTGTTAAACACATTGGCCCACTCACGCGCAAGCATAAGGACTGGTTTGATGAGAACGATCTGGAAATACAGGGCCTTCTCGATGCAAAACATGAAGTGTACAGGGAATACCAGAGGGACACACCATCTCCGGCAGCAAAATCTGCCTTCAATACTGCCCGCAAAGCTGTCCAGACCAGGCTTAGAGAGATGCAAGACTCCTGGCTCAGCAAAAGAGCTGACGAAATTGAGATATTCGCCGAGCATCATGACACCAAACGGTTTTACGAGGCACTGAAAGCTCTCTACGGCCCGCAGCCCTCTAGTAATACTCCAGTTCGCAGTGCGGATGGGGTACTGCTAACAGATAAGGTTCAGATTCTAGACAGATGGGCAGACCACTTCTGCAAAATACTAAACCACCCATCGTCCATAAATGAAGAGGCCAACCGGCGAATGCCGCAGGTGGAACTGAACCTGGCGTTGGATGAAGTCATTACTGAAGAGGAAGTCGACAGGGCAATCAGTTCACTATCTATAGGAAAAGCTCCAGGAGCTGATGCAATACCAGCAGAGATATATAAGACAGCTGGCCCATCCCTCACCAGAAGGATCACTGAACTCTTCTGTCACATGTGGGCTGAAGGTAAAATTCCGCAGGAGCTAAAGGACGCCTCAATCGTTCACCTGTACAAAAGAAAAGGCAACCGTCAGGAATGCGACAATCATCGTGGAATATCTCTACTCTCCGTAGCAGGCAAGATCCTAGCGCGCTTACTGCTAAACAGGCTCAACAAACACCTTGAACAAAGCCACCACCTCCCAGAAAGCCAATGTGGATTCAGAGCCGGAAGAGGAACAGTGGACATGATTTTTGCCGCTCGCCAAGTACAAGAGAAGTGTCGAGAACAAAATCAGGCCTTGTACACTACATTTATTGATTTGACAAAGGCATTTGATACAGTAAACAGAGGAGGGCTGTGGATGATAATGTCTTAGTTTGGCTGCCCCAACAAGTTCATAACAATGGTGAAACAGCTACACGAAGGCATGTGTGCTGGTGTACTGGACAGCGGTGCAATCTCTAAAACGTTTCTAGTATCAAACGGAGTAAAACAAGGATGTGTACTCGCCCCGACTTTGTTCAGCATGATGTTCGCGGCCACGATGACAGACGCCTTCAGATCATTGGAGCTTGGAATACCCATAAAGTACCGCACAGATGGCAAGTTACTCAATTCCAGAAGAATGAAGGCCAAAACCAAAGTGGCTGGCGACATAATCAGGGAACTTGTATTTGCTGACGACTGCGCTCTAATGAGCAACTCAGAATTGAACATGCAGGTTGGAATGGACCAGTTTTCTGCCACATGCAAAAATTTTGGCCTGACCATAAATGCCAAAAAAACAGAGGTCATGTACCAACCAGCACCAGGCATGCCGTACACAAAACCAGAGACTACAGTCAGCGGGCAGACGTTGAATGCCGTAGACAAATTCACATATCTGGGCAGCACGCTGTCTAGATCTGTCAGCCTAGACGATGAGGTGGCAAGCAGAATAGCAAAGGCCAGCACAGCCTTTGGTAGAATGCGCTCGATGGTCTGGGCACGTCGTGGTATCAGCGTCAAGACCAAACTCAAAGTCTACCGTGCAACCATCATTCCAACCCTACTATACGCTTGCGAAAGCTGGACTGTATACTCTGGACATGCAAGGAGGTTAAACCACTTCCACACAGGTTGCCTGAGGCGAATATTCCACATCCGATGGCAAGATCGTGTCACTGACATCGAGGTTCTCTCGAGGGCTAACATGCCCAGCATCCATGCACTGCTAGAAAAAGCACGACTAGGATGGGCCGGACACCTCGTCCGTATGTCAGACGAGCGGCTCCCAAAGAAGCTTCTCTACGGCGAGCTGAGAGAGGGATGGCGCGAGAGAGGGCGCCCAAAGAAACGTTTTAAAGACGGTCTGAAGGACTCACTAAAAAGTTGCCAGATAGACATCGACACATGGGAATGTCTTGCGCAAAACAGATCTGACTGGAGAAGCGCAGTCAAATCGGGTGTAGCTGCCGGTGAAGATGACCGTGTTGTGAAAGCCCAGAACAGACGAGAGACGCGGAAATCCCGAGCAGCGGGAACACCATCCCCTTCTACAAACCTCGTGTGCCCGATATGTAGCAGATATTTTCGTGCTCGCATTGGCCTGTTCAGCCACATGCGCACCCACACCCAACAGGGAAATCTGTGACAAGGATGATGTCGGCGGTCCTCATCGACAACGATGGACAGCTATTAGCGTCAGAGTTAGCGAACCAGAGCTGTCAAGACCATTCTACACCTCCACGCGGTGATCCTGGATAACAGGCTGCATCAGGGCAGACTGGCTAAGGAGAATGGATCGAATAGGGAATGCTAACCCGGTACTCATAAAATGCTTGCTGAAGTCGGATGTGTTGGACCGAAAGGTTCAAATATCGCAGTCAAGCTGTAAACTACGACACATCGCATTCCGTTCTCTAGACTACATTCTGCCACTTAAGCCCTTTCAGGGTTTGGTTGCGGGAGATTGAGAACGAACGAAGAAGAAGTGTATGTTTACCAGTCTGTGGTTGTGTATGTTTACCAGTCTGTGGTTGTGTATGTTTACCAGTCTGTGGTTGTGTATGTTTACCAGTCTGTGGTTGTGTATGTTTACCAGTCTGTGGTTGTGTATGTTTACCAGTCTGTGGTTGTGTATGTTAGTGAATTTATTCACGAAGTTTTCTATTGTTCTGTGCTCATGTCAGCGTGACAGATTGTTCAGAACTAAATCTGATTTATGTGTTTTCATGGATCTATTTGTTTATTATTATTTCGAGACATGCTTACATATTGTTATGTGATTTTTGTTGCACATGCTCTAGGACTGTTTGTATGTTAGAAGGTTGGTTACAATTTCGAGTGTGTTTGTGAGAAGGTAATGCATATATATGTGCTTGAGCAATGGTTGTGTGTGAAATGGTGTAATTATGAGTGTGGCTGTTTCTACGCTGCTTGAATATTTTGTTTAATGGTAACGTAGTTCCCCCCAAGTGGTACTCAGGTTGGAAAAAACAGAACCACTGTAATCTAATCATTTCGTAAAAGCCGACAAGGAGGGCGGGGTTGCGTTCTGCTGTCAACTTCAACATGTAAAGCCTTTGTTATGAAACCGCAGCTGGACATTCTCTGACACAGGATTCGTGTGAAGGGGTAATCTCTAGTAGTGACTACATGCTTCGTTTGGATCCACGGAAAAGGTTGTCTGCTATCTAAGTAGGAGTTTGTATGTTAACTATTATGGTGGCTGTCTTTTTCTCCTTCATCGTTCCTTCTCAAACTCCCGGTACCAAATTCTGAAAATGACTTTGCAAGTAGCAGGATGTAGTCCAGAGAACGGAATGCGTTGTCGTAGTTTACAGCTTGACTACAATATTTGCACATCTCGGTCTGACACATACGACTTCTGTAGGACATTTTTTGGACACGGGTTAGCCTTCCCTTTTCAATCCCTTTTCCTTAGTCAGTCTGCCCTGTTACAGCCTGTTATCTAGGATCACCCCTTTGAGTTAGAGACGGGTCTTGGCAACTCTGGGTCGCTGGCCCTGACGCTAGATGTCAGTTCTGGGTCGCTGGTCCTGACGCTAGATGTCAGCTCTGGGTCGCTGGTCGCTACAGCTCATGCACTACTCCGCCTCTTCATACCATGGCGGCTGTGAGTTTGAAGTAACGGATTGACAGGAATAAAAGAATAAACAAAGTAATCAATCTACACACATTATAAATTGTTTGTTAGACTTTTTTCTTCCTTTTTGGCGAAGCACTTCACATTCAACCACAAACTGAGTTTTATAGGCTATTTCTGGTTTAGGTTAACATCTTGGCCGTGTTGCAGCTTGGAATTGAGCTGGGATTAACCATACAATAAGGGCTGTATACAATTATTTATTATTATTGCGTACAAATCATAACATTAGTATACACAAAAACGGGTACATCATTAGACATAACAATAACGATTGCACATTCAGACATTTATATAACCCTGTTTTGTTATAGATTAGAGACACAAACTGTAATACAAGCATGTTACCAGATAAGGCTCTTATTCTGGCAAAATGATTGACGTTGTATTCTGCGATTAGGGACAATATAGATGAGACAAGAATATAAGACACGGAATATGTCAATATAGATACGTATAGTTTAAATACCGTGATGGACTGACAACAAGAACGAATTTTACGTTACCACCAAAAGGTTCTTATTGGGGACAACGGACAATAGACAATAGATAACGCCACTTGAAAGTAGAGATGAGCACATAAACAGGATATCTAGCATAGGTTAGGCTTGGATCGACAGCTATTTTAGGCGGAAGGGGACGTTGTCTGGTGGTTCACACTGATCCAGCGTTAAGTAACCCATGTATGTGTTTATGTGGCGTTTTCATGTGTCCATTTCTGTTTTTGGAATATGTTCCTTGGTTATTATGTATATTATATGTTGTCCCCGATGAAGGCCATTTGGTCGCAACATAGGTTATTTTTTTGTTTCGTCCCATCTTGTTATCTGAACAATGCATGTTCATGTTTAATACCATTTATTGGGGATCAAGATGCTGAGCAGCGCAGGAGCTGCAGTGGTCAGCGACCCATAGCTGACTGCTAGCATCAGGGCCAGCGAACCATAGCTGCCAAGACCCTACACCTCCACGTGGTGATCCTGGATAACAGGCTGCAGCAAGGCAGACTGGCTAAGGAGAAGGGATCGAAGAGGGAATGCTAACCCGGTACTCAAAAAATGCTTGCTGAAGTCGGATGTGTTGGACCGAAAGGTGCAAATATCGCAGCCAAGCTGTAAACTACGACACAACGCATTCCGTTCTCTGGACTACATTCTGCTAGTTAAGACTTTTTAGGGTTTGGTAGTGGGAGATTGAGAACGAACGAAGAAGAAGAAGAAGAAGATACCATTTATTGTAATACCAAGTATCACCGCAGCCTCGCCTTTATTTTTTCGAAGGACATTAAGTACACATTGAAAGGTAATGTATATTTACCCAAGACAGAAATATGGTTTAACTAGAGCCGCAGTTCTTAACCTAAAGTCCGAAGGGTCTTAAGGGGCCGTGAAGACTTGAAGACATTGTCTGAGCTTTTACATTTCAAATCAAAAGATTAATAGACAATATAGAAAACAGAAAGACAGACACAAGGACAGGACACATGTAACATACATTAATTTAGACAACGTTGACACAATTAGATCATGCCGATTAAACAGACGCTCCGGTGGGAATATGAGCGTTTAAGGCACGTGACCCGACATCACCGAAGGTCTGTTGTCCATAATCGTAGACTTGTGAAGACACCATCACTGCACCAAACATCAAAGGATGCGGACCAGATAGAGTCAAAATACCCGACTGGAAGATAAATACAAGTCTCTCTTGGTCGAAGAATTGCTGATTCGGAAAGATAATATTCGACAAATTTAATATAAATTTAAAGGGAACATTATGGGGCACCATCTCGCCCTCACACTGAACATTTTAAAATAATTAAAATATTATTTGTGCTGATGATACTTTCTTATATTGTGATATGGATATGTGATGGAAAAAAATGAGCAGTGTGAGTTGTAGATATGGATGATTTATTCAAATTGGACCGCAAGAGCACATTTAATTTAAATGTTATGTTTCTGGTTTATCGACAGCATATTTCCATTACCGTTTTCAATTGCAGACATTGTTTATTTATTGCAAACACACATATAATTTATTTCTACATATTTCCATGCGTAGGAAACAGTTTAAGGGTCCGCGAAAACAAAATATATTAGAAAAGGGTCTGTGGTAACGAAATGTTTAAGAGCCTCTGGACTAAAAAAACTATATCGATTGATTTGAAGTAATGTACAAAACATATTGTAAGACAAGTTTTACAAACTGAAGGTGTCTGGGGATTTGGGTGAAAACGTGAAAAGCGTATTTTAATGTTTAACTGACACTCACGTCTCCGTTTTTTGTCCATGCTCTTTCATATTCTGCCAATTGCCAGCAAACACACGTTTGTCATGAAGATATCAAATTAGCTCATATATCTGCTTTCCTATATCTGGTTGTTTGGAACGTTAGTGGCAAATTCATCTCAAACTAAATAGTAATCCATTCTGTCTGGAAGAAGTCCACTATATATTTGCCCGAACGGTAGCTGTCGCTCTCGTGTTATTTATGATTGTATTAACTGCTTTAAGTGGCTAATGATAATATACAATATCTAGTTACTGTTAAGTTTTCTTCCTGAGATCTAGCTATTAAACAAAAATTTAGTCTGTGAAAGTATTGATCCGTATTTCTTAGATTTCTCTAAAATTACGCTACCTGAAAAGAAAACCCTCGCTGAGAAAGCATTCCTGTGTAAATTAGAGAATTTGCACATTTGCACAAAACTTAAGTTTACAGTAGAATGCTCGGTTTGTCTTTATACATTAACTGTGCTAAAAGAGTACAAGGTGAGACGTCATTAGAATAGGATGGATGGCTAGACAAAATGATGCTTGTTAAAGGAGAGAAGACACGGTTTTGAAGTTGAACCAAGCAATTGTCAAATAGTGGCATCTCTTATCCAACAGACAATTGACAATACAGAGAGATGTTATACCTCTACCAGACTCATGTGGCATCTGGAAGAAAAACGAATACTAATTCCACAGCAAGCCGGCTTTAGACAGCACAGATCCACTGAGGACCAGGTCATCCTCATAGCCCAGGAGGTAGAAGATGCCTACCAGGCACATAAACACACAGTAGCTGTTTGGGTGGATCTGGAAAAGGCATTTGACAAAGTCTGGAAGGACGGACTTAGAGTCAAGCTAAGAAGAAGTGATGTCTGTGGGAAGATGTACAAGTGGATCAACCACTACCTCAAACAAAGAACGGCCAGAGTCCAAGTACAAGGGCAGATGAGCAAAAAGGTGACACTCGAGCAGGGAGTACCTCAAGGGGGAGTATTGTCACCCACACTCTTCCTGGTATATATAAACGATATCACAGAGAATATACCAAGAAGAGTCCATAGCTCAATGTTTGCAGACGATCTGGCTATGTGGACCTCTGAAAAGAATCTCACCATAGCAAGAAATCGGATGCAGACGGCCCTAACATCGCTGGAAGAGTGGGCGAACTCATGGCTGGTCAAAATAAACGAGGAGAAAACCACATGCACAATATTCTCGCTTTCATTAAAACCCCAAAGTACCAAATTAAGTCTAAATGGCAAAATCTTGCAGCCAAACGACAACCCAACCTATCTGGGAGTGACATTTGATCGGCGCATGACATGGAAAAGTCAGATTGAGAGAAACCGAATGAAAGCCAGAGAAAGAATGGCAATCATGAGGACACTTGCTGGCAAAAGCTGGGGAGCAGACGAAGGTATACTAAAGAAACTGTACACTGGAAGAGTGAGACCAGTTCTCGAGTATGGCATTGCGGCATGGACAACAGCAGCGAAGGCGAAGTTCGATAAAGTTAACAAACTTCAAAACCAAGCCATGAGAATTATAACAGGTGGCATGAAGTCAACGCCAATTGTAGAACTTGAAAAGATTACAAAACTGCAATCCATGACCGATAGAAGAGACTGCAGAGCCCAGCTGCAGTCAGAGAAACTCCGAAGACTGACTGACCATCCAATGCATCAGAGACTAAATAGATTTGGAAATGGGAAACTAAAGCGGAGAAACTTTGCAGAAATAGCCAAAGCAAAGATGCACGAAGATCCCATAAACGCAATAACAACACCAAAACCCATCACTAATGTACGAAAACCTACCTGGAGGCAGGATATATTTCCAGAGGTGGTAGAAAATATACCAGGTATTGCAAACAAAAACTGCCAGACTGAAAAAGAAAGGAGAGATACTACCCTAAGCTTCATAAAGAAAAGCTACCCAAGCATGGACTGGACCCATGCATACACCGACGGTTCTGTAACAAACACTACACAGAACGGAGGGGCAGGAGCATTCCTGAACCTACCAAATGGCAGAAAAATAACACTGTCATTCGCTACTGGTAAGTACACAAGCAATTTCAGAGCGGAGGCAGAGGCACTGAGGGCGGCAGTGGAAGAAATGGTGACACACAGTGAAAATGAGAGCCATATAGTCCTGCTGACAGATGCTCTCACCGTAGTCACAGCGCTAAAAAGCCAGAAAAACACTGAGCTCAATGACTTAAGAGCAGCACTCTGCAAACTGTGCCAGCAGTCCGCACCAAAAAGGGTAGTGGTACAGTGGGTTCCGTCACACTGCAACATCCAAGGCAACGAGGAGGCAGACAGACTGGCAAAAGAAGGTGCAAGACTACCACAAACAGATACCAATATGACGTACGAAGAGTCAAAACGGCTTATCAAAGCCAGATACATGACCAAATGGGAAACCGAACATACTGGTTACACCAAAAACGATGCCTATTACCAGCTGAACCGAAGAGAGCAGGTCGTTGTCTTCAGACTTCGCACTGGCCACAACAGACTGAGGTACCACCTATTCAACAAATTGAAGATAGGGTGTACCGACGAATGCCCGTGCGGTACTGATAAAATGACCGCTGAACATCTGCTGCAGAACTGCCCGACATACGAGGATCAGAGAGAGCAGATGTGGCCATTACCAGTGGAACCGCAAGACAAGCTCTATGGCAGTGGCGAGAGCCTCAGGATGACTGCCGCTTTTTTCGAAAAAATAATGGTTACTTTCTGACTGCGTACGAAGAAGAAGAAGAAGATGTTATACCTCTAATTATCTCCTAGATCAGGAGAAAAAGAGATGAGATGTCATACCTCTAATGATCTCCTAGATCAGAAGAAGGAGAAAAATACATAGAGATGTCATGCCCGTAAGCGGTACGAGACAAACTTAATGGCCCCCGGGCCTCAGTAAAGCTCTGTAATTCTCTTTCTTCTCCTGATCTAGGAGATAATTAATCTGAGGCCCTGGGGCCATTTAGTTTGTTCTCGTACCGCTTACGGGCTAGTTTGAGACCCATGCACTAGATTAGTGCTATATCATGTGTTCTTTTTTGTTGGTGGTTATGAATTGATATCATTGCTCTCCATGTAAATTCATAAGGGTTCAATCCCTTAATGAGAAAGGCAAAGGGTGTCGATACTGAATATCCATGCAGCTCGCTGCCTATACACACTCCAGCTTCGTCCTAACAAGCACAACTTCTTGCTGGACTCACGAATAATTTCAAAACTTTGCAGTGTGAAGATCGCCGGTTCATCGATAACAGCGCTATTATGCAAGAGGCGTTCGTTGATCAACTTCACAATGTTACCCCTATCAATTTCCAATGTGATCACTAATACTGGAAGGGAAGGTTGAAGGTCAGCGGACAAGAGGCGGGTTAGCGCTATAAGTGGCAGAATAACATCGAACGATGAACTAACGCCAGTCTGACAGAGTGTACATGCAATACAAGAGACGGGATCAAGATGCTGAGCATCGCATGAGCTGCAGTGGTCAGCGACCCATAGCTGACTGCTAGCGTCAGGGACAGCGAACTACAGCTGTCAAGACCCTTCTACACCTCCACGCGGTGATCCTGGATAACAGACTGCAGCAGGGCAGACTGGCTAAGGAGAAGGGATCGAAGAGAGAATGCTAAGCCGGTACTCAAAAACTGCTTGCTGAAGTCGGATGTGTTGGAACGAAGGTGCAAATATCGCAGTCAAGCTGTAAACTACGACACAACGCATTCCGTTCTCTGGACTTCATTCTACTACTTAAGCCCTTTCAGGGTTTGGTAGCGGGAGATTGAGAACTAATGAAGCCAAGCCAAGAGACATGATATTAGAGGCCCATTGCAGCCACCCTTCATTGCGCAGACAGCAGTTCGATGAAATTGAATTGAATGACACGCGTATAGGCATAAACAGGTCCTCTTTCTGTCTCTGTACTTCGTGATAATCGATAATCATGAACTTTGGAACTACCATCGGTAGCCTCGCAGCTGTTCCAAATTGTGATCGAATCTTATCATGTGTATTTTGTTGTTACTAGCTACAGTTTGTTATTGTTGACATTAGTTATTTGTTATTTATGCGTTATACTGTAATCTTGCTTTTTGATATATTTAAAATTGTGTTATTATGGTTATTATTATTTCAAGCTTTCACCTTATTTCATAATGGGTTATGCGTTAACTGCATTGTTCCGCCTTACGATCCCGTGCATCTGACTTCAGAACGTATTTTAAAATGGTTTTAGATCCCATATTATCCGAACGTGGACGTTGTAGACTAGTGGTTATGTGACACAGCTCACAATCCGAAGGTGCTGGGTTTGCTCCCCAGTCACAGCACCGGCCGTTACCCCAGGGAAGCAAACCCTTAGAAAATGCAGGAGGAAGCAGACCCTTTCATAAAATGTACGTCGAAGTCGGATGTACTGGACCGACAGGCGCAAAATAAAAACATAGTGCAACGCACACCACTTTGGGGAAATAGATAAATAAAGCGAATGAACAAAAAACAGAAATAAAACACATATTCGAACACATATGTTTGGGTTGTATGACTTGTTCCTAGCCACTTGCCCACACACTCTGCTGGTTTTGTGCAGGAACTGTTTAATTAGTTTTAGTCTTTCTTGAAATGTGTCCCGATCTATCATTTGTGACTAAAGTTGAAACTGGTTGTATTCAGACTCTGCAGAGTCTTCTAAACATCTATAAAGAAGTTAAGTTAAGCTGATTCATGACTGTTGTTTCCATGATTCATCATTCCTGGGTAGAGAAATGATGGAATAAGAGGATGATGAGAAGGTAAAGAAAATGATGGGAGGAGAGAGAAATAATAGGAGGAGAAAGAAATGATGAGAGAGGAGAGAAATCATTGGAGGAGAGAGAAATGATGGGAGGAGAGAGAAATGATGGGATGAGAGAAAGGGTGGGAGGAGAGAGAAATAATAGGAGGAGAAATAAATGATGAGAGAGGAGAGAAATCATTGAAGGAGAGAGAAATGATGGGAGGAGAGAGAAATGATGGGATGAGAGAAAGGGTGGGAGGAGAGAGAAATAATAGGAGGAGAAAGAAATGATGAGAGAGGAGAGAAATGACGGGATCAGAGAGAAATGATGGGAGGAGAGAGAAATAATGGGATGAGAGAGAAATGATGGAAAGAGAGAGAAATGATGGGATGAGAGAAAGGGTGGGAGGAGAGAGAAATAATAGGAGGAGAAAGAAATGATGAGAGAGGAGAGAAATCATTGAAGGAGAGAGAAATGATGGGAGTTGAGAGAAATGATGGGATGAGAGAAAGGGTGGGAGGAGAGAGAAATAATGGGATGAGAGAGAAATGATGGGAGGAGAGAGAAATGATGGGAGGAGAGAGAAATGATGGGAGGAGAGAAATGATAGGAGGAGAGAGAAATGATGGGATGAGAGAAAGGGTTGGAGGAGAGAGAAATAATGGGAGGAGAGAGAAATGATGGGATGAGAGAAAGGGTGGGAGGAGAGAGAAATAATAGGAGGAGAAAGAAATGATGAGAGAGGAGAGAAATGATGGGATCAGAGAGAAATGATGGGAGGAGAGAGAAATAATGGGAGGAGAGAGAAATGATGGGATGAGAGAGAAATGATGGGAGGAGAGAGAAATGATAGGATGAGAGAAAGGGTGGGAGGAGAGAGAAATAACGGGAGGAGAGAGAAATGATGGGATGAGAGAAAGGGTGGGAGGAGAAAGAAATAATAGGAAGAGAAAGAAATGTAGAGAGAGGAGAGAAATCATTGGAGGAGAAAGAAATGATGGGAGGAGAGAGAAATGATGGGATGAGAAAAAGGGTGGGAGGAGAGAGAAATAATAGGAGGAGAAAGAAATGATGATAGAGGAGAGAAATGATGGGATCAGAGAGAAATGATGGGAGGAGAGAGAAATAATGGGAGGAGAGAGAAATGATGGGATGAGAGAGAAATGATGGGAGGAGAGAGAAATGATGGGATGAGAGAAAGGGTGGGAGGAGAGAGAAATAATGGGATGAGAGAAAGGGTGGGAGGAGAGAGAAATAATGGGATGAGAGAAAGGGTGGGGAGAGAGAGAAATAATAGGAGGAGAAAGAAATGATGAGAGAGGAGAGAAATCATTGAAGGAGAGAGAAATGATGGGATGAGAGAGAAATGATGGGATGAGAGAAAGGGTGGGAGGAGAGAGAAATAATAGGTGGAGAAAGAAATGATGAGAGAGGAAAGAAATCATGAAAGGAGAGAGAAATGATGGGAGGAGAGAGAAATGATGGGATGAGAGAAAGGGTGGGAGGCGAGAGAAATAATAGGAGGAGAAAGAAATGATGAGAGAGGAGAGAAATGATGGGATCAGAGAGAAATGATGGGAGGAGAGAAAAATAATGGGAGGAGAGAGAAATGATGGGATGAGAGAGAAATGATGGGAGGAGAGAGAAATGATGGGATGAGAAAAAGGGTGGGAGGAGAGAGAAATAATAGGAGGAGAAAGAAATGATGAGAGAGGAGAGAAATCATTGAAGGAAAGAGAAATGATGGGAGGAGAGAGAAATGATGGGATGAGAGAAAGGGTGGGAGGAGAGAGAAATAATAGGAGGAGAAAGAAATGATGAGAGAGGAGAGAAATGATGGGAGGAGAGAGAAATGATGGGAGGAGAGAGAAATGATGGGAGGAGGGAGAAATGATGAGAGAGGAGAGAAATGATGGGATGAGAGAGAAATGATGAGAGAGGAGAGAAATGATGGGATGAGAGAAAGGATGAGAGGAGAGAGAAATGATGGGATGAGAGAGAAATGATGAGATGAGAGAGAAATGATGGGATGAGAGAGAAATGATGGGATGAGAGAGAAATGATGAGATGAGAGAGAAATGATGGGATGAGAGAGAAATGATGAGATGAGAGAGAAATGATGGGATGAGAGAAAAATGATGAGAGAGGAGAGAAATGATGGGATGAGAGAAAGGATGAGAGGAGAGAGAAATGATGGGATGAGAGAGAAATGATGGGATGAGAGAGAAATGATGGGATGAGAGAGAAATGATGGGATGAGAGAGAAATTATGAGATGAGAGAGAAATGATGGGATTAGAGAGAAATGATGAGAGAGGCGAGAAATGATGGGATGAGAGAAAGGATGAGAGGAGAAAGAAATGATGGGATGAGAGAGAAATGATGGGATGAGAGAGAAATGATGGGATGTGAGAGAAATGATGAGATGAGAGAGAAATGATGGGATGAGAGAAAGGGTGGGAGGATAGAGAAATGATGGGATGAGAGAGAAATGATGGGATGAGAGAGAAATGATGGGATGAGAGAGAAATGATGAGATGAGAGAAAGGGTGGGAGGAGAGAAAGGGTGGGAGGAGAGAAAGGGTGGGAGGAGAGAGAAATGATGGGATGTGAGAAAGGGTGGGAGGAGAGAGAAATGATGGGATGAGAGAAAGGGTGGGAGGAGAGAGAAATGATGTGAGAAAAGAGGAATGATGAGAAGATAGAGAAATGAAGGGAGGAGAGAGAAATGGAAGGACACAGAAATGATGGGAGTAGTGAAAAGGAAGGAATAGAAAGAAAACTGGGATGTTAGAGAAATGATTTGGGTGGGGGGGGGGGGGGGGGGTGAATCGAGAAGTGTTAAGAGAAGAAATACATATTGGGAAGAAATATAAATGGGGGGGGGGGAGGGGTGGGGAGAAGAGTAGAGAGGGAAGTTGTTAAATGAGAGAGGAAGAATGGGAAGAGAGAGAGACATAAGATGAGAGAGAACTGACGGAGGAGAGAACATTATTGGAGGTGAGAGGTCTGATTGACCGGGACATGTATTAAACAAATCAACCAGAATTACTATTAAGTGTACAAGTATAACTGCAATAATGAACGGAATAACGGTCTACCGGTGCGTCGGGAACGGTCAAAATACTGGTGGATTGATGCATGACAAAGTCAGAACCTGGCTAGCACAAATTAGCCAAATAACATTCATTAAGCCTTCCACCATGGTAGCATATTAAGGGAAACTAGCACATTCTGACCGGAAGGGACCACAAGTGTCGTGCCAGCTTTCAAGTCTTTGTTTAGTAGCACTAAGAGCATCATGACAGACTGGACTAGGTCAGAGAATTAGGCCAGTATTTCCATTTACAAAAAAAGGTTGGTCGCATTGATTCCCCTGCTTTGTGTTCTTCAGAATACATTATGTTGTATTGTATACATTATGTTGTATTGTATACATTATGTTGTATTATGTACATTATTTTGTATTATATACATTATGTTGTGATTAAATCTGCCGAAAAAACATCCGATCAACTACCACTGCACACCTATACCATAAGAATATACAGTTGCATGACTGAGGAGACCACGTTAGAGATAGATAGATGATTTAACAGAAATCCTACAATCATGCGGGCTTCCAAATACACTTCGCCCAAGAAATGAATCAACAACTCTCCAAACAAGTAAAGAGACCAACAAAAAAAAAGAAAAGAAACAAAAGACAGTTTTATCGTGTTATCATGATATTTTTCACGAAAGTAGTGTTTCAAGTAGTAGTGATTTGAGAAGTAGTAATTTGAGAAGTAATGATTTGAGAAGTAATGATTCAAGAAGTAGTGATTCAAGAAGCGATGATTCAAGAACTAATATTTAAGAAATAGTAATTCAAGAAGTAATGATTTAAGAAGTAGTGATTTGAGAAGTAATGATTTGAGAAGTAATGATTCAAGAAGTAGTGATTCAAGAAGTAGTGATTCAAGAAGTAATAATTCAAGAAGTAATGATTCAAGAAGTAGTAATTCAAGAAGTAGTAATTCAAGAAGTAGTAATTTAAGAAATAGTAATTCAAGAAGTAATGATTCTTCTCCTTCTTCTTCTTTGCGTTCGGTTTCGTATGCTCGTTTTATGCCACTAGATGGGCTGCCTCCATGAAGTGACACGTCAGTCGCAGGTCCTCAATGGTTCCCCACAGTTTGTCTTGTATGTTTCTCTCCTCGGGCCAGGTCTTCTCATGGGAGTCTTGGTGCAGTGGACATGTTTGCAGGATGTGTTTTGGAGTCTGGGGTCCTGTCTGACATGTGCATTGTGCAGACTGTGCTGCTTTCATTTTATGCATGTGTGCATTTAGTCTGCAATGACCTGTTCTGAAGCGAAAAAGTGTGGTATACTGTTTCTTATTCAGTCTATTGATTGGGTCCTGTGGGTATTTACTGTTTGTTCTATCCACTGTTTATATTTCTTTTGGATGTTTGCCTTGACTTCTGGCAGTGACACTGGGTGGGTGAATTGTTCTCTTTGTCTTCCCTCCCTGGCTAGCCTGTCCACCCATTCATTCCCAGGTATGCCGCAGTGAGATGGCATCCACTGTAGGGTGATTTTATTGTGGTCTGAGAGTTTGTTTAGCTGGCATATCATCTGGCATACTATCTCGTGGTTCTCTTTGTGTTGCCTGCAAAATGTCCATGCAGTCACACAAAAACACTATTCTGTTATCCTTTAACCCCTTTTCATCCAATAGTTTGACTGCTTCAATTATTGCCTGTTGCTCTGTTCTTAGATTTGTCGAGGGCTCCCCGGCAGCACTTGCTTTTTCTATAACGGTGCCATCCTGTAGAAATATGACAAGTCCCGCCCCTCTTTTCCTCAATGCTTCATCTGATGATCCATCTGTGTAGACGTGCGTCCACATGGGTTGAGGATAGGCGTCTCCAATATGCTTTAGGGTTTTTTCTCTCAATGCATGGTCTGATTCTTCCACCTTTCTATCGATACCTGGTATTTTCGCTTCCACCGTGAAGTTGGGCTGTTGGTCTGTATTTTCATATACTTGTATCATTTCCCATGTCGTTGGACATTTTGATATGATGTCACTGTTCCTGGCTGTAAAGGCTTTTGATAGATGATTGAAGCTTGTTCTTTTTATGCGGTTTTTTGTTAATTCATTGACTTTTCCCTGCATTGGATGTTTATTCATCCGCTTGTATTTTTCTGTCAGGTTTAGAGAAGGAAAAATACTAAACCTGACAAAAGTAATGATTCAAGAAGTAATAATTCATGCTAAGCATGTCATCAAATTATGAAACTTTTGAGAAAGATATTTTGTAATGAATATTTTCCTGATGAATATGCATGTTACTAATTCAAGTCATTTGTTTAAGAATGTTTTGGAGCCGAAGATATGGCACAGTGAATGAGAGGTATAGCTGGCTCCTCACATCAAGGGCTACGAACCAGAGCTGACCAAGACCGTGTTCTGCCTCCCAGCGACGGCCCTGGAAACAGGCTGCTCTAGTGCATTCTAGCTAAGAGAATATGGATTACATTGGGTAAGTAAACCCTGTTCCCAAAAAGCCAGCTGAAATCGGATGTGTCAGGCCGGAAGGTACAGATATGGCAGCCTCGCTGTAAACTACAACATAGTGTCACAATGGCCTTTTCAGACCAAACGCCGAAGAAAAAGAATGGTTTAATGATCAGTGAATGACATCAGTGAATGGCTGCCATAAGACATGATCAGTGAATGACATGAGCAGTGAATGACATGATCAGTGAAAGACATGATCAGTGAAAGACATGATCAGTAAAAGACATGATCAGTGACTGACATGATCAGTGAAAGACATGATCAGTGAATGACTGCCATATGACATGAGCAGTGAATGACATGATCAGTGAAAGACAAGATCAGTGAATGACTGCCATATGACATGATCAGTGAATGCCATGATCAGTGAATGACATGATCAGTGAATGACATGCTCAGTGAATGACATAATCAGTGAATGAAATGATCGATGAATGACTGCCATACCTAATGATCAGTGAATGACTGCCATATATCATGATCAGTAAATGACTGCCATATGTCCATTCTAAGCACATTTTCATCTTTCATAGATCTGTTGTCAAAGACCGGCAAATCGTTTTTAAGGGCTGGACAAACTCTTTCAACTTTACCAGGTATACGAGCATCCTTCCAGAGGCGTCATGCTCTTGTTCATGATCTGCATTACTGCTTCCCTGGTTCATTAAAAAGTTGTCTTTGGTCCGCGTCTCTTTCGTCTTACCTATGACGGTTCTGGTGATAAGGTTATCTTATAAGGACATGCCGATTCCTATTAAAATTTCTACTCGACTTAAATATGCACGTCAAGAAATGTTATACAACTTCGTTTCCAGGATAATCGCTGAAGGAGGCCTCTGACCAACGACTGGTAAAACAATCAATGACCACCAGGCCTGATATCGTTCTTTAGGACATACTAAATCTGCTCCACTTATCCTAATCCGCGGCCAACCTTCGCACCATGTACCAGCTCTGATGCTAACCTTCGCACCATGTACCAGCTCTGATGCTAACCTTCGCACCATGTACCAGCTCTGATGCCAACCTTCGCACCATATACAAGCTCTGATTCATAATCCTCTTTTCGGCTATGTGGTTCTTCCCCAAAGTGTTTGATATCGCCAAGGTGGTTGAGATCGGCTTTTCTTTTGCCATACTCTGGGCACTCTAGCAAGACGGTTCTGGTGATGACTTAATGTTCTCATTTTAGAGCATGACCAATCGAATTGCAGTGTCAACAGGTTAAACTGTTCTGTATCTATTCTTGATTGCTTTTGGAAAGCAACTCTTGGTTGGTTATTGTGTTCGAACCGAACATTTTATACATCTGTCTTTTGAAATGTTGTTTGGAAGATGTCAGTGTGTAAATCATTTGTTCTTTTACTCCTAGGCACTCAATATCAAATAGAAACAAATACAAATCACACCTCTTTTTATTTCTAGCACAGTGATAGTGTTGTTTTGCGAAGAAATCATTATGTTTTTAAATTGGCAAAGGCTATTCCGGCTTTGTGCATTTTTGCTGTTCATGTCTTTATCCGCATCGAGTATCCGCTTTCCGAGTATGTACACGTATCTGCTATGCCGAAGATCAAACAAGAGAGCATATTTGTTACCTCATCACACGCCTTGATGTTATTCATAACCTTGTAAGAGTTTAATGTAGATAAATCCACATGGATAGATCCAATATAGAACATAATTATAGAATGAGAGAGAACAATATTAGAAAGATAGATAAGGAAAGGGACCTAGGGGTTATAATAAATCATACAGGTAAGGCGAGGGAGCAAGTTCAGGTAGCAGTGAAAAAGGCAAATGCAGTGTTAGGTATGATAACAAGAAATATTAAACAAAGGAGCAAGGAAGTGATAATCAAACTGTATAAAGCATTAGTCAGATCTAGTTTCGAGTACTGTGTACAGGTGTGGAGTCCTTATCGTAGAGGGGATATCAACATGCTGGAAAGAATTCAAAAAAGAGCAACAAAGATGATAGTGGAATTCAAGAATTACAGTTATGAGGAAAGACTCAGAAAAACCGACCTATACTGTTTAGAAGAGAGAAGAATTCGAGGTGACAATACAGGTTTATAAGATGATCAGAGAAACGGATAAATTGGACTATTACAAGTTTTTTTTAAAAATACAGCCACCCACAATAACAAGAGGATATAGCTACAAGTTGACTAAAGAGAGGTCCAAATTAGATGTTAGGAAATATTTTTTTAGTCAGAGAGTGGTGAATGCTTGGAATTCCTTTGCCAGGGGAGGTAGTGGAGGCAGGGACAATTAAAGCATTTAAGAATAAATTGGATACGCATAGCTTTTAGAGCAAGGTGATGTAAATGAAACTGGTTGTATACAGACTCTGCAGGGTCTTCTAAACCAGTATAAAGACGTTAAGTTAAGTTACTAGAAATGGATGCGCTTCGCTACAAGCGAGAAACAGCTTAGCCAAACTACCGATCGATTCAACAGCGCAAAAAGTGATGAGTAACTTAGGTTAGAGCCAGCATCGACAATAAGGTTAGACAGCCTGTCTTCCATATTGAAAACGAGTGCTTTCCTCAGTCCCAGTGGGCTCCAGTCAAACCGTCACAGAGGTTCTTTGTCTACACCCTGGACCAAGCTCGGCTGAAACTACACCTGGACTGAACGGAAACATCTAGGATCCCTATCCCTGACCTAGCTCTGATGAAACTACACCAGGACTGAAAGGAAGCATCTAAGATCCCTATCCCAGACCTAGCTGAAAATACACCAGGACTGAAAGGAAACATCTAGGATCTTTATCCCAGACCTAGCTCTGATGAAACTACACCTGGACTGAAAGGAAACATCTAGGATCTTTATCCCAGACCTAGCTGAAACTACTCCTGGACTGAAAGGAAACATCTAGGATCTTTATCCCAGACCTAGCTCTGATGAAACTACGCCGTGACTGAAAGGAAACATCCAGGATTTCTACCCGGGACCTCACATAGGTGAAAATACATCAGATCTGAAAGGAAGCAACATCTAGGATAGATCGTTTTGACGGTTGAAGCATGTCGGCTCGATACTCATATAACAATTCGAACACGTCATGAAATCGATCATGAAGTGCGTGTTTTTTTATGTTTAATGAAGATCTTGTCAAACGCCATATTCGATTTCTTCACAATTAATGATTAAAAGGGGGAAAGCACATCCATTATTGTACGGACTTTTTTCCCCGTGTATTTGTTTTACAAACTCTGTAGAACCGGAAATAAGGGGCAGTGAAGGACGCACAAGGAGACAGCAAAATGGCTGTCTGGTGCATAGAAATGTCAGCTTAGAGATGACAAACACGCGCGAAGAATGTTGGTTATTTCTACGTGTGCGGCACGCGCCTGTCGAAATAAGAGTCACTAATCGAAGTCTCATCTTTATATGTAGATTGTGTGATCAATATGTGATGGCAGATAGGCTTAAAGTAAACCCAGTGAAAGCTCGGACTATGGGCTGATTGTGCTTGAGTGGAGCAGAGTGAAGCCCATCACATGTCTTTAGTGGAGACATTGTCAACAGACTCGTTTAGATTTTTACAGAGTTTGTTTCCTGAATGTCTGCCCTTTTGTTTGTGTAAAGTTTGTATGAAATACGAACAGGGTTGACAAGGGAACTGTGCGGAAGTATACCGGCATTTTAATAACCGAATAACGCGTTTATCGGGTAAATGGGAAATTAAAATCAGCGATCGTACCGGTAGTCAAGCGAGCATCGCTAGTAAGGTTAGACTTATCCATATATAGATAAAGTCACATAGCAGAAACTGCCGTCGGAAATGAAGTGTTAGAGACTTCATTGCATTAATTCACAACTTGTGGGGTAGGGTGGCCAGTTCTCCTCCTCACTGCCTTGCCGTAGTTCAGGTACCAATATACAAATGAACCGTCTATATAATTCTTCTGTTTGTCATTGACTGCAAAAGTACGAGCAGTTCGGCCGAACTACTTAAACAACAACAACAACAACAACAACAACAAGAACCCTCTATACATCTGGAGATATATAAAATTAATAATTCATTAATATTCATTGAGCTTGCATCGCTTGTTTTCATGTGTTGTTTTCATGTGTTGTTTTCATGTGTTGTTTTCATGTGTTGTTTTCATGTGTTGTTTTCATGTGTTGTTTTCATGTGTTGTTTTCATGTGTTGTTTTCATGTGTTGTTTTCATGTGTTGTTTTCATGTGTTGTTTTCATGTGTTGTTTTCATGTGTTGTTTTCATGTGACAAGTCGTTGATAAAAAAATAGTTAGGTGGAAACTTTGATCAGCGTCTGTTACCGTTCTCATGGGAAACTGTCATTTAATCGTCATTGGTATTCAGTTGGACTGCAAAGTATGCATGTTTGTTGTAACTAATATATGTATTTGTGTGTATATTTGCACGTTTTGTGTGATTGCGTTACTGTTGGGCCCATATACAATCGTGTGTTTCTACAGGCGTCTGTGTGCATGGTACCACATGTCTTTGTGAGAAGTGAGGACGCATAACCCGCGTCATGAATATATGAATCCATCCAGGGTCAATGGAACGTTCCTTGAACACGTTTGTTAGTTTGTGTTAGTGATTCTCCGAAGATTCGATTCGGTGTGGAATAGTTCATTCAACAAACTATTCACGTTATGTCGAACAGTGCACTGCAAGCAAATACGAAAAGATCAAAGAGGGAGGAATAAATTAAAACTAAAATGTTCGATAACTTACAGTTTGATTTCTGTACTAGCTTGTTGTACTTATAGTGTCCTTAGTTGCATCAGCCGACTAGGTAGAGAAAATGTGGTCCGCCGGTTAAAACCAAAGGTGTCAATATCAGCATTTGAGTTAGCCATCGTATCAGGTCTGATTGTTTTTATATTATTTATAGTGACATGTTTAAGACAGACAGACTAACAGACAGGCAGACAGATAGATAGATATATAGATAGATAGATAGATAGATAGACAGGCAGACAAACAGATAGATAAAGAATAAAAGAACAAATTGATAAACTGACAAAGGTAGTTAGTTGGTAGTTTCTGAAGGTGTCATTAGCTGGCAGCGGCATCCAGTTTTGTGATTGTTGGAGGTAGCAGACACAAGGGCTGTATGGACGTGTGCAGTTCATTTACAAAATTACGTACGTGTACACAAAGAACTATGCGTTGGGTGTGTGGAAGAGGCGGGGGAGAAAGACGATTCGAGCAGACAGTCAATTATCGATAGACTGTGTAGCAAATGCAATAGGATGTTCACATGGTTTAGCCTATATCATAATGCATGATCCCACTTTAACGGGAACATTTCGCTATTGACGAAGAGGTTGTACGTGAAGTGCAAATTTGACTGAGACAGCAGATCAGAGTCTTGTATGCTGCAGGTTTTGGTGGCTGAGACAGCAGACCAAAGTCTTGTATGCTGCAGGTTTTGGTGGCTGAGACAGCAGACCAAAGTCTTCTATGCTGCAGGTTTTGGTGGCTGAGACAGCAGACCAAAGTCTTCTATGCTGCAGGTTTTGGTGGCTGAGACAGGAGACCAAAGTCTTCTATACAGGTTTTGGTGCACTGCTAAAGCGATGGGATACGTGATTCAATCTTGGTACAGATTATGTTAAGAAATAAGTAACAATGTAAATACACAAATAAATGGTTTCAAAGTTCGTATCTCATTTAACGTTTGTTAAGAAATAGGCATTTGTGACGTTTTAACCGGCTTGACCCGTACAAAGTACTTCATTTGCGCGTGAAGCAATTAATCAGATGTTGTAGATAGCTCCTATTGTTAAGGAGCAGAAGTCTGCCCAAATATCGATGTATGTAGGTAGACACGCTGTGTAAACAGCTGTATATTAGCAGAAGTCTGCCCAAATATCGACGTATGTAGGTAGACACGCTGTGTAAACAGCTGTATATTAGCTGTATATTAACCTTTAACGACTTGCTGTATAAAGTATCTTATTTATTATCTCTTTAGCATTGACTTTCATTAACTCAACACTTAACCTTGTCCAAATATTGACTTTCATTAAGTTTGTACAACCTTGTCTGACGCCAACTTTCATTAAGTTTGTACTTAACCTTGTCTGATGCCAACTTTCATTAAGTTTGTACTTAACCTTGTCTGTCGCTAACTTTCATTAAGCCTGTACGAGCGTACTTAGCCCTGTCTGGTACTGACTTTAATTTAGTCAACACTTAATCATGATCAGCTCTGACTTTCATTAAGTCAATCTCTGCCGAAGACAGATGTGTCGGACCGAAAGGTGCAAATATCGCAGTCAAGCTGTAAACTAACGACACAAGCATCCCGTTCTCCGGACTACACCAAGCTACTTGCAAATCCCGTTTGAGGGCTTGATAGCGGGAGGTTGAGAACGAACGCAGAAAAAGAAAAGAGAAAATTAAGTCAATATTTAACCTTATCTAGCAGTGACTTTCATGAAGTCTGTACGAGCGTACTTAACCCTGTCATGCACTGACTTTCATTAAGTCAATACGTACACAACCTCTTGCTATGTTTTTTTCCACCCTCATCAATTTAATATCCGTCTGAAATTCTCTTCCTGGCTTTCTTGAAATATTCTACACATTACCCTGGAGCTTCTAGAACAGGAACTGTCTTATATTACTATCACCACATACCTTACTTAATGTGATATCACAACCAACATTCACAAATTAAAAAAAAAGACAACAGCGCAAAGATTTCTGTCTTCAGGATAAAAGTGAAAGAAAATTTGACACACAGCTTTCGTGAAATCTTGTCGAAATGCCAATAAATTTAGCCAAGACATTTCATCTCAACAACCAAAGAGCCCGGATTATTCAAATACCGTAAATGGTGTGGAATACGATACGTGTTTTATCCTATTGTAGTGCCTGTTTGTAGTTCCGATAGTGATATATACTGTTTCTGTGAAGTAATCTGTGATGTTTAAATTATTGGTAACGGCGGAAATGAGCGGGGGGAAAGGGGGGGTTGAAGTGCCAAAATTCAACAGTGAATGAGCTGTCAGCAGCCAACGATTCATAGCTGGCATCAAGGTCAGCGAATCACAGCTGGCATCAAGGTCAGCGAATCACAGCTAGCTAACCAAGACCCTCTTCTGCATCCAAGCGGCGTCTCTAGAAACCAGGGATCAAAGTGGGAAGACAGACCCAGTATCCACAACAGTAATCTGAAATCGAATGTGTCGGACTGCAAGACGCAGATATCTCAGTCTCGCTGTAAACTACAACACAATATCACAACGTCTTTGTCAGGACGATATTATGGACACACACATGTTATGGATGCATGTGTGCTGGACATGACTAGATCTGTGCTGGACTTGACTAGATCTGTGCTGGCCATTACTAGATCTGTGCTGCACATGACTAGATCTGTGCTGGCCATGACTAGATCTGTGCTGGTCATGACTAGATCTGTGCTGGACATGACTAGATCTGTGCTGGCTATTACTAGATCTGTGCTGGCCATGACTAGATCTGTGCTGGACATGACTAGATCTGTGCTGGCCATGACTATATCTGTGCTGGCCATTATTAGATCTGTGCTGGCCATGACTAGATCTGTGCTGGCCATTACTAGATCTGTGCTGGAAATTACTAGATCTGTGCTGCACATGACTAGATCTGTGCTGCCATGACTAGATCTGTTCTGGTCAAGGCTAGATCTGTGCTGGACATGACTAGATCTGTGCTGGACATGCCTAGATCTGTGCTGGACATGACTAGATCTGCGCACACAATCTCTATATCTGTGCACAAATCTCTAAATGTGTGCATATAACATGTAGATCTGTGCACATAATCTCCTGACTTGTGAAGTCCACCATCGGACACTGCTGCATATAATCTCCTGACTTGTGCACTCCATCATAGGACACGGCATATAATCTCCTGACTTGTGCACTCCATCATCGGACACTGCATATAATATCCTGACTTGTGAACTCCATCTCTGAACACTGCTGCATATAATCTCCTGACTTGTGCACTCCATCTCTGGACACGGCATATAATCTCCTGACTTGTGCACTCCATCATCGGACACTGCATATAATATCCTGACTTGTGAACTCCATCTCTGAACACTGCTGCATATAATCTCCTGACTTGTGCACTCCATCTCTGGACACTGCATATAATCTCCTGACTTTTGCACCCCATCTCTGAACACTGCTGCATATAATCTCCTGACTTGTGCACTCCATCTCCGGACACTGCTGCATATCATCTCCTGACTTGTGCACTCCATCTCCGGACACTGCTGCATATCATCTCCGGACTTGTGCACTCCATCTCCGGACACTGCATATAATCTACTGATTTATGCAGATATCTTATTTGTACAGAAAATATCTAGATTTGCTCATATAAACTGCAGATTTGTGCAAGGAATCTCTATTAGGGGGGAAGTATAGACCATAGATGCCCCTGATGTGGTGAAAGGCGATCTGTGTGTGTGATAGATGAATCTGTGTTCACGATATATGGATCTGTTTTGTTCGGGTCGCACATGAATCTGTGCCGGTTTTAAAACAGGTTATGGTAATTCAGATAACTAATAATAAAAAACATCGATGCTTTGAAGTTTGAAAAACAAATAATTTCTTTCCGGCAAGACTGCCACAAAAATTATTTTTTTAAAATACAAAGGGAAACAACTGTACATTGCATAAAAATGACAAATTACAAGTTTTTATCTGCCCATTTTTGGAAGGTTGAATTATCTGTCTAGGACAACGAATTCATGCATTCAGGTTCAAGAACTAACTTTGGATAAAATATTTGGAATGCAACGAGAAGCACTGGAATACGACTAGAAAAACAAATAACAATTCGGCTCCCAGATAATATTTCCAAAACGGAAAGACGTGCCAACAATGAGACAAAACATATCCAAAATCAGCAGAAGGTAAACGTACCAACTTTCAAGAAGCTGGTAAGAAATATGCTAGCACCACGAAACTATTAAAGGAGGTGATCATTATTATGGTAAATAGTAGTCACTTTGTATTTTTAGATAAAGATCCCTTTGAGGGCGGGGTCTCGTACCACAATCTTTACAGCAGATTTCGTGATAGCAGAGTTGGTAGAGTTGGTGACAATAGAGTTGGTGATAACACAGTTGGTGGACGTAGAGTTGGTGAAAGTAGAGTTGGTGAAAGTAGAGAAAGTAGAGTTGGTGAAAGTAGAGTTGGTGAAAGTAGAGTTGGTGAAAGTAGAGTTGGTGAAAGTAGAGTTGGTGAAAGTAGAGTTGGTGAAAGTGTGAAAGTAGAGTTGGTGAAAGTAGAGTTGGTGAAAGTAGAGTTGGTGAAAGTAGAGTTGGTGAAAGTAGAGTTGGTGAAAGTAGAGTTGGTGAAAGTAGAGTTGGTGAAAGTAGAGTTGGTGAAAGTAGAGAAAGTAGAGTTGGTGAAAGTAGAGTTGGTGAAAGTAGAGAAAGTAGAGTTGGTGAAAGTAGAGTTGGTGAAAGTAGAGTTGGTGAAAGTAGAGTTGGTGAAAGTAGAGTTGGTGAAAGTAGAGAAAGTAGAGTTGGTGAAAGTAGAGTTGGTGAAAGTGTGAAAGTGGAGTTGGTGAAAGTAGAGTTGATGACAGTAGAGTTGGTGAAAGTAGAGTTGGTGAAAGTAGAGTTGGTGAAAGTAGAGTTGGTGAAAGTAGAGTTGGTGAAAGTAGAGTTGGTGAAAGTAGAGTTGGTGAAAGTAGAGTTGGTGAAAGTAGAGTTGGTGAAAGTAGAGAAAGTAGAGTTGGTGAAAGTAGAGTTGGTGAAAGTAGAGTTGGTGAAAGTGTGAAAGTAGAGTTGGTGAAAGTAGAGTTGGTGAAAGTAGAGTTGGTGAAAGTAGAGTTGGTGAAAGTAGAGTTGGTGAAAGTAGAGTTCGTGAAAGTAGAGTTGGTGAAAGTGTGAAAGTAGAGTTGGTGAAAGTAGATTTGATGACAGTAGAGTTGGTGAAAGTAGAGTTGGTGACAGTAGAGTTGGTGAAAGTAGAGTTGGTGACAGTAGAGTTGGTGAAAGTGTGAAAGTAGAGTTGGTGAAAGTAGAGTTGGTGACAGTAGAGTTGGTAAAAGTGTGAAAGTAGAGTTGGTGAAAGTAGAGTTGGTGAAAGTAGAGTTGGTGAAAGTGTGAAAGTAGAGTTGGTGAAAGTAGAGTTGATGACAGTAGAGTTGGTGAAAGTAGAGTTGGTGAAAGTAGAGTTGGTGAAAGTAGAGTTGGTGAAAGTAGAGTTGGTGAAAGTAGAGTTGGTGAAAGTAGAGTTGGTGAAAGTAGAGTTGGTGAAAGTAGAGTTGGTGAAAGTAGAGTTGGTGAAAGTAGAGTTGGTGAAAGTAGAGTTGGTGAAAGTAGAGTTGGTGAAAGTAGAGTTGGTGAAAGTAGAGTTGGTGAAAGTAGAGTTGGTGAAAGTAGAGAAAGTAGAGTTGGTGAAAGTAGAGTTGGTGAAAGTAGAGTTGGTGAAAGTAGAGTTGGTGACAGTAGAGTTGGTGAAAGTGTGAAAGTAGAGTTGGTGAAAGTAGAGTTGGTGACAGTAGAGTTGGTAAAAGTGTGAAAGTAGAGTTGGTGAAAGTAGAGTTGGTGAAAGAAGAGTTGGTGACAGTAGAGTTGGTGACAGTAGAGTTGGTGACAGTAGAGTTGGTGATAACAGTTGGTGAAAGTAGAGTTGGTGACAGTAGAGTTGGTGAAAATAGAGTTGGTCACAGTAAAGTTGGTGAAAGTAGAGTTGGTCACAGTAGACTCGGTGACAGTAGAGTTGATGTCAGGACAGAAGGTGACAGCAGAGTTGGTGATAACAGAGTTGGTGATAACAGAGTTGGAGACAGTAGAGTTTATGTCAGAACAGAAGGTGACAGCAGAGTTGGTAGAGTTGTAGATAAAATAATGAACAAACAAAAACATATATAGACCAAAGTATGGTCGATCATGGTTGTACCTTTTCATACTAACTGATGTGTTCATATCCACCACTGATGCAGCCATCTCTACATCCTTGATGGCCAGACTCCGATATACTGACTGAGACCACGCCTTTCTTCCATGTTGCACTGCCAGTAAACTGGCTGTTTCTGGCTAGCGAGATGTGGATCAGCATGATCTCGGTAGTAGTGAGCGATGCTCAGATGAAGCGAGCACAGAACAACAACTTGGAGAACATCGGTTCACATTCATCACTACGCTCGAGATATGAGGTAAGCTTCTGCAAGCACCACTAAACCTCCATTTCAGGGTGCACGACAGAGTAAAGATGCTCATCATGGGCACTAAACAACAGCAACATATTCCCTGATGTATTAGCTTATAATTGAATTGTCTGTTGGAACGGAGGGGCAGGAGCATTCCTGAACCTACCAAATGGCAGACAAATAACACTGTCATTGGCTACTGGTAAGTACACAAGCAATTTCAGAGCGGAGGCAGAGGCACTGAGGGCGGCAGTGGAAGAAATGGTGACACAAAGTGAAAATGAAAGCCATATAGTCCTGCTTACAGATGCTCTCGCCGTAGTCACAGCGCTAAAAAGCCAGGAAAAATACTGAGCTTAATGACTTAAGAGCAGCACTCTGCAAACTGTGCCAGCAGTCCGCACCAAAAAGGGTAGTGGTACAGTGGGTCCCATCACACTGCAACATCCAAGGCAACGAGGAGGCAGACAGACTGGCAAAAGAAGGTGCAAGACTACCACAAACAGATACCAGTATGACGTACGAAGAGTCAAAACGGCTTATTAAAGCCAGATACATGACCAAATGGGAAACCGAACATACTGGTTACACCAAAAACGATGCCTATTACCAGTTGAACCGAAGAGAGCAGGTCGTCGTCTTCAGACTTCGCACTGGCCACAATAGACTGAGGTACCACCTATTCAACAAATTAAAGAAAGGTGGTACCGACGAATGCCCGTGTGGTATTGGTAAAATGACCGCTGAACATCTGCTGCAGAACTGCCCGACATACGAGGATCAGAGAGAGCAGATGTGGCCATCACCAGTGGAACTGCAAGACAAGCTCTATGGTAGTGACGACAGCCTCAGGATGACCGCCGCTTTTTTCGAAAAAATAATGGTTACTGTCTGACTGCGTACGCAGAAGAAGAAGAAGAAGAAGAAGAAGAATTGTCTGTTGTCACTGATGAAGATCTATAACCAGTAACGTAGGTTCGTTCTTGTTGTCATCCTAACGCGATATCTCAACCAAAATTGAACATGTTTGTTTCATTTTAATCCAGAGTTCCGCTGCAGCTTCGCCTGATTTTTGTTAGAGGGAATGGATAGTCACAACACACTGACTTGTGCATTGAAACGTACATTTATATAGAAAGGTATACGTTATTAAACACATACATATGGAGTTTGAACTCAAATATATGCAGGTTGAGTCGTATGCGAGAGAGACAGAGGGAGGCAGAGAGAGAAAATATTCGACAACTTGCAGGAATGGCATGGGAGACGAACAACGGCGAAACGGATAAACGAAATACGTGCTAGGGAAGTGGAGATCTATGATTGCCAACGTCAATCATCACGGCACTTGATGATGATGATCTCTAACTTTAACCACGAGGAAGAATAGATTTCAACAGGAAGCGGAAGTAGATGAGTCTGAAGAACACTGGTTCGAACTCAATGAGGTTATTTTTTTTCTCTTTTTTAAAATATATTTTTACTAATGTTTGTCGTTCTAACATTTAAAAAATCTCATTAAAAACAAAAGCGATACAAAAGTTGATAACTTATGACCTACACGGGACCTAATAACATGGCGTTGGCGGTGACTGATAACATAGCCCCCACGGGACACATTGACTTTGAGATGGTGTGAAACACCACTGAAGTTAGTCACCTGATTGATACTAATTGAGTGAAGTGACAGATACACGTTGCAGATTGATAACATCATACTATACGACAGTTATTTGAATACATTTGCAAGAAAGTGTTCGATCTGTTACTGTCAAGTCAGAATACAAAGAGCAAAACCACAGAATACAAAGAGGAAAAGCACAGAATACACGGGAACGAGAACTAAAGTAAAACACAAGGACGAACGAATACGACGAGGAATGATTGTCCTTGAAATGATGGCATGTGCTCCACAGTGAGTTGACGAACTAGGATGGCGAGAAAGATGAGTTTGCTTCATAAACTTGCAACTAGTCACGCCCTTTGTGTAAACTGGCTAAGAGATAATGTGAAGGGCTTTCTTGCGTTTCAATTATAGGAATAAAGATAGCACATCACGTGCTTAAGTTCAGTCCATTTGGTTCTTTAGACTGAGGGAGATTGAACGAGTACAGCGAGGGTGTGTATATGTGAGTGTCTGTGTGTGTGTGAGAGAGGGAAAGAGAGAAAGAGAGAGAGAGAGAGAGAGAGAGAGAGAGAGAAAACTAAATTTTAGCTACATTTTGTGCAATAGGTCTAAACGTTCATAGTAGACGTTGTTTCCTAGCCGACACTGCCGTCGCGAATGAAATATGGAAAGAGACATCATTGTACCAGGTCTCGGCTATTTCCTGAAGTTCAGAAAATCATTTCGTTTTTTATACGTTCACATTGCTATAACGGTGGGTTCGTTGCTTGACGCCGATGTAGATCGAATCACTGCCTTTTTTTCACTTACCAGTGCACATTAAAGCCCCAAAATACGCTTCCTATACAATGTATTAAGTGAGCAATATGGCTAGATCTAAAGAAGAACAGACATGAAAGTAATATAAATATCATATTATTTCAGTTCAGTTCAGTTCATCCCGTAACCCATCAGGTCGTTGGGGCACACATGAAGACATGGAAATCCCACGCCAACCCTCTCTGACCCGGGCTGCGACCGATCCGGTATTATAGATGTCGATTTTGTCCTCATGTGTGATTCTTAGGCTTGAAATCACCTGCCCATCTCCTCTCCAAGCTGCGGTGGGCCAACATCTGCAAGTAACCTGAAGGAGCCCGTCCCCCCAGGTGAGCCATTGCCTCGTTAGCCTAGAGACTCACGGTTCTAGTTGCCCAGTGTGTACCCGGAGGAGGTGAGGTTGGTTTGTGAGCTCACTTTTCACTCTTCCAGGGAAGAGCTAGCCGACCTCAGCGCCACTGGAATGCGGCGCCAAGCATGAGCACACCTTACACCTCCATATTATTTACTGACCTAAATATATTGGAGCCCTAGTACAAACGAAGTTTAATATTGAAGGAAGGCTGTGGGAGATAGTGGAAATTAACCATCTGAGCTTTCATCAACGACTCTCATTAGTTTTGACTGTGGACAATTGGATGAAGAAGTCAGTACTGGACTTTGTCCGGATGTTGAAGTCTGTTCAACACTAGGCCCCATATTTGCTAAAGGTCAGGTAAAGGACGACAATATCGTAGCTTTCTTCAAGGATTGGACGATTCCTTTCTCCAACAATTTCCTGTCCATGTAACATGTGATGCTGTTTAACACATGTCTTCTTTTCACTAAAGAAACCTCTTTTGAAATTCGAGTTAAATATATAAAAAACCCGCCAATCCCTTTTCAATCACGTAAATGCACTCTTTGTATTTTATTTGTAGATATGCCCTAGATATTTTCTTCTCGTTCGCCAAGGCAGGTTGCATGGTACCATGGTTGCTAGTGCTCCTCCTGGCCTGGTACCTCTGTCTTCAGCACCTGTTCTGTGGTAGAGTGTGCTCCACCTCCTGGCCTGGTACCTCTGTCTTCAGCACCTGTTCTGTGGTAGAGTGTGCTCCACCTCCTGGCCTGGTACCTCTGTCTTCAGCACCTGTTCTGTGGTAGAGTGTGCTCTACTTCCTGGCCTGGTACCTCCTCTGTCTTCAGCACCTGTTCTGTGGTAGAGTGTGCTCCACCTCCTGGCCTGGTACCTCTGTCTTCAGCACCTGTTCTGTGGTAGAGTGTGCTCCACCTCCTGGCCCCGTACCTCTGTCTTTAGCACCTGTTCTGTGGTAGAGTGTGCTCCACCTCCTGGCCTGGTACCTCTGTCTCCAGCACCTGTTCTGTGGTAGAGTGTGATCCACCTCCTGGCCTGGTACCTCTGTCTTCAGCACCTGTTCTGTGGTAGAGTGTGCTCCACCTCCTGGCCTGGTACCTCTGTCTTCAGCACCTGTTCTGTGGTAGAGTGTGTTCTACCTCCTGGCCTGGTACCTCTGTCTTCAGCACCTGTTCTGTGGTAGAGTGTGCTCTACTTCCTGGCTGGTACCTCTGTCTTCAGCACCTGTTCTGTGGTAGAGTGTGTTCCACCTCCACCATCTGGCTGAGGGTTCTGACCTCGCCTTAACTTCGTTTGCTGTCCCATCTTATCTCCTGCCGGGTTAACACCAAACCTTTGGCAAGATTACTGGGTATAACGGGATCCACCAACGCGTAGGTGAAGTAGACTTGAGCAGGAGATTATATGAGACATACGAGTGTTGTATTCCGCGATCACTGTCCCATTTGGATTCATTTTCCGAGATGATAACTGGATCATCAGGAATAGACTCCATTTCAAGTTAACAATCTTCTTTGTTCTTCCAGCAACAGTAAATCTTCATCTGATAAATGCTGACCATGAGATGCAATTAATTCAGTAACATCTTCAGGTGGTGAGAGCGTGGCCTTGAGATCCATGGATGAGTTTTATGCTGAGGGTGTGACCCTGATATTCATGAATCAGTTTTATGCCTAGGGTGTGACTTGATATTCATGAATCAGTTTAATGCTGATTGTGTGGAGACTGTTAGGACAACTTAGTGTGTAGATTGTGTGGATTGTCAGGACAACTTAGAGTGTGGATTGTGTGGAGACTGTTAGGACAAATTAGTGTGTAGATTGTGTGGAGTGTCAGGACAACGTAGTGTGTAGATTGTATAGAGTGCCAGGACAACTTAGAGTGTAGATTGTGTAGAGTTCAGGACAACTTAGTGTGTAGATTGTGTGGAGAATGTTAGGACAACTTAGTGTGTAGATTGTGTGGAGAATGTTAGGACAACTTAGTGTGTAGATTGTGTGGAGTGCCAGGACAACTTAGTGTGTAGATTGTGTGGAGTGTCAGGACAACGTAGTGTGTAGATTGTATAGAGTGCCAGGACAACTTAGAGTGTAGATTGTGTAGAGTTCAGGACAACTTAGTGTGTAGATTGTGTGGAGACTGTTAGGACAACTGAGTGTGTAGATTGTGTGAAGTGCCAGGATAACTTCGTGTGTAGATTGTGTGGAGAATGTCAGGATAACTTAGTGTGTAGATTGTGTGAAGTGCCAGGATAACTTCGTGTGTAGATTGTGTGGAGAATGTCAGGATAACTTAGTGTGTAGATTGTGTGGAGTGCCAGGACAATTTAGTATGTAGATTGTGTGGAGACTGTTAGGACAACTGAGTGTGTAGATTGTGTGGAGAATGTCAGGATAACTTAGTGTGTAGATTGTGTGGAGTGCCAGCACAACGTAGTGTGTAGATTGTGTGGAGACTGTTAGGTCAACTTAGTGTGTAGTTTGTGTGGAGACTGTTAGGTCAACTTAGTGTGTAGTTTGTGTGGAGTGCCAGGACAACTTAGTGTGTAGATTGTGTGGAATGCTAGGACAACTTATTGTGTAGATTGTGTGGGGAGATAGGACAACTTAGAGTGTAGATCCGCAGGGACACCTGACCATCACATTCTACACAAAACATGTTATTTGTATCCAGGTGTGTTTTTATTGATTACAATACGAGTTGAGATGACTAGAAGTAATTAATATTTGTTGGCATCAACCAGGTATAAATATGGGAGGCCTAGCCTTAAATAATAACAACATGTTTCATTAAGATTTATGGGTAGTCAGCTGTCAGGAATTGCCTTTCATGTTCATGTCTTGTAGCGAGGCGCTTTCATCATCTGGAGGAAAGGGGTTCCAGTCTGGTGAATGTTACTTTGTTTACTGTTCTGTTGTTCAGTTTGTTTTCCGAGTAAGACAAACCCGTTCCTTTCAGCTGTTGTGGTTACCTGTCTACTTGTTGAGTTGTATACACCTGAGCTGTACACGTGAACAAATACATCAACAATATTTATGAATGTACAACATTAATGATTCAATTGATCATAATTAATGGTTAGACAAATATTAATGAATACTTATGGACCTTAACGGCAGAGTACATGAATAATAAGAAGGACGAGTTGGCTGTTGGTCTTTCAGGACAAAGACCACAAAAATTAAAATAATTCTAGCTTCATTGACTTTGTGAATCATTTTCATGTCTCTATTACACATCTGATCTCTCTTACACACACTCTCTCTCTTTCTTTCTCTCTCTCTCTCTCTCTCACACTTTCTTGACATTTCTGTCTCCATCTGTCATTTCGGTCTCTCCATCACAATGTTCTTCGAACACATTAATGCCCACAACTACCAACTCCCACAATCCCCGAGTGGTCTAACTGGGTCTTTGTGTATGACAAGAACAAGAATAGCACCACTGCCTCACAGAGAGCATGTAGTAAGAGGCGACTAACTGTTTTAATTTAGCAGCATAGATGGCGCATAACAGGCCGCGGATCTACTTTGCTCTAGTGTTTGAGTCTATCAAGATGGACTCGCACATAGGTTAACCGCCCTCCGTAAGAGCTTGTCGCAACGCAGCGGAGTATTAAGCTGTTCAACCCTTCTCCCGGCTACATCCAGCTCATACCAGAGATGGGACCTGCACATGGGCATCTGCCCCTGTAGACGTACAGGTCGACTAAGAACTAAACAGTCAGAACCACCAACTACCTTCTCTACACTTCTTCTACCCCCAAATCATGTCAGGAATATCCCTTTCTCCCAGCGACTCTGCCTCGGTCTTCCCTGTCAGAATGACGAGGATATCCCACTCAACGTCCACTAAATGCTTGACCTCATTCCCAAGCATCCCTACCCTGGTCACTCTCACCATTGCCCTCGAGAAGGATCTTTCTGTCTCCTACACTGGGTGTCTCATCCCTGCTCACCGAGCTCTCTCTGATCGTGTAAAACCTGTCCTTACCGTGAGCTGTCAGGAAATATTATTTAGCCATATATCTATCCTTCATTCTGATATTTCCCCACTTAAGGTACCCTTGTCGCCTACAAACCGAATAAAAAATGTTGGATAGTAGCCATATGCACACTAGCCACCTTTTCAGGGCGCATGAAATTGTAAACTTACTCACTGTGGGCATTAAACAACAAACAACAACAACCCCAGCTTTCACTCGTCTAACATTTGCTCCCTCTCTCCACTATCCTTTCTTCGTCTAACATTTGCTCCCTCTCTCCACTATCCTTTCTTCATCTAACATTTGCTCCCTCTCTCCACTATCCTTTCTTCATCTAACATTTGCTCCCTCTCTCCACTAACCTTTCTTCGTCTAACATTTGCTCCCTCTCTCCACTATCCTTTCTTCGTCTAACATTTGCTCCCTCTCTCCACTATCCTTTCTTCATCTAACATTTGCTCCCTCTCTCCACTATCCTTTCTTCATCTAACATTTGCTCCCTCTCTCCACTAACCTTTCTTCGTCTAACATTTGCTCCCTCTCTCCACTATCCTTTCTTCGTCTAACATTTGCTCCCTCTCTCCACTATCCTTTCTTCATCTAACATTTACCCCTTCTTTCCTCTAACATACCTTCGTGTTTTGCCAATTAGGCGTGTTGTGTGAACGCACATCACCACCTTGTCATTTCACGTTTAGCTGCTATCGGCTCATTTGGCCTAGTTTTCTCACTCTTTCCTGGCCCAACCAATTCCGATCTCAGACTTAAGATTCGACTTGGGTTAGCTTATTGAGGAGTCTTCATGCTGTACCCAGATAAATACTTTTCCATACCTTTGTATGTGCTCATATCTCCTATTTAAGTATTCATCTCTTCTTCCAGGAAGTGTTAGCTTGTATTTGTATTGTCTGTTGTCCTCGATGAATGCTTTTAGGACGTGACGTAACGTAGGCTTCGCTCTTCTTATCTTAACGCGGTATTTGCAAACCTATTTATTGTTTTTTACAGAAAAAGGTGTACACCACAAACAGCAACAACAACAAAAAAGTAAATGCAAAAACAAATTAACATAATTAATTAAAAATGGAATCTAAATGACACTCACAAAAACACATTAAGATGGTTGCGTGTAAAGTAACACCCCGAAAAGAACAATTGATTTACAACACAACGTAGAGACTAAGTTGAAATGGAGAAACGCATCTTTTGCTGGTGCGTTTGCAAGAAATTCAAGTAGATGACACAAGGGAGGTAGTAGGAAATGCGCAGTCTATTCCCCACCTCACCACCTCCCCCCTTCCCTTTCGGGGTATATAGGTCGTATATATAATCTCGTTGTATGATATTACTGCTTTTAAATAAAGCGTTTGGAAATTTTATTTTTAAAACTATTTAAAAAAAAAGAAAACGCTATTATGTGATTTAATAAAACACTTTATAAACAGCTGAAAACCTGTAAAACTTTATACACTGTTGAAAACATGTACATACTTTACAAGCAGCTGAAAACCTGTACATACTTTATAAGCAGCTGAAAACCAATAAACCTTTTACTTATAAACTGCTGAAAACGCATTTACACTTTATAAACTTCTGAAAAAACGTAAAACCTTATCAACTGTTAAAAACTTTAAGTCAAAAATAAATGAAAAATTATTTCCTTACAAATGAAAACTTTTCCTTGGAAATTGATAGGTACAAGGATGCTAATGTTTCTCTGTTCAACCATCGATATTGTACGCTTTAGTTCGTTCCTTAGAGTGCATTGAAATGTGTATTGTGTCTTAAGGCCAATTGCATTCGACTTCAGCACGCATTGTAGAAATTGAGTCAACTTACCATAGGTGCTGCATTAACTTATTGAATCCGAACATACATATGTTTGGTTCGTAGGCTGTGTCGCTAATCACCCCTCCCCCTATCTCTCTCTCTCTCTCTCTCTCTCTCTCTCTCTCTCACTCACCAATGATCAATAAGTTATGAGTTGGGAACGAACAGGCCAGGGAACACAAACACTACGGCTACAAACAAACGGAGCATACTATGCCTAACATGTACAATGAAGAAGAGCACATAACATGAATCAGTAAAGGTCAAGAGGGATGGACTGCTACTCAACACCAAGGTCAGCAATACAATAGGTCAAGGAAGTCTCATAGCAGACATTGCTATTAAGGATGAAGTGCTAGTGACTTCATTGTGTGAGGTCTCAGCTATTTCTGAGACAAAACGACTAGTACCTTGTTTGCTTTACCGAGTTACGTCATGTACCATTTCCAGTTGGGTAGATCGCAGCGTGACAAGATCGTTAGGGCAGGGGATCAACACCATGCATAAACTTCACAAAGCGCCTTAATGAGATCTATTCAACTACACCACGAAATATCATTACCAGCATATAGGGATTGATTCAGTGCCAAGGGACAAGTGAGAGCAAAGCGAGGAGATGTTCGTGGGGGAGAAATCAACAAGTAACATTGCCAGACTGAGTCAAGGGTACTCATCCCTATGTCTGACCAGACCTTAGTCAAGTGAACTCACCACTGTCTGACCAGACAACAGTCAAATGAACTCATAACTGTCTGACCAGACATTAGTCAAAGGAACTCATCACTTTCTGACCAGACAACAGTCAAATGAACTCATCACTGTCTGACCAGACAACAGTCAAATGAACTCTTCACTATCTGACCAGACAACAGTCAAATGAACTCTTCACTATCTGACCAGATAACAGTCAAATGAACTCATCACTTTGTCTGACCAGACATTAGTCAAATGAACTCATCACTTTCTGACCAGACAACAGTCAAATGAACTCATCACTCTCTAACCAGACATTAGTCAAATGAACTCATCACTTTCTGACCAGACAACAGTCAAATGAACTGATAACTGTCTGACCAGACATTAGTCAAATGAACTGATCACTGTCTGACCCGACATTAGTCAAATGAACTGATCACCGTGTCTGAGTATGATTTCTGCCAGCCAAAGTAGAAAGAACATGTAAATTTCAGACTAGAATCTACATGAATGTCATGGCAGCACAGATGATTACATTATGATTACATTACAGATGATTACAGTACATTCACTCGTTAATCCTTTGTACCTTCGAACACGTTTAATCTTGCAAGGTAACACTGGCACTAAGAAGTACAGGTAAATTTAAACACTTAGAAATATTGAATATAGAAAACTTTTATGTTTAAGGATGGCAACTGTTCAAGCCAACGAATCAGTTCTTGGACATTGAAAGAAATTTTAGGAGCCAAAACACTCTATGGAGTGGAGTGGGTCGGTTAAAAACATGTTGTCCCCATATCAAATGACGACAACAGAGAATTGGAATACAATATCTCTCACATACGAGTAAACATATATGTCTTCTTCTTATCCATTTTCGCCCCATTCAAATCATAGGGGATTGTTATAGTTGGCCTCTTACAAGAAGCATGAGTCACAGCACTGACATGCACGCTTGTAGTTGTAGTTACTGTAGCAAGTCATTTTAAATGAACAGGTTGCGTGCACCATGCACAACTCTCTTTAGTCGTATTTTATTTCATGCTTGACAGGTTGCAATGGTCCTATCCTTTACTCCCATGCGATCTACATGGGTAACACGCACATATTACAACATATATAATTTCACGTGAAAGTTGATGATTTTATGTACAGATAACATTTCATCGCTTCTGTTGCTTGCTTGGCTTTTTCCATCATCTGAGTCTATTTTTGTGGAGGTGAACACCATCATGGGTCTACACTGGAATTGCAAAAAGTGCATGTCATTAACAAAATGAATATTAAGCAGAAACCAGTTAATAGTACACTTGACAGTTAACCTGACATATACATGTTGAATAACCAGTCTACATGTTGACGTTTGACAGCGTACGAAGAAGAAGAAGAAGAAGAATAACCAGTCGTACAGTTAAACATTGTTCAAGAATACAAAAATACATCAATTCAACCAGCAATGTCACAGACGTGTGAAATGTCATCTGACATAATTTAATTTGGTCAGAGAGATCAAATCTCATATCAAATTAAATGGTTTAGAACATGATTTAAATTGGTCAGAGAGATAAAATCTCATATCAAATTAAATGGTTTATAACATGATTTAACTTGGTCAGAGAGATAAAATCTCATATCAAATTAAATGGTTTATAACATGATTTAACTTGGTCAGAGAGATCAAATCTCATCAAATTAAATGGTTTATAACATGATTTAACTTGGTCAGAGAGATCAAATCTCATCAAATTAAATGGTTTATAACATGATTTAACTTGGTCAGAGAGATCAAATCTCATCAAATTAAATGGTTTATAACATGATTTAACTTGGTCAGAGAGATCAAATCTCATATCAAATTAAATGGTTTCAGATGGATACGCTTTGTAAGAAGGACAAATGTTTATGAGACAGTCCCCCGCTTATAAAATTGACCAACGTTTATAACATGTGTTTAATGGCCACAGTGACTGCGCCCCGAGAAGTGCGTTAAGTGGCTGGTTGTAGTAGCTTTCCTCACATGTCAAGCGTGCTGATAAAGGTGGACCGGGGTCCTCCGGGCGATTGTGCTACGCTTGGCTTCATCTGCGTGACACTCATTACCACGGGGATCACGTTGATCCACATATCGTCAACCACACTGCCCTGACAACAGCCTGTTGTCAGGGAACGTTACATTGAACTGAGATGTGGACTTCTTCTCCTTGTCGCGTCTGTCTCGCTTGTAATTTTTAGCGTCAGGTTATGAAAAAGTTTCTTGACCGGGCTCTAGTATGTGCTTCGTACACGGTGAACTTTACTGCTTCTGTTATTTCTGCTATCCATCTTTTGAGTGGTTGTCCTCACATTTGATCGGCGCATGACATGGAAAAATTATGTCGAGAGAAACCGAATGAGAGCCAGAGAAAGAATGGCAATCATGAGGAAACTTGCTGGCACAAGCTGGGGAGCAGACGAAAGAATACTAAAGAAACTGAACACTGGAAGAGTGAGACCAGTTCTCGAGTATGGCATTGCAGAGTGGACAACAGCAGGAAAGGCGAACTTTGATAAAATTAGCAAACTTCAAAACCAAGGCATGAGAGTTATAACAGAAGGCATGAAGTCAACACCAATTGAAGAACTTGAAAAGATTACAAATCTGCAATCCATGACCAACAGAAGAGACTGCAGAGCCCAGCAGCAAGCAGAGAAACTCAGAAGACTGACAGACCATCCAATGCATCAGAGACTAAATAGATTTGGAAATGGGAAACTAAAGCGGAGAAACTTTGCAGAAATAGCCAAAGCAAAGATGAGCGAAGACCCTATGAATACCGTAACAATACCAAAGCCCATCCCTACTGTACGCAAACCTACCTGGGAGCAGCACATCATTCCGGAGGTGGTAGAAAATATACCAGGTATTGGAAACAAAAACAGCAAGACTGAAAAAGAAAGAAGAGACATAACCCTTAGGTACATAACGAAAAACTACCCAAGCATGGAATGGACCCATGCATACACCGACGGTTCTGTAACAAACACAACACAGAATGGAGGGGCAGGGGTATTCCTGAGCCTACCAAATGGTAGAAAAATAACACTGTCAGGGGCAACTGGAAAATTCTCAAGCAATTTCAGAGCGGAGGCAGAGGCACTGAGGGCTGCAGTAGAAGCAATGCTGACAGGCGAAAGCAATGAAAGCCAGATAGTCCTTTTTACAGATGCCCTGTCCGTAGTCACAGCACTAAAAAGCCAGAAAAATACTGAACTTAATGATTTAAGAGCAGTACTCTGTCAACTATGCCAGCAGTCCGCACCAAAAAGAGTAGTAGTACAATGGGTTCCATCCCACTGTAACATCCAAGGCAACGAGGAGGCAGACAGACTGGCAAAAGAAGGTGCAAGACTACCACAACCAGATTCTAGTGTGACCTACGAAGAGTCCAAAAGGCTTATTAGGGCGAGATACATGACCAAATGGGAAACAGAACATACTGGCTACACAAAAAATGATTTCTATTACCAGCTGAACAGAAGAGAGCAGGTCGTGGTCTTCAGACTCCGCACAGGCCACAACAGACTGAGGTACCACCTATTCAATAAACTGAAGATAGGTGGCACTGACGAATGTACTTGTGGTACAGGGAAAATGACCGCTGAGCATCTGCTGCAAAACTGCCCGATATACGAGGACCAGAGAAAGCACATGTGGCCATCACCAGTGGCAACACTAGACAAGCTCTATAGCAGTGCCGACAGCCTCAGGATGACCGCTGCTTTTTTCGAAAAAAACACAGGTTGACGTTTGACAGCGTACGAAGAAGGAAGAAAGAAAGAAGAAGGAAGAAAGAAAGAAGAAGGAAGGAAGAAAGAAGAAGGAAGGAAGGAAGGAAAGAAGGGAAGAAGGAAAGAAGGAAAGAAGGGAAGAAGGGAAGAAGGGAAGAAGGAAAGAAGGGAAGAAGGAAGAAGAAGAAAAAGAAGAAGAAGAAGAAGAAGAAGAAGAGTGGTTGTCCCTTGGCGTTGAATCCATTTTATCTGTATTTTATTGCTTTCTGAGTGAGCTTGGTCAGTAAATTGTGCCTGACTTTGATGTGACGTCCTGATCAGTATGGTGTGCCAGCCGGACTAGCGGCAAAATAAGTGTGGTTTTATCAGTCAGATTACAATTTATCAAACAGCTGTTACTATGGTAACAAATAGCAACCCAAAACAAAATAAGTAGATAAGAAATTTGCACATGGAAAAGTAATTTGAGTTTTAGTCCTGCAAAAATGTAAACTATGAAAAAGGTGAAAATCGTTGAAACGGGTTTTACATGGCAAAAACGGTTAGCTATGGAAAGGTGTTAGGTTTGCAGAATACTGCTGCCGTTGAAAATGCTTTTATCAACTGAATGGGCTTTCCGCCTTGAAAATTACTTTAAGAACGGGGAAATACTATTAGCTTTTAAAAGGGTTGTGTTCTCGAGAAGTCTGCTGGTGTCTTTGTCTATGATAAAGACAAGAATAGCACCACTGCCCCACAGAGGGCGTGTCGCAAGAGGCGACTAACTGTGTGTCATGTCGTAACATCGGTACCGGTTGGGTGGTTTGTTAAGAGCAGCAAAAATGGCGTCTGACACGCTACGTGTCTACTTTTCTCTAGTGTTTGAGTCCGTTAAGATGGACTCGCACATCGGTTAACGACCCTCCAAGAAACTGGTTGTATACAGACTCTGCAGAGTCCTCTAAACCAGTATAAAGACGTTTAGTTAAATTAATGGACTATTACCCATGGAAAGAACTTCTTTTTTTCTATTTTGTCTTTCGTCCTGAAAAGGCCGTTTGTGCTGTAGCTAACAGCGAGGCTGCGAAATCTGCACCTTTCTGCCCAACACATCCCATTTGAACACAGCATTTTTGGGACCGGGTTTGTCTTCACTCTTTGATCCCTAATCTCTTAGCCAAGCTGCATGGCTGCAGTCTGTTTTCAGGGCCGCAACTTGGAGGCGGAACAATGTCTAAGTTATGGGTCATAGGCCCTAATGCAAGCCACCAGATACGAGTCACTGGCTGCTGTCAGCTCATTCAATGCTACTGTGCCCGTAATGGAGTGTTAGAATAAAAAGTGCCCTTAGTATGCAGAATGACATTCACCTATGAAATGTGGCACTTTGGAAAAGCACATTAGCTCTAGCAGGGATTGTTTACATTATCAATTTGCAATCGTGTAGGTGACCGTGTTATTTGAAAACAGTACATATAATTTCTAGTGTAGGAAACGCGTGTTCAACACTGAGCATTGGCCCTCGTTGATTTGTTGTTTTCTGACCTGTTGTAACGTAAAGAATATGGATAAACCTCCTCAAATATTAGATGACAAACTGTATAATAACTCATCTTATGAAGGAGTTCAGATGACGAAGAAGAGGTAAACAGCACAATGCATATCTTCCTCCTTCTGAACACCATAATCAACCATCTATCCATTCATCCATCCATTCATTAATCCATTGTTGTCCATTGAAACACAGGTCCGCAATGGCTGCCCTTCAGTTGTTCCTATTCTGAGTCATCTTCTTGAGTATCGCCCGCCAGACTCTTTTTCATCAAAAAATGTATCAGACACCTGACTTCGATTGCCTGGCTTTCACAACAGATTGAGATACCATCTATTCAATAAACTGAAGATAGGTGGCACTGACGAATGCACCTGTGGTACAGGGAAAATGACTGCTGAACATCTGCTGCAAAATTGCCCGACATACGAGGACCAGAGAAAGCACATGTGGCCATCACCAGTGGCAACAATAGACAAGCTCTATGGCAGTGTCTACAGCCTCAGGATGACAGCTGCTTTCTTCGAACAAATTCAAGTACGAAGAAGAAGAAGAAGAAGAAGAAGATTGCCTGGCTTTTAACACGTCGGAGTATAGACCTCTGTTGTGAGGAATGTTCAAGAATCGGCTAGTGGTAGTGGTACTTATATCACTATTTGACGTTTCCATAACATCAACATCTAAATCTAGAGGACGGTAGAGCATTCTTTGTTTGAACTCTCTCCTTGTGACCTGTTCGGTCTCAATGGTCCTGCCAGAAGCAAACGGCTCCTGCCGGCAGAATCATCAATGTATACAAACTACCCAATGCACATGATGATGGTTCTTGTTCCCGCTCCAAATGAAGAATATGACCACCACTAGAGGAAGTCTGTATCCATGTACTTTCATTGCAATTTTAATAGAAATGGTTTACATGATGGCTTGCTAGCCACATACACAACGTTATGTAGTCACATATAACGACATGCTTGAAAGGTTACAGTGAGTAATCTTTTCAACCCCAAAACGACTCGGGTAGCACATCCCAGACACTACTCGTGTAGATAGCACATCCCAGACACTACTCGTGTAGATAGCACATCCCAGACACTACTCGTGTAGATAGCACATCCCATACACTACTCGTGTAGATAGCACATCCCAGACACTACTCGTGTAGATAGCACATCCCAGACACTACTCGTGTAGATAACATCCCAGACACTACTCGCGTAGATAGCACATCCCAGACACTACTCGTGTAGATAACACATCCCAGACACTACTCGTGTAGATAGCACATCCCTACGCGTGTAGATAGAACATCCCAGACACTACTCTTGTAGGTAGAACAATCCAGACACTACTCTTGTAGGTAGCATAATCCAGACACTACTCGGGTAGGTAGCACATCCCAGACACTACTCGTGTAGATAGCACATCCCATACACTACTCTTGTAGGTAGCACAACCCAGACACTACTCTTGTAGGTAGCACAACCCAGACACTACTCTTGTAGGTAGCATAACTCAGACACTACTCTTGTAGGTAGCACAACCCAGACACTACTCTTGTAGGTAGCACAACCCAGACACTACTCTTGTAGGTAGCACAACCCAGACACTACTCTTGTAGGTAGCACAACCCAGACACTACTCTTGTAGGTAGCACAACTCAGACACTACCCGGGTAGGTAGCACAACCCAGACACTACTCTTGTAGGTAGCACAACCCAGACACTACTCTTGTAGGTAGCATAACCCAGACACTACTCTTGTAGGTAGCACAACCCAGACACTACTCTTGTAGGTAGCACAACTCAGACACTACGTGTGTAGGGGACATAAACATGCTATAAAGAATACAAAAGAGAGCGACAAAGATGATAGTGGGATTCCAGAGTTACAGTTATGAGGAACGACTCAGAAAAACCGGCCTACAGTGTCTCGAAGAGAGAAGAATTCGTGGTGACTTAATACATGTTTATAAGATGATCAGAGGAATCGATAAATTAGACTATAACAAGTTTTTTTTAAACACAGCCACCTACAATAACACCAGGGCATAGCTACAAGCTGATTAAAGAGAGGTCCAGGTTAGATATTAGGAAATATTTGTTTAGTCAGAGAGTGGTGTCTGCTTGGAATGCATTGCCAGGGGAGGTAGTGGAAGCAGGGACAGTTAATGCATTTAAGAATAAACTGGATGCGCATAGCTTTTAGAGCAAGGTGATGTAAATGTAACTGGTTGTATACAGACTCTGCAGGGTCTTCTAAACCAGTATAAAGACGTTAAGTTAAGTTAAGGTAGCACAACCCAGACATACTCGGTTTGGTAGTACAACCCAGACACTACTCGGATAGGTAGTGCAACCCAGATACTATTCTTGTAGGCAGCACAACCCAGACACTACTCGGGTAGGTAGTGCAACCCAGATACTATTCTTGTAGGTAGCACAGACCATATACTACTTGTGTAGGTACCACACCACATATACTTACTTGTGTAGCACAGTCCAGATACTACACCGGTAGCACAACACATATACTTACTCCAGTAGCATAACACAAGATACTTACGGTAAATTGTAATAGGAATAGCGTGATAGCCCAGCATATTTCTACCCACACACTCATAAACACCCAAGTCTGAATTTAACAGCGATCCCACCAAGAGTACAGAGATCATCGTGTCGTTTCTTGAGATCTGGTTTGTGGTACTGGTTTTGTAATCTTGTTTGGTCCTTGAAGGGAATGTAGAGTGAAAGTTAATATTCGGGGATTACATGCTGTCTTGTAATGTAGGGTGGGAACTTGTGAGGCAAGAGGGTAAATATAGGAATTCTTTCAGGTGGAAACAAAGGAATCATTTAATGTGAACATGTAGGAATAATATTAATTAGATTTGAGGGAGTAAATTTGTATAATTTTAGATGGAAAAATAGGGATAATGTAGGTGGACATATTGGAAAAGGAGGGGGGGGGGGCAAAATAGTGTAATATAGGAATAATGTGAAGTGAAAATATCGGTGCAGTGTGAAGGGAAAATATAGGAATAACATTTTATATGACATGGACATTTTTTAAATAATCTGAGGTGAAAATATTGGAGGTTTGTGAGATATTAGAGAGAAAATGTGAATAATGTAGTGTTGAAAGACAGGAATAGAGTGAGCTGGTCTGTGAACTAGTGTTTAAACAAGCTTGAATCTTCTTGAAAGAAAGAAAGAGTGGTTATGATTATTAGGTTCTCAGATGGTAACCAGAGAGTAGTTGAATGGGAGATTGTTTCATGGGGGTCATGCCACAGTTTTGCCTCCTTCCTAAATGATGACACAAGGACACGTGACACACGATGTAGAGTGTCATACATTTCATAGATATATCTAATTATATTATTGGCGACGAAATTGAAATAATCTACGATATGCTGATGATATTGTATTATGGCCCACAATGAAACCGACTTGTAGGAAATGGTAGACATGGTAGTTGAGCAAAGTGAAAAGAAAGGCTTAAATAAAAAGAAATCAGAAGTGATGGTAGTGACGAATAAACCAGACTCTATAAAATGCTGAGTCAAAGCGAAGGGGACCGAATTGAGACAAGTTAACGCATTTAAATACCTGGGCACATAACATTAGATGGAAGACGCAATTACGAAATAAAATGCAGAATAGCCCAAGCAAAATTGGTCTTCCAGTCCATGACAAGAATATTGTGCAGCAAAACCGTGTTGCTGGAACTAAGAAAGAGAGTGCTTTGATGCTACGTGGAACCAGTAATGACGTATGGCAGTGAATCATGGACAATTAGCAAGCAAGCTCATATATCTTTGGAAGCAGCGGAGATGTGGTTTTACAGAAGAATGCTGCGGATCCCATAGACTGCAAAGAAGACTAATGATACAGTACTCGAGGAGGCACAAATACAAAGCCAACTTATTGCAAGGATCAGAACAAGGCAATCATCCTATTTTGGGCATGTTATGAGAAGAGGTGGATAGGAGCACGTCGTGACAAAGGGAAAGATAGCAGGAAAGAGAGACAAAGGGAAAGCGAGAGAGAAGTGCTGGACAGTCTTAGAGAATGGCATAGGCGACAATTAATAACAGAGTTGGTAAACGACACACGATATAGATATTGATGGAGGTCAATGCTCGCCAACGCCAACCGGCAGGGTACATGATGATGGTGATGGTATATATATATATATATATATATATATATATATATATATATATATATATATATATATTAGATTTAATTTGAAATTATATGAGTGTAATATAATGTGAGATGAGAGGGTGGGGGGAGGGAACGGGTATTGGCATAATGTGAAGTCTTCCTCTTCTTCTTCTTCGTACGCAGTCAGACAGTAACCATTATTTTTTCGAAAAAAGCGGCGGTCATCCTGAGGCTGTCGACACTGCCATAGAGCTTGTCTTGCAGTTCCACTGGTGATGGTCACATCTGCTCTCTATGATCCTCGTATGTCGGGCAGTTCTGCAGCAGATGTTCAGCGGTCATTTTACCAATACCGCACGGGCATTCGTCGGTACCACCTTTCTTTAATTTGTTGAATAGGTGGTACCTCAGTCTATTGTGGCCAGTGCGAAGTCTGAAGACAACGACCTGCTCTCTTCTGTTCAACTGGTAATAGGCATCGTTTTTGGTGTAACCAGTATGTTCGGTTTCCCATTTGGTCATGTATCTGGCTTTAATAAGCCGTTTTGACTCTTCGTACGTCATACTAGTATCTGTTTGTGGTAGTCTTGCATCTTCTTTTGCCAGTCTGTCTGCCTCCTCGTTGCCTTGGATGTTGCAGTGTGATGGGACCCACTGTACCACTACCCCTTTTGGTGCGGACTGCTGGCACAGTTTGCAGAGTGCTGCTCTTAAGTCATTAAGCTCAGTGTTTTTCTGGCTTTTTAGCGCTGTGACTACGGCCAGGGCATCTGTAAGCAGGACTATATGGCTTTCCTTTTCTTTGTGTTTCACCATTTCTTCCACTGCCGCCTTCAGTGCCTCTGCCTCCGCTCTGAAATTGCTTGTGTACTTACTAGTAGCGAATGACAGTGTTATTTTTCTGCCATTTGGTAGGTTCAGGAATGCTCCTGCCCCTCCGTTCTGTGTAGTGTTTGTTACAGAACCGTCGGTGTATGCATGGGTCCAGTCCATGCTTGGGTAGCTTTTCGATATAAAGCTTAGGGTAGTATCTCTCCTTTCTTTTTCATTCTGGCAGTTTTTGTTCCCAATACCTGGTATATTTTCTACCACCTCTGGAAATATATCCTGCCTCCAGGTAGGTTTTCGTACAGTAGTGATGTGTTTTGGTGTTGTTAGTGCGTTTGGCATAATGTAAAGTGAGGTGGGAGTAATGGAATTTGGTATGATATATGAGGCAGAAAGGTAAGAAACAGAGAGTGAGAATATATTTTATGATGTTGAGACATTATGAAAGATATGGGCTTCCGAAAACATATGGTTCAACTAATAGAAACCCTCTACACGGAAGAAGCAAACAGCCGCCAGAATACATGGTGAAACCTCAGATTGGTTTGAGATACACAAAGGGGGTCAGACAGGGCTGCATTCTTTCACCATACCTGTTCAACATATATGCAGAAACATTATCAGGAATGTAAAGGCAGATCCAATTTTTACAGATTTCGATACTTTCACAATAGGAGGAAAGGAGATACCGGAAATACGATATGCAGACGACACAGTTTTTATCTCAAACAGCGCCAAGGGCCTAGAACAAATAATGACATCAGTCCAGAAACATAGTGAAGCCCAGAATCTCTACCTGAATAAAAAACAAACAAAAAACAAACAAAGATAATGACAACTGATAAGACAAAACTCCAACCTAAAATCGAGATAGCTGGCGAAGAAGATAGCTGGATGTGAAACATAGACGATTTCAAAAGCAATAAGAGCGAAGATCGGTGCTTTTGAAACACAGTGCTACAGAAGAGTTCTGAAAATCCCACGGACAAAGAAAGAAAAAAACAAATGCATCCGGCAAGACCTGAATGTAGAGGAGATTTGACTCATAAATGACGTAATGATCCGAAAACTGAGGTTTTTTTTTGGACACGTCAAACGGCACAACGGACTGAAGAGAGTGGTTATTGAAGGCATGGTCACTGGGAAGAAAGGCAGCGGCCAATCGAGAAGACGATGAATCCAGGACATCAACGAGACGCTGGATTTGACCTTGGAGCAGGCCAGAAGACTGGCGAAAGATATAGTTTCCTACAGACAGGATGTCACGAGAGCGACGTTCTGCAAAGGACATGCTACATGATGATAATGACGATGATGAATAGGATGTTGAGACATTATGAAGACATCAACATTCACCCGGAAAGAAGAAAATGAAGCCCTAGCAATAGAACAATCTGTTTTATCTCACAAGCTTTAAATTACTCATAACATATTCTAAATTTCTCACATAAATTTCTAAATTTTTTTCTCATTGATTTATAAATGTTTCACATTGATTTTCTAAATGTTTCACATTGAGTTCTAAATTATTCACATCAATATCTAAGTGTTTCACCTTGATTTCTAATTTGTTCACATCAATATCTAAGTGTTTCACATTGATTTCTAAATTGTTCACATGAATCTCTAAATGTTCACATTGATTTCTAAATTTTTCACATCAATTTTTAAATGTTTCACATTGATTTCTAAATTATTGACATCAAACTTCTAAATGTTGCACATTGATTTCTAAATTTTCACATCAATTTATAAATGTTTCACATTGATTTCTAAATGTTTCACATCAATTTCTAAATGTTTCACATTGATTTCTAAATTTCCTAGACCGACTTCTATATTTGTCGTATCAATTTATAAACCGTACAGATGGTTTGTCAGTTGGCTTGTTATTGATCCAGCGGCCAGTGGGTTTCTGTCATTTGACCCAATGCCATATAGTGGTATCTGCAAGTGTTTGTCAGCTGTTGTTTAGTTCCGTACAAAGTGTTCCCCTTGTCTGGCCTCGGAGGAAGAAGCTCTTTGCTAACACCAGCAAGCGCCGGACATTCAAAAAGATGATGTTCAACAGTTCCCTAGGGATGTGTGCACAGCCAGCACTCTGGAGTAGCTTCTGTTTGGATTCTATTCAAGTGACTTAAGTTGTATGCGTTGAGTACGAAGTCGGTAAATGGTGCTTTGATATTTCCTTTCAGAAGATTAATGTTGTGTTTGAGATTTGGGATGGTCATATGCTTGTAAATTTCTTTCCCAGTATTCCTCATTTATTCAGTCAAGTTTCTTTGTTCGCAGTCTTCAGTAGTTGTGTGGCTGTACTCATCATTTTCTACATGTCTTACACTCATTTCTTATATAAATGTATCCATATCTTCTTCTTCTTCTTCTTCTTCTTCGTACGCAGTCAGACAGTAACCATTATTTTTTCGAAAAAAGCGGCGGTCATCCTGAGGCTGTCGTCACTGCCATAGAGCTTTTCTTGCAGTTCCACTGGTGATGGTCACATCTGCTCTCTATGATCCTCGTATGTCGGGCAGTTCTGCAGCAGATGTTCAGCGGTCATTTTACCAATACCGCACGGGCATTCGTCGGTACCACCTTTCTTTAATTTGTTGAATAGGTGGTACCTCAGTCTATTGTGGCCAGTGCGAAGTCTGAAGACAACGACCTGCTCTCTTCTGTTCAACTGGTAATAGGCATCGTTTTTGGTGTAACCAGTATGTTCGGTTTCCCATTTGGTCATGTATCTGGCTTTGATAAGCCGTGTTGACTCTTCGTACGTCATACTAGTATCTGTTTGTGGTAGTCTTGCACCTTCTTTTGCCAGTCTGTCTGCCTCCTCGTTGCCTTGGATGTTGCAGTGTGATGGGACCCACTGTACCACTACCCTTTTTGGTGCGGACTGCTGGCACAGTTTGCAGAGTGCTGCTCTTAAGTCATTAAGCTTAGTATTTTTCTGGTATCCATATCTAAAATCAATTTTTCAATTCCTTACATCAATGTGTGAATTTCTCACATCCATATCTCAAATTATCAAATTAATTTCTCAATTTCTTTAGAATTTCTATTTCTTACATCAATTACTCAATTTCTCGCGTTAATTTCTCACATTAATTTCTCAATTCCTCTCGTCAATTCCTCATAGCAATTGTGAGATACCGTGGTCGAAGAGTTAAACGTCCATTACATAATACTAACGAAGCCGGCTCGAATCTCGCCGTGTCCAGTTTGGCAGACGAGATCTTTTTTTCGACGAGATCGCTCCTCCGCGAACGGAAAGTAATGGCAACTTACTGTTCAAAGAAACGTGTAACAGCCAAATGGGTTGGCAGTTGCAAGAATCGAAGTTCTGCAAAGGACATGCTACTTACATTACGTACATTTATAGCAATTACTGAAATCAATTTCTTACATCGATTTCTCAAATCAGTTTCTCCATTTCTCACTTCAATTTCAAGCTGCGATTTCTCAAATCAGTTTCAAGCAGCGATTTCTCAAATCAATTTCTTACATTGATTTCTCAAATCAATTTCTTACATCGATTTCTCAAATCAGTTTCAAGCAGCGATTTCTCAAATCAATTTCTTACATCGATTTCTCAAATCAATTTCTTACATCGATTTCTCAAATCAGTTTCAAGCAACGATTTCTCAAATCAGTTTCAAGCAACGATTTCTCAAATCAATTTCTGACATCGATTTCTGAAATCAATTTCTTACATCGATTTCTCAAATCAATTTCTTACATCGATTTCTCAAATCAATTTCTTACATCGATTTCTCAAATCAGTTTCAAGCAGCGATTTCTAACAGCAAGTTCTCACAATAGTAACACATATAAAGTGATGCTTACAACACCTGCCTAAGCAGATGGCTGATTAGAAGGAGGTGGGATCGTCAACCCGTTCCATTTATGCCAGCTGAACAACCTACCTCACTCCATGTCTCTTCCAGTAAACTTCTGGCCGTGGGTTCCCGATGGCTGTACATTTTAACTCTGCATTATCACCTAGTCGCCCCTGTACTTGTGTTTCCTTGGGGTACAGAACAGGCGCCGCTGAACGAGAAGAAATTAGTGAGGGAATAGAGAAGGGGTTGTAGATGAACTAGAAGACATTAGTGATGGAATAGAGAAAAAGTTGTAGCTGAACTAGAAGAAATTAGTGATGGAATTGAGAAGGGGTTGTAGATGAACTAGAAGAAATTAGTTATGGAATAGAGAAGGGGTTGTAGATGAACTAGAAGAAACTAGTGATGGAATAGAGGAGGTTTGTAGTTCGGAGGGTGACTGAGAGAGTCAGGTTAGGGGTTGACAGGGAGAAGTTAGGGGTTGAAAGGGGAGGTTAGTGGTTGAAAGGCGGAGGTTAGTGGTTCAGAGAGGGAGGTTAGGGGTTTAGATATGAGGTAAGGAGTTGAGGGAGGGAGTTTAAAAGTTGTGAGAAAGGTTAAGAGTAAGGTTATTTTGCGCCTATCGGTCCAGTGTATCCGACTTCAGCATGCATTTTATGTAAGGGTCTGCTTCCTCCTGCATTTTCTAAGGGTTTTTATCCCCGGGGTAACGGCCGGTGCTGTGATGGGGATCAAACCCAGCACCTTCGGGTTGTGAGCCGTGCCACTTAACCACTAGGCCACGCCGTCCCCCGTTTTAGGGATCTCATTGCCAGCAACATGTTATCCGTTGTTAAATCAATTTTGATGTTCTCTTCTGCTACCATATTTTTGTTGATGTTAGTCATTAAATCATCAATTATGTTTTTGGCTGTTAGTCATTAATCTATCAATTATGGTTTTGTTGTGGTCTGTTGTAACAACAATGTGGTTTGCACTAGCACAGGGTTCCATAAATGCAGTTGCAGCGTTTTTTCTTGTAAGCAAAAGGTCACGATGTTTTATGGTAATTTGTTTGCTGGTTTATCCTTCTCTGTTCAGTGCTCTAGCCAGTTTCCAAAGTTCGCTTCCTTCGCTGTCTAGGTTGAGATTTGATGTTTTATCTTTCCAGCTGTTTCTTGTTGTCTCATTTTATGGTATTTTGTATTGTGTGATGAATTGCTTTGAGAGCGATGTTTACTTACCATTTGCTGTTCCATCACTGCCGTGTTGTTTGCATCAGTTAATTCATCCTCGAGCTGTTGTAACTCTTCATGTCAGGTAATTCTTCCTTTTGTAACTCTTCATGTCAGGTAATTCTTCCTTTGGTAACTCTTCATGTCAGGTAATTCTTCCTTTTGTAACTCTTCATGTCAAGTCATTCTTCCTTTTGTTACACTTCAAACAAGTAATTCTTCCTTCCGTGACTCTTCACGTCAGGCAATTATTGCTTTTGTAACACTTCAAACAAGTAATTCTTCCTTCTGTGACTCTTCACGCCAGGTAATTTTTTCTTTTCTAAATCTTCCCATCAGGTAATTGTTCCTTTTCTAACTAAATGGAGTTTAGGAGTTGAGAGAGAGAGAGATTAAGAGTTGAGAGTGTGGTTAAGAGTTAAGAGGATGTTAAGAGTTGAGAGGATGTTAAGAGTTAAGAGGATGTTAAGAGTTAAGAGGATGTTAAGAGTTAAGAGGGATGTTAAGAGTTGAGAGGATGTTAAGAGTTAAGAGGGATGTTAAGAGTTGAGAGGATGTTAAGAGTTAAGAGGGATGTTAAGAGTTGAGAAGATGTTAAGAGTTAAGAGGGATGTTAAGAGTTGAGAGGATGTTAAGAGTTGAGAGGATGTTAAGAGTTAAGAGGGATGTTAAGAGTTGAGAGGATGTTAAGAGTTAAGAGGGATGTTAAGAGTTGAGAGGATGTTAAGAGTTAGGAGGGATGTTAAGAGTTGAGAGGATGTTAAGAGTTAAGAGGGATGTTAAGAGTTGAGAGGGATGTTAAGAGTTAAGAGGGATGTTAAGAGTTGAGAAGATGTTAAGAGTTGAGAGAGAGGATAAGAGTTTAGGGAGGTTAGGATTTGAAAGGGAAAGGTTAAGAGTTAAGATAGGGATAATATTTCTTGAATATTTCAGGAATGAGAGAGTGATGTTAAGAGTTGATAGGCAGGATGCAATTTTAGACAAGGAGTTTAGGAGTCGAGAAAAAGAAGTTAGGAGTTGAGAGAGAGGTTAGAAAATGACGGAGTTTAGAAGTTGAGAGAAGGATTGGAGTTGAAGGAGGCTAGAGGATCAGAAGCGGAGAAAATGTGTTGTTGAGCGAGAGAAAGAGAGAGAGCGAGAGAGAGATACAAGAGAGATATGTTCTCGAGTAGGGGGTGGGGTTGGGGGTGAGATAGTTGTGGAAAGGGAGGTTAGAATTTAAGAGATAGTGTAAGAGTTAAGTGTTTGAGTAAGGGAGTAGGTGTTGAAAAGAGGGCTGCGATTTGATGTACAATTGTGCAGAGAGGGAGAGAGAGAGATAGAGTGAGCGAGAGAGAGATAGAGAGCGAGAGACAGAGATAGAGAGGGAGAGAGAGAGAGAGAGGGAGAGAGAGAGAGCGATTGATCCTAGCGATCTTGACAGGCTGCAATATTTTCTCCAGCGAGGACACGATTAAAGAAATGTGGCGTAACGTCAATAATACGTGTTGTGACTTCCTGAATGGCATTGTAAAATGGTATGTCACACAATGACTGACATTGGTAATATGTGATGAGATACAATAACTGACATTATAAAATGTTGTATGGCACCATAGCTGACATTATAAATTGTGTTAAAACACAATAACTGACATAAATTGTGATATAACCCAATAACTGACAATATAAAATGTAATTTGACACAGTGACTGACATTATACAATGTGGTGTAACACCATGTCTGTCATTGTAAAATGTATTGCCACACAATAAAAGCCACTATAAATTGTGGCAAGACACTGTAACTGACATTATATAATGTAGTGTGACACATAACTGACATTTATAAAATGTAGTGTGACACCATAACCGACATTATAAAATGTAGTATGACACCATGACTGACATTATAAAATTTGATGTAACACCATGACTGACATTATACAATGTAGTATGACACAATGACTGACATTATAAAATGTAGTATGACACCATGACTGACATTATAAAATGTAATATGACACCATGACTGACATTATTAAATGTAGTATGACACCATGACTGACATTATGAAATGTAGTATGACACAATGACTGACATTATAAAATGTAGTATGACACCATGACTGACATTATCAAATGTAGTATGACACCATGACTGACATTATGAAATGTAGTATGACACCATGACTGACATTATAAAATGTGGAATGACACCATAACTGACATTATTAAATGTGGATGTGACACCAACGGCTTTGCTATTTTTGAGAGGTAGGTCGCTCGCGACTCGAAATAAAGAACATAAGTGTGAAACAGTGGTTGGTGAACAACATTCCCTTAGTCTAAACGGAGGTGAGATAGGCGCATAGTCTAATTAATTACATGTGAGGTGATAAATTTGGAGGTCCTCTGTACAATCTGCACCCATCGACAAACCAGTGGCAGTTGGAAATCGAAAAGAGCTGTGTATTAGCCACTTTCCAGTCACAAATTCTAAAAGGCAGCGACATTCTTACACAGTCGACATTCCTACACAGTCGACATTCCTACACAGTCGACATTCCTACACAGTGGACATTCCTACACAGTCAACACTCCTACACAGTCAACACTCCTACACAGTGGACATTCCTACACAGTCGACATTCCTACACAGTCAACACTCCTACACAGTGGACATTCCTACACAGTCGACATTCCTACACAGTCAACACTCCTACACAGTGGACATTCCTACACAGTCAACACTCCTACACAGTCAACACTCCTACACAGTGGACATTCCTACACAGTCGACATTCTTACACAGTCGACATTCCTACACAGTCGACATTCAAACACAGTTGACATTCTTACACAGTCGACATTCTTACATAATACTGCAAGGCATGACGGACAGAGGGAGGCGACTCTCTGTCATGCAAAGACAGTAGACCAATCATCCCACGGAGGTAAAAGAGGAGTGGATTGGTATGACACTATAACTGGCACAGTATTGCATGGTATGACACCATAACTGGCACAGTATTACATGGTATGACACCATAACTGGCACATTATTGCATGGTATGACACCATGACTGGCACAGTATTGCATGGTATGACACCATAACTGGCACAGTATTACATGGTATGACACCATAACTGGCACAGTATTACATGGTATGACACCATAACTGGGACTGTATGACGTGGTATGACACAGTAACTGATATTGTATAGGTCGAGTGACATTATTACTGACATGTCTTGACACTGACATCTAATATGACAACATCACTGACATTGCGTTAATTAGAATGACGGGAAGGACGACTGGTCAGGCAAAACATACCCGACAAGATCTTCATCTTGGCTTCCTCGTAGCCCTTCCCGGAAACGGGCTATTTTAATGGCAACCTGGCTAACAAGGTGAGGGGTCGACGTGATCCTCATAGTAGTGAGCGGCACGCAGATGAAGCCGAGCATTGCACAACCGCCTGGAGGATCGTGGCCCACCTTCATCAGCACGCTCGGGATGTGAGGAAAGCTACTGCAATTCGTCACTTAACGCTCTTCTTTTCAGGGCGCACAAAAGAGTAACCGACTCACTGGGGGTATTCGCAAACAACAACAACAAATATAATGACATCACTGACAAATGATATGTAATAAATCATAACATGTAAGTCCATCAATGACGTGGCATGACATTCCTGATTTGCATAACACAAGTTTAGGGATCAAGACGCTGAGCAGAGCATGAGCTGCAGCGGTCAGCGACACATAACTGACTCCTAGCGTCAGGGTCAGCGACGCATAGCTGGCTGCTAGCGTCAGGACCAACGAACCAGAGCTGTCAAGTTTTCTACACCTTCACGCGGTGATCATAGATAACAGGCAGCAACAAAGTAGACTGGCTAAAGAGAAGGGATCGAAGAGGGAAGGCTAACGCGGCACTAATAAAATGAGTGCTAAATTCAGATGTACGGGACCAAAACGTCAAGCTGTAAACTACAACAGAGAACACATTCTGTTCTCCGGACTACATCCTGATACTTGCAAAGCCCTTTTAGGGCTTAGTAGCGGGAGATTGAGAACGAACGAAGGTTTTACAAGAAATGACAGCACACATACAAATTATAAGAAAAACAACAACAAAAAACACGACTCAGAACATCAACAATGAAAACAAAAACACGACTCAGAACATCAACAATGAAAACAAAAACACGACTCAGAACATCAACAATGAAAACAAAAACACGACTCAGAACATCAACAATGAAAACTAAAACACGACTCAGAACATCAACAATGAAAACAAAAACACGACTCAGAACATCAACAATGAAAACAAAAACACGACTCAGAACATCAACAATGAAAACTAAAACACGACTCAGAACATCAACAATGAAAACAAAAACACGACTCAGAACATCAACAATGAAAAGAAACACAAGAGATAACCTACAAGTACTTACTCGGAACTTTAGCCATAAATGTTGTTAACTGGAGAACTGGAGCAGCAGTAGGTGGTGCTGGGAAGTGATACAGTTATGGTGGTTATATGAAGGGATGATATTAGGATGTGTTCATGTGAAAGGGTGGATAAGACGCAGTGCTAGGAACCTGATGATATTAGGATGTGGTGATGCGATGGAATTTTATGTTGTAGCTATATGAAATGATGATATTAGGATGCGATTTTATGTTGTTGTGTTGGCTATATGAAAATGATGATATTAGGATGTGGTGATGTGATTTTATGTTGTGGCAATATGAAATGTTGATATTAGGATGTGGTGATGCGATGAAATTTTCTGTTGTAGCTATTTGAAATGATGATATTAGGACGTGGTGATGTGATTTTATGTTGTGGCAATATGAAATGATGATATTAAGATGTGATTTTATGTTGTGGCAATATGAAATGGTGATATTAGGATGTGGTGATGCGATGGAATTTTATGTTGTAGCTATATGAAATAATGATATTAAGATGTGATTTTATGTTGTGGCAATATGAAATGATGATATTAAGATGTGATTTTATGTTGTGGCAATATGAAATGATGATATTAAGATGTGATTTTATGTTGTGGCAATATGAAATGATGATATTAGGATGTGGTGATGTGATTTTATGTTGTTGGCTATATGAAAATGATGATATTAGGATGTGGTGATGTGATTTTATGTTGTTGGCTATATGAAAATGATGATATTAGGATGTGGTGATGTGATTTTATGTTGTGGCAATATGAAATGATAATATATAAGGATGTGGTGATGTGATTTTATGTTGTGGCAATATGAAATGATGATATTAGAATGTGATTTTATGTTGTGGCAATATGAAATGATGATATTAGAATGTGATTTTATGGTGTTGAAATATGAAATGGTGACATTAGGATGTCAGATGAAATGTTTCGTGTCAAGCTTCTTTCTTATTTTGTCTTATTACCCTGTCTTGCGACGTTGCAGAGAGGAGGTCAATGGCAATGTAAAATGGTGACTTGTGATAAGATGACCAAGATGAGGTGATGAGGTAGGATCACTTGTAGTGTTGTAAACTGATGACGGAACCATGAGGCGTGAAATGGTGACATGACCGCGGTAATGTGAAGTGATGACATGATCGATGTGCTGACATGATTCTGGTTATGTGACATGATGATATGATTGTGGTGATGTGAGGTGATGACGTGATTGTGGCGATGTAAAGTGTTGATGTGAAGTGATGACATGATCGGGGTGATGTGAGGTGAAGACATGATCGTGGTGATGTGAGGGGATGACATGATCGGGGTGATGTGAGGTGAAGACATGATCGTGGTGATGTGAGGGGATGACATGATCGTGGTGATGTGAGGGGATGACATGATCGTGGTGATGTGAGGGGATGACATGATCGTGGTGATGTGAGGGGATGACATGATCGTGGTGATGTGAGGTGAAGACATGATCGTGGTGATGTGAGGGGATGACATGATCGTGGTGATGTGAAGTGATCGTGGTGATGGGAAGTGATCGTGGTGATGTGAGGGGATGACATGATCGTGGTGATTCCAAGTGATCGTGGTGATGTGAAGTGATCGTGGTGATGGGAAGTGATCGTGGTGATGTGAAGTGATCGTGGTGATTCCAAGTGATCGTAATGATGTGAAGTGATCGTGGTGATTCCAAGTGATCGTGGTGATGTGAAGTGATCGTGGTGATGGGAAGTGATCGTGGTGATGTGAAGTGATCGTGGTGATGTGAAGTGATCGTGGTGATGTGAAGTGATCGTGGTGATGATACATGATGACGTGACCTTGGTGATGTGAGGTGATGACCACATTATTTGCAGAAGCCGACATGGCTGCAGGCAGGATAGTTGCATCGATGACCCTATGCTCTTGTAAATGTGAACAAGAAATAATGTTCCAGAAGATGAGGCCTAAACTCCGTTATATGAATGTCTAGTCTACGAGCAGGTCAAGCAACTTACCCAAGACATTCAGTTGGGTTTTGCCCCGACCTGGAGGATTAATGCCATTGTTACCCTCACACAAGTACTGCCCGCTCTGCTCAGGAGATACCGACTGCAGAATGTAGTTCTTTCCCTGACCCAAATCTGACAGACAACAGTAAACACAACGGGTCAGCCAGTTTATAAACATTATATGTTAAAATTAGAAGTCATCCTCTTCAGACTGAGAACTGGGCATAACAATACTCAAGGGCCATCTTTACAACAAAATGAGGCTTGGGATAGATAACACGTGTTTATTTGGGGAGCATACATTGACAGTGGAAAACATCATACAAAGCTGCATTCTCAAGCAGGGAAGTAGAGAACAATACAGGCTTAGCGAGACAGATATGAGACAAAAGCTGTATGGAGATAAAACAGCCTTAAAACAATGGTCCCTTTGTAAGAGAAACTGTAAGAGCTGAGAGGGAACGAAGAAGAGGAGGAAACTTGCTACGTTTATGGCCATTCTTGAGGTCTCCTGTGGGATATAGTCGTTAAAATACATATATGACAACAACAAAACGACACCTATATGTTACGGCCAGAAGGCTTTCGTCAGGGACAGAGAACGAAAACCACAAAGAAATCAGAACAAAAGATAGACATGATGTAGAATTAACGGTTTAAGTTCACAGCCGGTACCTGGAAGCCCGGGGAATGTTTATGTCGACAAAACACATGTGTAGAATAACCACATTTCGTGTATAGGAGTCATCCATTGACTTTGTACGAGGGGGCAGTCATAAAATAAAACATTTTTTCATATTCTGTTAAATAAGAATCTGAATACCACTTTTTGAATCCTCAAAAATGTCTTACAATTTCAACAGGGAGCATGAAGCAGTGAATAGCCACTGTAGATGGCTCCTGACATAATGTCTGCTGCAAATAACATGTGTAGTCGTGAATATTGCAGAAGGCGTTTCTGTATGTAACAATTTGTGCTACATGATTAATTTGGTAGTCTCCATCCACAACCCTCCTTAGTTTCCTTTTAAAACATGAATGGGAATGTAGTGGCTCTATTCCAACGTGAAGGATCCCATGATCCATATATAGTGCATACCTACATATTATGTACAAACATTATATTAGTATGATGTTTTCTGTCATGCTGTGGAATACCTACAGCGATTGCTACATTGAAGTTTGGCGTCACTACCGCACTGACGGCGGGCTATTCAATCAGAAAGGTTCAAGGTCAAAACTAAAATCCACAAGGTAACCATACGTGATTTACTTTATGCAGATGACTGTGCCTTGAATACAAATACGGAGGGTGACATGCAAGAATGCATGGATCGGTTTGTAACAGCTTGCGAAAACTTCGGCCTCACCATCTTTATCACATAAATAGAGGTTCTACATCAACCGGCTCCAGATTTGGTCTATTCTGAACCTTCAATCACGGTACACAATCACTGTTTAACAAATGTGAACAGATTCACGTACCTTGGCAGTACTCTCTCATGTTGTTCACACAGATGATGAAGTGAATACAAGAATAGCTAGGGCGGGTGCGGCATTTGGTAGACTATCTACAACTCGCCATTTAACGTCCTTTTCAGGGCGCACAAAAAGAGTAAACACTCATTGTGGGCATTAAACAAAAACAACAACAATACTAAGGTGTTTGAAAGGCGAGAGGTCAGGACTCAAAATAAAAATGAAGAAATACGCTGCAAATGTTCTATCAACTATTTTATGTGTACCTCGACCATCAATAGTCATCATGTGGGGAAATAACATCACTTCCACATGTACTGCTTGCGGAAACTACTGGAGTTTAGATGGCGTGACATTATGCCAAATACAGGAGTGTTAGAGAGAGAGAGAGAGAGAGAGAGAGAGCGATCAGACATGACACGTTAACACATCATGATCTGTGCAGCACAGCTGAGATCGGCAGCCCATATGGTACGCATGTCAGATCGACGTCTACCAAAGGAGCTGCTCTTTGGATAGTAGCAGAATGACAAGAGAGCAATCGGTGGCAGCGGAAACGGTGCAAGGACACACTTAAGAGATCACTCATCCAGTGCAGTATTTAATATGATGAATGTAAAAAAATCGCCAACCAATCACACAGACTGACGCAGCTCTATCGCTGGGGTTTTCAGAGGCATGAGGTATCAATAATAAATGAAGCTATGCAGAGACGATCGCGCCTCAAGTCACCTCACAGCAACCCTTCTTCAACCCCGGTGGAAGGAGTTGTCCTATTTCGTTGTACAAGTGTAACAGATAATTCAGATCTCAGATTGACATATTTTGCCATCTTCGAACTCACGAGAACAGTGAAAGCTGACACAGTCGTCCTCGTCGATTACAGTGGAAGAGCAACACACTACAATTATAAAAGATACCTAGATATAATGAATACTTTACATATATTGCATGTACTTAACGACATTGCTCTGTTCGGCATAGACAACTGCGTTGCATCGTTTCCTAGACATTCTAGATAACGAAACGCCCTTTCTAGGCCTGTCCATACCCTAGGCCAAAACCAAAGTTCAGAACCAGATAGGTCAAAGAAGATCGGACTAGCTCGTCTGCTATGTACGACCAACGACGTGTATGGAGTAACGGCAAGATTTCCACTGAAATCAAATTTCACATCTGTCAGTCTTGCGTGGTTCTAGTTATATTCTTTACGGCTTCGAATCCTGGACATTATTCAAATATAACATGTCGAGACTGCAAGCCTTCCACATGAGCAACAAGCGGCGTATCCTGGACATTCGATTGCATGACTACATCCACAACGTGGAGGTCTCTGCTAAAACAGATCTCCCCTCAATCTCAGAAACACTGGACAGCCGCCGAGTTCGGCCATGTAGTACAGCTGGACCAGGAAACCCCGCCCCACAAGATACTGTACAAGTCGTTTCTCAGCGTCAACAGACATCCTCCAACCGGCTGGAGGCACAGAAGAGACCATCCCCGCACAGCATTTCTCCAGCAGATAGCAACCTGCACCTTCGCTCCGAACAAGGCCTGGATCCACGTCACAGCTGTGGGTCATACTATTAATATTATCATTATTACAACATATAAAAATACTTAGATATAGTGAATACCCACATTTAAGAAATACCAAGATATAGTAAGCACATAAGACTGAAAGCAGCACAGGGATGGAGATTACACCAGACAGCGATTCTTAGCTGGATGCTTGCACCAGGGCCAAGAAATCAGAGCTGATCAAGACGCTGTTGTCTGCAAAGCGGCGTCCCTGGAAACAGGCTGCACTAGTCTGGCTAAGAGAGGAGGTATCACAGTTGGAAATTAAACCCGTTACCCATACAAAACCCTGCTGAAACTGAATGTGTCTGGCGGAAAGACACAAATATCGCAGCCTCGCTGTAAATTACGACACATACATCACAACATCCTTTTCATGACAAACGCAGAAATTTGAGAAGAAGAAGCAACTCCTAGCATATAAGAAATACCTAGCTATAATAAATACGTGCTATATCAGAAATATACTGTTCTACTGAATCCAGCTTGTTCGGTTGGCTGTGCCTCCTTCGAGAGCCTTCCGGATCCTTGCTAGCAGGAGTTTTGTAAAAATGTTGCACAGTGTCGGATGCAGGGTGATTGTTGGGCAGGTCTTTTATCTCCTTTTTTGTAGATTAGGACGGATTGTGATTCTCGCCAGGTGGCGGATAGATGGGATTTCTGTTGCCTCTAACTATCGAGAGAATCTGCTGGCTTGGGTCGTGTAGAGTGGGTGACCGCAATCTTTCATCATCTCAGCTTTTACGGAACTCTGCGGCTTCGAGGATTTGTTTCTTGAGAAACAGGTATGGTCTTCTTCAACCCTTTTGTCTGCACGTTTACCAAGTGTGTTGTACTGAATGTTTCTTGGAGTACGAGCCACTTTGCATATGTTACGTCTAAAACAGCTGGAAGAAGCTTGTATCCGTCTGTGGCGATGTAGCCGGCTTATGGTAGATACTGTGTTGAGTGGGATGGGAGGGGCAGAGAGAGGGAGGGAGAGAGAGAGAGAGAGAGAGAGAGAGAGGAAGAGAGAGGGATAGATAGTCTAGCATTGTCACGAACAGCAGTTAAAGTATGTGGAGGGCTTCGTGTAGGCGACAGCATCGTGTGTAAATGTCACGTGAGTACGCATGTGTTTGTGCTGTACGTGTTTGTGCTGTACGTGTTTGTGCTGTATGTGTTTGTGATGTACGTGTTTGTGCTGTACGTGTTTGTGCTGTATGTGTTTGTACTGTATGTATTTGTGCGCATGTGTTTATGTATTCTTTATCTTCTTCGTTCGTTCTCAATCTCCCACTACCAAACCCTGAAAGTGCTTAAATAGCAGAATGTAGTCCAGAGAACGGAATGCGTTGTGTCGTAGTTTACAGTTTCACTGCGATATTTGCACCTTTCGGTCCAACACATCCGACTTCAGCAAGGATTTTTTGAGTACCGCGTTAGCATTCCCTCTTTTATCCCTTCTCCTTAGCCAGTCTGCCCTACTGCAGCCTGTTATCCAGGATCACCACGTGGAGGTGTAGAAGGGTCTTGGCAGCTATGGTTCGCTGGCCTTGACGCTAACAGTCAGCTATGGGTCGCTGACCACTGCAGCTCATGCGCTGCTCAGCATCTTGATCCCGTTTATGAATTCAAATAACATCTCTTGCTATTTTCTGTAGTTCTGTGTTTGATTTCCAAGCTTACAAATAAGGATCTTCGTGATCGCCATTACTGCCTGATTCTACAATTTAGAAAGGTAAAGACAGTCCCATAGTAAACAATGTTGTCAGGGATGAAGTGTTAGAGACTTGCTTGTACTCCGCCACAGCTTATTTACCTGGTGCGGAGGTCGATTCTCTTCCTCGCTAGGTTTCTGTCTTGGCAGTACTTGAACCCCTTACCTTTGCCATGAACAGAGAGTGCTCTACCGCCATCCTAATCATATTATATTCATGGTATACAAGTGTCTTGGTGTTTCCATTACCTCTCCTTTTATAGTATTTCTATTTGTTGTAGTGTAAGTCGGCTGAATTTTGCAGAGTGGGTTAGGTGGAAGGCAGGTGTGGGTTAAGTGGATGGCAGGTGTGGATTAGGTGGATGGCAGATGTGGGTTAGGTGGATGGCAGATGTGGGTTAGGTGGACGGCAGATGTGGACGCACACAAACGTGTATCTTAGATATAACATTTAGCACAGATCTGTGGTCCTCCCAATAATCTTTGTTCCAGGACTTCTAAGAACAGGTTTGAGCATCTATAAGTGCTTATTCATTTATCTAATTGGCATGGGAACTTACCCTTCTTGACCGTCTTTCCATCCACGGTGATTCGTTGATACCAAGTGACCTTTGCTGGAGGGCTGGCCTTGAAATTGCATGACAAGGTAACAGTCTCACCACTATTGACTTCAACTCTCCTTTTGAAGCTGGAGTCTTGAATCAGTAGGGGAGCAAACTGTGCGGGAGCTGCAGCAGAAGAGTTTTAACACAGTTGCTTTCCTTTACTACACATTCAATATTGGACAAATGTTCCACAAATTGAAAACAAACAAGGTGATTTAAAAAATAAATGACAGTTAAATTAAAAAGAAACATTAAGAATGCAAGTTCATACTGGATTAATATATTATGATTGTGTAGTAGCGCCTGGCTGCTGAAAAGAGGGCAGAGAATCTAATCCCTGGTGAGGTATTTTGGTGTTTTTCTGTTAGGGGTGAAATAAACAAACATAGCCAACACACGACGTGACGACAGCAGGGGCGAAGCGGCATACAATCCTCAGCTTAAACCCCTCGACAACCCCAGTAATGAGAATAAAGTCACGACAGTTTATAAATAAAATATATATACTGTATGCTTTTTTTTTCCTTACGATAAAAGACGAATGAAAACAGCAGAAAAGAATACCAGGTAAATAACAAACACAGGTAGAATCAAGTGGGGAAACATCTCTGCTGATAATGTGCATACAATATTTCGAATGAGCAATTGCAAAGATGTTGATACGGATCTAGCAGCATTCGGCCCCAGGCCATATAAGGGTATCTGCATTTATTTATCAGCTGTAGACTAGTGCCACACAACGTGGTACATGTATCTGGCCACAGAGGAAAAAGCATTTTCCTAAAATCATTCAGCGCTGAGAACTCGAAGAGATGATGACCAACAGTTTCATATGGGTGTGTGCATAGCTGGCACTCAGGAGTATGTTGTGGTTTGATTCTGTTCAGGTGTTTGTTTAGTGGGATGTGTTGGGTTCTCAGTCAGAAAATGGTGCTCTGATCTTTCTATGTGACTTGATTTACACAGTCATTTCGACTGGGGCTTGCCATATGTCTGTAGACCTCACATCCCGTGTTTCCAATGGCCCATCTGTTCAGTCAAGTTTCTTTGTTTGCTGATCTTATGAGTTGTTTGGCTGTTTGTAAAGTTGTTGCCGTGTGTGGCTATTCTTGTCTTGATCCCTCCTTTGCTAGTCTGTCTGCCTTGTCATTGCCATGTGTGCTTGAGTGTCCAAGGATCAACTGCAGAACTATTTTGACAACACTGGAAGTGATAATGTGGTCAATGTCTATAGATATTTGGATAAGGTCAGGTCTACAATCGCCAGCAACTTTTAATGCTTGAAGAGCTGACATTGAATCTGTGAAAATAAGTGTTTTGGGTCTTTGAAGGAAATGCATAAAAAAATTATCCGGACGACGGCGTGGGCTAGTGGTTAAGTGACACGGCTCACAACACGAAGGAGCTGGGTTCGATCCCCATCACATCACCGGCCGTTACCCCGGAAAAGCAAACCCTTAGAAAATGCACGAGGAAGCAGATGCTTACATAAAATGCATTCCGAAGTCGGATGCACTAGGACGACAGGCGCAAAAATAAAAACCATAGTGAAGAGAGAAGAATTCGTGGTGACTTAATACAGGTTTATAAGATGATCAGAGGAATGGATAAATTAGACTATAACAAGTTTTTCAAAGTACAGCCACCCACAAGAACAGTAGGGCATAGCTACAAAGTAACTTACGAGAGGTCCAGATTAGATATTAGAAAAATATTTGTTTAGTCAGAGAGTGGTGAATGCTTGGAATGCAATTCCACGAGAGGTAGAGGAGGCAGGGACAGTTAATGCATTTAAGAATATACTGGATGCGCATAGCTTTTAGAGCAAGGTAATGTAAATGAAACTGGTTGTATACATACTCTGCAGTCTTCTAAACCAGTATAAAGACTTAAAGTTAAGTTACGTTATATAAACCATATGAAATACAATCGAACAGAATATCGGACCATATAAACCATATGAAATACAATCCAACAGAATATCGGCCCATATAAACGATATGAAATACAATCCAACAGAATATCGGACCATATAAACCGCACTGACAGTTGTAAAAAATGTACATCCAATGATACGACATGTATGAAGATCAGATATATTACCTAGTACTATCGTCAGGTTCCAGGTAAAACAGAGAAGAAAATCCAAGATAAGCTGGACAGATATTACTCAGAAATAGACGGTAAAAGCTTGACAGAAACGGAAGTTTTGGCGACAGCTAAACACACACAAATTAAAGCAGACAAATGGCAATACATTGTGATGTGATGTTTCAGTGACGTCTTTCTAAAGAAGAAAGAGCAGAAGCAGGTAGAAAAGTGTGGAACGGATGGAAACTGTGCAATGTTGAACTTAATTGCATAATCTTGACTAAGTCCAACAAGAATATATAAAAATACTAATGTCATTGGCATGTAGAAGAGACACAGAGGTCAATGCAAGAAAAACTCGATGAAGTTGGCACAAACTTGAGAAAATGCACATGACATGACTGATTGGAGAAGATTGGGTGATGGTATGTCCACCACAAGGTGATAAGAGGGGAAAATAAGATATGCATTGACATTAAGTTAAAGAACTAATCCTGATGAACGGGTGTCAGATCACGGGAGCTCAAGAAATTATAAATTGGATATTTTTTTCCTTCAATTATGGCGCTAATTGCGTTCTGAGCGAACGATTGGCAGCGTTGTTAGAGCTTTTGTGTTTCGTAGCATTGAAATATGATTTTTTATCTTATACAATCAAGGTTTAAAAACTTCCAATGTTTTCAAGGAACAGCAGCACGAAAGGCTATTGTTCTCATTACCCTATACAGGATAAGATATAAACCAATGAAGTCGTTAACGCTTCCCTCAATATGCAAGTAGGATTACCCTTGCATTTACCTAATCCTGAAACACTATACAAAGACACTTCCAAGTGACTATTCCATGACACTATCCGATGTCACTACTCCATTTCTCCAGGTGAATGTCACCAGCACGACGGACTATCTAATAATGGACGGGGCCACGTCGATTAACTGTGCATGGGTTGCTAATGGTCACTTGAAATGTTGACAACACCTGAATATTGTAAGTTAGTAAAGCTACAACTGATCATTGGGACGATGAGGCTAACGTCTGGTCAGGCAAAACATACTGACCAGAGAATGTTAGCCAGGGTCAGGTGAAATATAAGGGCCAAGACCCTGACTTGATCTCTTCGTTGGTCTTCCTGGAAATTGGCTGTTGTCTAAGACACCCGGCTGGCTAATAAGGTGAGGTTCAACGTGATCCCTGTAGTAGTGAGCGACACGCAGATGAAGCTAAGTATAGAACAACCGCCTGGAGGACCCCATCCACCTTCATCAGCACACTCGGGATGTAAGGAAAGCTACTGCAACCCGCCATTTAACGTCCTTTTCAGGGCGCACACAAGAGTGACCTACTCATTGTGGGCATTCACCTACAACAACAACTACTACTACTGGCTATCAGATAAGTGACAAGTACCTACTACTATAAGCCTCCGGTCAACTATGTTAATCTTTCCTCTCTTTTACTCACTCACCTACTACTTTCACACAACTCATTCAAGGTCAGTTCACTCGAACACACCAGTCCCTCACCGATTCACACACATACTTACTCGTTCGTTCATTTACTCGCTCACCTCTCATTAACTCACCCATTAACTCACTAGCCAACTGACCAGGTTATACATTCACTCACTTATTCCCACAGTCCACCTAGTCATGGTGACTCCTTCACTCGCTCTTTAATTCACTCCCTCACCCACCCACTAACTAACCCATTTGCACACTCACTTGCGTCGTTGAGTCGAACAGTCCGTGTCAGAAGGGGTTCCGAGTTAATAATGCAGGTGTACATGCCAAAGTCAGACTTGCGGACATTTTTGATCTGCAAACTCCATTCTGGCCGAGTGTTGTGGAGGACTGTAAGTCTGTGATCGCCATTGTAAACCTTTCTTCTCAGGGTCAGGACATCGTTATGACCTTTCTTCCATAGGACCTGAAACATTATAACATTACTCCATCATTCTGATTGTTCTACGCGATAACATGTGTGTACTGGTGTTCTTCGCGGCCTTTGTGAAAATGAAAGAACATTAATTCAAACACACGTCATCAACCCCAATGTAAAATCAGTTGCACTGTTTGTTTCTGAAACACGGGGGGCCAGACAGACAGACACAGACAGACATACACACACAGACAGACAGACACACACACACAGACAGACACACACACAGACAGACACACACACACAGACACACACACACAGAGACACACACACAGACACACACACAGAGACAGACACACACACAGACACACACACATAGACACACACACACAGACAGACACACACACACAGACACACACACACAGACACACACACACAGACACACACACAGACAGACACACAGAAAGACAGACACACAGACAGAGACAGACAGAGATACACACACACACACACACGCACCGGCGCACGTACACACACCCACCGATAAAAGGACACGTGACAAACATATGGGGCACGTGACAAATAAAGGGACACGTGAGAAACACAAAGAGACACGAGACAAACAAGAGGACACGAGACAAAGAAAGGGACACGAGACAAACATAAGGGAACACGTGACAAACATAAGGGGACACATGACAAACATATGCGGACACGTGACAAACATAAGCGGATACTAGACAAACATAAGCGGATACTAGACAAACACGGGGACACGAGACACACATAAGGGGACAAGAGACAAACACGGGGACACGAGACAAACAGAGGACACGTGACAAACATAAGGGAACACGTGAAAAACATAAGGGGACACGTGACAAACATAACGCGACACGAGACAAACAAAGGGACACGTGACAAGCATAAGGGGACAGACAAACACGGGGACAGGAGATAAACACGGGGACACGTGACAAACATAAGGTGACACGTGATAAACATAAGGGGACACGACACTAACATAAAGGGACACGTGACAAACATAAGGTGACACGTGACAAACATAAGGGGACACGAGACAAACATAAAGGGACACGTGACAAACATAAGGGGACAGGAGACAAACACGGGGACAGGAGACAAACACGGGGACACATGACAAACATTAGGGGACACATGACAAACATAAGGGGGCACGTGACAAACATTAGGGGGCACATGACAAACATAAGGGACCACGTGACAAACATAAGGGAACACGTGACAAACATAAGGGTCAACATGACAAACATAAGAGGGACACTTAATAAACATAAGAGGGCACATGACAAACATAAGGGGGACACGTGACAAACATAATGGGGACACGTGACAAACATATGGGAGACAAGAAGACATGGACTATTTATTTCTCTTATTGTTTTTCTTCATCCTCTTCTTTTACTTATTTCTTCTTCTTCTTCTTCTTCTTCTTCTTCTTCTTCTTCGGCGTTCTTCACGAGAAGGACGTGTTGTATTTTACATCTAGGCTGCGGTATCTGCGCTTTTCGGCCAGACACATTCGGTTTCAGCACAGTATTCAAAGGAATAGGTTTACCTTTCGTCTATGATCCCTTTTCTCTGAGCCAGAGTATATGAACTCTGCCTGGTTCCAGGACAGCCATTTGGTGGGGGAATTAGATCGTATCCACCTCTGGTTCGCCGACCCTGATGCAAAAAAAAGCAAACTAAAACAGCTATGAGTCGCTGGACACTGTCAGCTCATTCCCTGACGTATCTTCGACCCAAGACGTGGACTGTACATGAATGGATGTTTGAGGCCTGGTTGACTTGGCTTGCGTTTGTTAAGGCCGTCTGCTCAGCATGAATCCAAGATTGATTGCCTGTTTCTTGTACAGAACATAAGTTAGCATTGGTGGGCGTCACTTCATCCATGGGGTCAATATAGTTTAGAAGATAACTAAACAGGGTTGTACATGGGACTGGCAGCTTCATTATGTAGCATCAGTTGATATAGATACGACTACTGCATGCACGTACACACTATCTTGACACATATTACCTATAATAGACCAATTGTAGTGGCGAGCCTACGCTTCCATTGAAGTGAAGTGAGGACATAAAGTATAGACTAGTCTTCTATCGAACCATCAGTAGATCATTAAAATTGTGAATTTGTTTTTTACATAATCTTTAGTAGAACATTAGAGTGCTATTATGATCTTCCTTTTGTAGATATTTAGTGTACTATTATGGTCGTTCTTGTACGTAACCTTTAGTAGAACATTAGTGTACTATTGTGATGTTCTTGTACATAACCTTTAGTAGAACATTAGTGTACTATTGTGATTTCTTGTACATAACCTTTAGTAGAGCATTAGTGTACTATTGTGATTTCTTGTACATAACCTTTAGTAGAACATTAGTGTACTATTGTGATGTTCTTGTACATAACCTTCAGTAGAACATTAGTGCACTCTTACAATTGTATCCAGAACCTGTATCTAAACAACCTGTATCTTAACAATAGTCTATCGCTATGATTCGTCGTCTTAAAGCTTGAAGTCATCCACTAGTGACCTGTTTGATCTTCATTGTCAATTCTAGTCAACCATGAATTTCCCTACACCCTTTCTTTAATTGAAATTCCTAACATTAATATTTAAATACTTTCCTGCAGCTTTTTAAAATTGGTCACCATTAGACTCAGCACATCACAAGCTGACTTGACTATTCTCTATGTGGCACAACTCACCATCGCAATATCTTAAATGGCCCAACTTACCATCGCGATATCTCTAAATGACACACATTATCGTCGAGGTACTCTAAATGACTAAATTTACCATCGTGAAATCTCTAAATAACTCAACTGACTATCGAGACATCTCTAATTAACTAAACTTACCAACGCGATATCTCTCGCTGACTAAACTTTTCCTCGCGATATCTCTCGTTGACTGAACTTACCCTCTCGATATCGCTCGTTGACTGAACTTACCCTCGCGATATCTCTCGTTGACTGAACTTACCCTCGCGATATCGCTCGTTGACTGAACTTACCCTCGCGATATCGCTCGTTGACTGAACTTACCCTCGCGATATCGCTCGTTGACTGAACTTACCCTCGCGATATCGCTCGTTGACTGAATTTACCCTCGCGATATCGCTCGTTAACTGAACTTACCCTCGCGATATCTCTCGTTGACTGAACTTTCCCTCGCGATATCGCTCGTTTACTGAATTTTCCCTAGCGATATCGTTCGTTGACTGAACTTACCAAGTGTTGCTTAATGTTCTCCACCAGGCATGGCAACAGCGCGGTGCCACCAACCTCTGCTGAGATTTCTGTCTCCGATGTAAGCAAGTAAGTGCTGTCTTCCCCTTTATGAATACAAATGTCACAAAGATAAATCGATAATTATCAAAGGGCTGAGAACTTAAAATAAATAATGAAAACACAAAACCTGAATTATGTATCACATAAAATCTATTGCAACGTGACGTAAATCTGATATTTCCCTGTAATTTATCGGTTGTTGGGAAAGTAAAACCACAGCGGATATGGCTTTTCACCCGAAACCCGAGTGGGGCTAACCACTGCAAGCATGCCGTCAACGGCTATTAAATAAGGTCGTGCATGAGGATTGCAAAATAAAAAAATTAATGATTTTGAAGTGGATCCTGTAAAGCAAAGAACAGGACTACTGGAACCGACCAAAAATGTTGTAAATGGTGATCAATTTGACTATATTCGGGCTAGCAATCTCATTATGTGAAACAAAGGGTACATTAATGCACCAGCACATAATGGTGACCACATGTCCAGTAAGAAGTAACAATTGTGAAATCATTAACTATCATTTAAATGGTGATGTGACATTATTAACCATTAGTTAAATAGTGATGTAACATCATTAACCATCAGTTAAATGGTGATGTGACATCATTAACCATCAGTTAAATGGTGATGTGACATTATTAACCATTAGTTAAATAGTGATGTAACATCATTAACCATCAGTTAAATGGTGATGTGACATCATTAACCATCAGTTAAATGGTGATGTGACATTATTAACCATTAGTTAAATAGTGATGTGACATTATTAAGCATCAGTTAAATGGTGATGTGACATTATTAAGCATCAGTTAAATGGTGATAATGTGATGCCGATGCTGCAGTAGAGACGGCGAGAGAACGGTCAAGTTTCCAGATGAGCAGAACGCGAGTGTGTACAAACAACTAGCTAAAGAAACCATTAGTATCCATAACGTGGCCAAAGAAGCAGCACAGTGAATGAGCTGACAACAGCCAGCGACTCTTAGAAGACATATCAGGGTCAGTTAACTCGAGCTCAACAAGACCCTATTCCCCCTTCAACCGGCGGCCCTGGAAACAGACTGCACTAGTGTAGTCTGGCTTAGAGAATATAGACCGCAGAAAAAAGGCAAACCAAGTACCCAGAAAAGGCAGCTGAAACCGGATGTGTAGGACTGAAAGGGGCAAACTACGACATCCAACAACGCCCTGTTCAGGACGAATGCCAAGGAAAAAGAAATACCTTTCATGTTCGCCATTGACTGAACCAGATTGCACACCTATATCTGTGTCAAGATACTGATTACAGAAAACTGACAACTTCGGAACAGTGAGTTATAAACAAGATATGCTGGTAACGAGATGACAGATGCAAGCAAGTTGTGTTATATGGCCTGGTCTCCGTGGTGGGTGTCGCCACTGTGACCCACGTAGTGGAGAACCTGCTGTGAAGTCTGTAACTGCACAAACAGGAAGATCCATACAGCTTCACCATCTTTATTTCTCTATCAGTTATTCTTCCTCCTCTTCTTCAGTGTCTGTCTTAAAAGAACGTTGTATCGCAGATTGCAACGAGGCTGCGATATCTGCGCCGTTTGGCCCGATGCATCCGGTTTCAGCACTAAATTTTTTGGGATCGAGTTTGCCTGCCCATTCGATTCTTACTCTCTTAGCCAGCCTGCATGGCTGCAGTTTGTTTTCAGAGCCGCCACTTGAAGAGAAATAGAGCTATAGGCATTGATGCAAGTAATCAGCTGTATTGTTGTTGGTTGCAGTCAGCTCATTCACTGCTGCAACTCCACCCCCTCCATTGGATATAAGAGAAACCATACAAATTCGCCAAGAGTGAACGGCTCACTACAAGAAACATTGAACAACAGCAGCAACATAATAACTGAGCAGATTCACTGATCAAATGGCGGATTGTGTGGTGAAACTGTCATTGATACGGCTCGCAATAAAGTCCGGATCGTAAAACTAAAATTACCCTTTAAAAGAGGTATCACCAGAAAAAGATTGCATTGAAGTAGAATCCACTTGACATTTAGGCGCAAAATACAATACAACGTACAACGACATATAATAATGGCGAAAGCAAGGAAAGAAAAAAAAAGTAAAGCCAAAGTAGTGTTCCCACGTTGTAACAGAACCATTAAACCTCATACTCACTGAGTTACTGTGACACTGAGTCATTCACTGACATCTCACAATCACTGCGTCACTGAAACTTTGAGTCACTCACATGAGTGTGTTAATGTGATCATCCCACGCGCACATAGTATCGCTTGCTCAAGTACTTTCGTCACTCAATCGACTCATTCATATACACTGCTTAAACTCTCACTCACACCAGATGAATTACTCACCGAGTCCCAACAAATGAACAGCTCACTCATCAGCACTTACTAGCTCGTGTATTCATAATTGTCACAAGCTTACATGAGTACCTGGGGGCAGTGTGGGTTAGGTGTGAAACATCTGTATCCCAACACGACGGTTCACAATCAAAACACGACGGTTCACAATCCCAACACGATGGTTCACAATCCCAACATGATGGTTCACAATCACGCGGCATCCAATTTGACAGACACGGGGTGTTTTCTTGGTACCCTCGCTTCTGCACGAACGAGAAGTAGCAACAACCTATCGTACTGCACACTTGCAAAGAAGTTAGTAGCAGCCACATAGGTTGGCCGCTGTAAGGACGAAGGTTTCCAAAGGACATGTTACTTACTTTCAAGAGTACCAATTAGCCAGACCAGTTACTCATTTTAAACGTAGACCAACTCACTCATTGTCATGCAGTTTGTTGACCAACTCACTCATTGTCATGCATTTTGTTGACCAACTCCCTCATTGTCACGCAGTTTGAAGTATCTATTCACACACACAGCGGTTAAGAGTGTGTCGCTTTCAGTGCAAAAATACTGCTTCCATCCCTGGGGATGACACGCTCAATACGCAGCTATAAACAGTTACAGCATAGAAAGACAAGGCGACGAAGAAGGGTCCTAATCATCTAGCCTCAGAAAGTTATATGGCCTAGTAAAATGAAGACTCTAAACTTCATTCCTGATGGTGGTGTCTGCAATAAGATTAGCATTACCCTCTTTTTTTTTACACACAGCTCTTTTTACTCACACGCTTCCTCACTCACTCGCCCACTCACGAACCATCACGCTCATTCACACACTCCTGCACACGCCAGAAGTGAAGACATTACAAAAAGGACATATTTGGCCGCCAAATCAGATTTTCAAAACCCTTAAGGTCGGATTTTCGCTGGAGATTTTAAAAAGCTGTTTTCCCAAAGATCTCCTGTGATGATGTGTGAAATTCTTTCAGGTCTAGGGGAGTTAATCTTGTCAGCTCCTGGGAATATCAATACTAGCCACGTGCTTGCCACACAGGGAAGCCCTTGACATTTTGGACAGAAGAAGCATGTTTAGGGTTGGGTTAAGTTCAGATACATCTCTGTCAAGTTAATCTCAGGTACAATTCTAGAACCTTTGTCACAATTACATCTCCTTGAGATTAATCTCAAATACATTTCTATAAAGTTTATCTTAGATACATCTCACTGAGGTTAATCTCAGGTACATCTCTTTAAAGTTGATCTTTGTAGGAGTAATATCCTAAGCATCTTTCGAGGCGAAGATGCGGTAGTGAATGTGCTGACAGCAGCCAGCGACTATAATGTGCTTTAAAGGTCGTGCCTCTTTTCACTATTTTATAACCTAACAACCATTGAACAGAAATGGATGACATTCAGAACGGAACATGTGATAAAAAATTTTAGTGCAAAGAAGGAGGTGATTTTTATTTGTGGTTCTTTATGGTAAACAAAAAACCGGCACTCGTAAACAGAACATACATTTTCATTTGTTACAAAATCTTAGACGTATTGGTTTGGTATGTAGTCTTGAAAACATTAATTTGCATATGTTTTGTTTATTTCTGCAAGACTTACAACAAAAAGTAATCATTTTCAACAGATATAAAGGAACTTCTGGTGTTCTGAATACGGCAGGACAGAAATTGATAATAACACATACTGGTAACAGACAACACGACCATCGAGACTACCAAAAATATATGAATAGCGATATATTTAGAGAGTGGATTTATTTGAAGGTTGCAGCACAGTCCACAATCCCTACGTACCGGGTTCGAATCCCCCTGCGTCCAGTTTGGACCATCGGTCCGATCGCACGAGTGCCTGCATTCTGAATTACCTTCAGTTGTCTTAACTGATAGTTTTGCCACTGATCTAAGGTAGCCCAGGACGAGAGAGGTGTTGATGGCCAGAGCAATTTCTTTCTCACTCTATAATCCAAATACAGCTCATGTTACATCATCAAGGAAAAAAACCGTCTGATGATGTTCGCCATCATCGCTTGCGATAGGCGACGACTAGAAGAGAGTGGATTGAGAAAACTCTTTCGTTTTTAAAATTGGACAATGCAACATGTCACAAAACTATGAAACAAGAGAACAAAATGCTTAAATCATCGAGTACAGAAGATGCAAAAAAGTTAGGGCTCAAAAATGAGCAAAAAAAAATTGAAAGGAATGTATCTAAAACCGGATTTATTTTCCCTTATAATGCACACACAAAATAGAAAAATATTTCATATTTACAAAATATTAATGGAGCATGGACATCCCCACTAAATGCTCAATAGAATTAGTGTGAACATCCACACTAGATGCGCAATAGAATTAGCGTGAACATCCAAACTAGATGCCCAATAGAATTAGTGTGGACATCCACACTAGATGCTCAATATAATTAGTGTGGACATCCCCACTAGATGCTCAATAGAATTAGCGTGAACATCCACACTAGATGCTCAATAGAATTAGCGTGACGTGGACACCCACACTAGATGCTCAATAGAATTAGTGTGGACATCCACACTAGATGCTCAATAGAATTAGTGTGGACATCCACACTAGATGCTCAATAGAATTAGCGTGGCGTCGACATCCACACTAGAAGCTCAATAGAATTAGCGTGAACATCCACACTAGATGCCCAATAGAATTAGCGTGAACATCCATACTAGATGCCTAATAGAATTAGCGTGGACATCCACACTAGATGCTCAATAGAATTAGCGTGACGTGGACACCCACACTAGATGATCAATAGAATTAGTGTGGACATCCACACTAGATGCTCAATAGAATTAGCGTGACGTGGACATCCACACTAGATGCTCAATAGAATTAGTGTGGACATCCACACTAGATGCTCAATAGAATTAGTGTGGACATCCACACTAGATGCCCAATAGAATTAGCGTGGCGTCGACATCCCCACTAGATGCTCAATAAAATTAGCGTGACGTCGACATCCCCACTAGATGCTCAATAAAATTAGCGTGGCATCGACATCCACACTAGATGCTCAATAGAATTAGCGTGAACATCCCCACTAGATGCTCAATAGAATTAGCATGACGTCGACATCCACACTAGATGCTTAATAGCATTAGCGTGGCGTCGACATCCACACTAGATGCTCAATAGAATTAGCGTGGCGTCGACATCCACACTAGATGGTCAATAGAATTAGCGTGAACATCCCCCACTAGATGCTCAATAGAATTAGCGTGAACATCCCCCACTAGATGCTCAATAGAATTAGCGTGACGTGGACATCCACACTAGATGCTCAATAGAATTAGCGTGGCGTGGACATCCGCACTAGATGCTCAATAGAATTAGTGTGGACATCCACACTAGATGCTCAATAGAATTAGTGTGGACATCCACACTAGATGCCCAATAGAATTAGTGTGGACATCCACACTAGATGCCCAATAGAGTTAGCGTGGCGTCGACATCCCCACTAGATGCCCCATAGAATCAGCGGGGCGTGGACATCTACACTAGATGCTCAATAGAATTAGTGTGGACATAAATTAAAGGATACGTGACAGCTGAAAAAAACCCATTCACACTGTGCAATGTTCACGAACGTACATATGCTGCAATCTCAAAATAGACAAGGATTATTGGGCTACATGTGAGGACCACGTCTTACAAGAGGAAGGGAACTATTTTAAAGATAACTGATTGCGTTTTGTACAATCATGAACAGTCATCATTATGTTAGACTCGCCTGACTGAATGAGTTTAAATATAGATGACATGTACTTTTAACAGAAAACATCTGACCAAGAAATTTACGGACAAGAAGGTATGTACATATAATGTTGAATATATTTTCGTACCAGAACTTTTCATCATCTTTAAAAGCAGTTCCTTTTCAGGATCACTTCTGTACATCAAGAAAATATTTCTTCAGAACTGAATATAAAATATTCTTTTCTGCTCCATAAACTGTTTATACATGTGAATCCATTCTTCTACTTCTGTTGTTTAATTTCTCATCTACACACGAACCGTTTGTGATTCAATACATTTCGCCGCAATAAGCACTTTTAAAATAATATACACACGAACAAGAAGCGTTTGAAGCGTATTATTCGGTCCTCACATTCATTAGTACTTGTAATGGGAATTGAAGATACTCCTAAAAAAGGAACAATTTGAAACTACATGATATTTTTGAGGCGTAAAGTTATTATTTCGCCTACACAGTTCAAAGAAACTTGCCATTTTAAGAAAGTGGCAGTATGTACAGTTATATGAATTACAAAATCTTAATGTCATAGGACATGGAAAACCACATGCAACAATTAATAGAGATATGTGCAAGTAGATATTAGAGGAAAGACTCTTTTCGGTCTTTAACTGACAGCCCTGGAAAAAGACTGCAGTAATGCAGCCTGGCTAAGAGATTATGGATCGAAAAGGGAGGGCATAACCACGTTTTATGAATTCGGGCCGAAAGGTGCAAATATCGGAGCCTCGCTGTAAACTGTGACACGATGTCACAAATGTTCTTTTCAAGACGAACGTCAAAGTAAAAGGAGGATATACATTTATGTAAGAGTGATCTCATATAGCTCTCTGGGTCGAGAATGATGTCATGATAAGCTCCCACGTTTCGTGCCACCTCCGTGAATGATGTCATAACAAGCTCCCACGTTTCGTGCCACCTCGGTGAATGATGTCATAACAAGCTCCCACGTTTCGTGCCACCTCGGTGAATGATGTCATGACAAGCACCCACTTTTCGTGCCACCTCAGTGAATGATGTCATGACAAGCACCCACTTTTCGTGCCACCTCCGTGAATGATGTCATGACAAGCTCCCACGTTTCGTGCCACCTCGGTGATTGATGTCATAACAAGCTCCCACGTTTCGTGCCACCTCGGTGAATGATGTCATGACAAGCTCCCACTTTTCGTGCCACCTCAGTGAATGATGTCATGACAAGCACCCACTTTTCGTGCCACCTCCGTGAATGATGTCATGACAAGCTCCCACGTTTCGTGCCACCTCCGTGAATGATGTCATGACAAACTCCCACGTTTCGTGCCACCTCCGTGAATGATGTCATGACAAGCTCCCACGTTTCGTGCCACCTCGGTGAATGATGTCATGACAAGCTCCCACGTTTCGTGCCACCTCGGTGAATGATGTCATGACAAGTTCCCACGTTTCGTGCCACCTCGGTGAATGATGTCATGACAAGCTCCCACGGCATGCGTTTCGTGCCACCTCTGACAGTAAAGCCCACCTGGTGACCTTGACATGGCATACTTATTTCTACTAACAGCCGGAGAGGCGACCGGCGAGCATCTGGCGCTTTAAATCCGCATAAGTGCTTCAGGTAAAGGAGGCACATCAGCACTGACAGGCAGTTCTGATTTCAAAACAACCCGTTACAAAGCCCCGAAAATGTTTTGCGAGTAACAGGTTGTAGTCAGGAGAACAGAATGCGGTGTGTCGTAGTTTACAGATTGACAGCGATATTTGCACCATTCGGTTAGACACATCCGACTTCAGCATGACAATTTTAGATACCAGGTTTGCCTTCCCTATTTGATCCCTTCTCCTTAGCCAGTCTATTCTGTTCCAGTATATTATGTTGCAGTCTGTAAGTTAGGATCACCACGTAAAGGTGGAGCAGGGTCTTTGCAGCTCTTCGTCGCGGGAGCTGACGCTAGACGTCAACTCGGCGTAGCTGGCGATGACGCTAGAAGTCAACTCGGCGTAGCTGGCGTTGACGCTAGAAGTCAACTCGGTGTAGCTAGCGATGACGCAAGAAGTCAACTCTGCGTAGCTGGCGATGACGCTAGAAGTCAGCTCTGCGTAATTGGCGATGACGCTAGAAGTCAGCTCTGTGCAGCTGGTGATGACGCTAGAAGTCAGCTCTGCGTAGCTGGCGATGACGCTAGAAGTCGGCTCTGCGTAGCTGGCGATGACGCTAGAGTCAGCTCTGCGTAGCTGGCGATGACGCTAGAAGTCAGCTCTGTATAGCTGGCGATGACGCTAGAAATCAACTCGGCGTAGCTGGCGATGACGCTAGAAGTCAACTCGGCGTAGCTGGCGTTGACGCTAGAAGTCAACTCGATGTAGCTAGCGATGACGCTAGAAGTCAACTCTGCGTAGCTGGCGATGACGCTAAAAGTCAGCATTGGATCGCTGACCTCTACAGCTCATGCACTGCTCATCGTCCTGATCCCAGACATTTCAGAAACTGCTTCAATCTGCTGCCGCGTGAACTCTGCGGACTTCATTGTATTACCTGAGCTAACATCCTGACTTCAGAAGTCCCCATTGTCAGAACATGAGATATTGATAAGAGCAACGTTCTGATACTATCAACCAACCAATGACCCTTAGATGATGACACAACAATGAATGAGTTAGCAATGAACAGATTCCCGAAGTCTAAAATCACACACAAGTGGAATAAGAAAGAGAGAGACATGTGCCCAGCAGCTATAGGAACCATCACATTTCTTGCGCTTCCTCATCTGGATGCAGAAAATGAATACATATGGATCATTTTGGAGTGCAGTAATGTCGGTTCTATGTAGTATGGCATTGCACCTAATGTAAGGTCAATTTCACTTACAAATCTCTGTAAGGTTAAGCTTACTTTCATCTCTGTGGGAAAAGCTTAGATAAATCTTGGCTTTGGCTGTCCACTTACATTTATTTGAGAGAGAGAGAGAGAGAGAGGGAGAGAGAGAGAGAGACATAGCTTATAGCGAACTCTGCATGTTCAGCTTTAGGCATATGTTTAATCCTATTAGATAATTATTATAGATAATCCGTAAACCAGACTAACTTAAACGAATAAACCAGACTAACTGAAACCCATACACCAGACTAACTGAAACCCATAAACCAGACTAACTGAAACCCATAAACCAGACTAACTGAAACCCATAAACCAGACTAACTGAAACCCATAAACCAGAGTAACTGAAACCCATAAACCAGACTAACTGAAACCCATAAACCAGACTACCTGAAACCCATAAACCTGACTAACTGAAACCCATAAACCAGACTAACCGAAACCTATAAACCAGACTAACTAAAACGCGTACACCAGACGAATGAAAGCCTGTGGAAAACGACATAAAAAGGCACCTTGAGAAAAGCACACAAGTAAATGAAATTGTTCATGGGCTACGAATCAATGTCAGGTAATGTATGATAATCAATGAACTAATTCTAACTCTCATTCATTTCACGTCCTTGGTGACACGCGGCCTGGGAAAAGCATTGACATATTTCAAAACTAAAACACATATGGTACAACAATGAGGGAAGCACAATGTATTCTGTACAAAAGTGAGGGAAACACAATGTATTCTGTACAAAAGTGAGGGAAACACAATGTATTCTGTACAAAAGTGAGGGAAACACAATGTATTCTGTACAAAAGTGAGGGAAACACAATGTATTCTGTACAAAAGTGAGGGAAACACAATGTATTCTGTACAAAAGTGAGGGAAACACAATGTATTCTGTACAAAAGTGAGGGAAACACAATGTATTCTGTACAAAAGTGAGGGAAACACAATGTATTCTGTACAAAAGTGAGGGAAACACAATGTATTCTGTACAAAAGTGAGGGAAACACAATGTATTCTGTACAAAAGTGAGGGAAACACAATGTATTCTGTACAAAAGTGAGGGAAACACAATGTATTCTGTACAAAAGTGAGGGAAACACAATGTATTCTGTACAAAAGTGAGGGAAACACAATGTATTCTGTACAAAAGTGAGGGAAACACAATGTATTCTGTACAAAAGTGAGGGAAACACAATGTATTCTGTACAAAAGTGAGGGAAACACAATGTATTCTGTACAAAAGTGAGGGAAACACAATGTATTCTGTACAAAAGTGAGGGAAACACAATGTATTCTGTACAAAAGTGAGGGAAACACAATGTATTCTGTACAAAAGTGAGGGAAACACAATGTATTCTGTACAAAAGTGAGGGAAACACAATGTATTCTGTACAAAAGTGAGGGAAACACAATGTATTCTGTACAAAAGTGAGGGAAACACAATGTATTCTGTACAAAAGTGAGGGAAACACAATGTATTCTGTACAAAAGTGAGGGAAACACAATGTATTCTGTACAAAAGTGAGGGAAACACAATGTATTCTGTACAAAAGTGAGGGAAACACAATGTATTCTGTACAAAAGTGAGGGAAACACAATGTATTCTGTACAAAAGTGAGGGAAACACAATGTATTCTGTACAAAAGTGAGGGAAACACAATGTATTCTGTACAAAAGTGAGGGAAACACAATGTATTCTGTACAAAAGTGAGGGAAACACAATGTATTCTGTACAAAAGTGAGGGAAACACAATGTATTCTGTACAAAAGTGAGGGAAACACAATGTATTCTGTACAAAAGTGAGGGAAACACAATGTATTCTGTACAAAAGTGAGGGAAACACAATGTATTCTGTACAAAAGTGAGGGAAACACAATGTATTCTGTACAAAAGTGAGGGAAACACAATGTATTCTGTACAAAAGTGAGGGAAACACAATGTATTCTGTACAAAAGTGAGGGAAACACAATGTATTCTGTACGAACATTCAGAGAAAAACAAGTTATTTTGGCTAGTTTGGAGAGTATCATGTTTCGGACCAACCAAAATGCTTATAATTCTTGAATTCGTGAAAAAGTGAAGTAGTCCTATCTATATTTTTCTCAGAATCCCCGAGAACACCAATTTTGTATTATTATTCTTGTATTCCTGTCACATTTATATGGCCAATGTGTCTAGGACAGGGAGGAAGAGGCAAGAACCAATGTGCCAGGCAATTTTGACGGAATCCCAGGCACAGGAGCTCACAAAATTAAATACAAGATAGAATACAACTACATAATAAATTTAAAAAAAAACTACAATGTGTTGCTAACCATTGCTGACAAGAGAGAAATGATTTCGTCAAATCTATGATCATGCAAGTAAAACATGAATTCGGACCAACTCAGAATTGCGAAGACATTGTCAGTTGACGTGTTTGATAATGAGAAACTGAACGTTGGTCATAGGTTGTCACAAGTTAGTTAGTTACACAATGTCATGTAAGCAAGTAAACAGAAAGTGGATACAGAATTTGGTACCTTCCAGTACAAATGAACTTCGGATTATGTCTTCATTCTATATCCCGATAACTCTTAACTGTTTAATTTGTAATGAACAAGATTTTCTTAAATAATACAAAATGAAACGTCATGTTCAATCCAAACATGAACGCTATAGTTCACTGGAGAGACAAGGAAGATACGATCAAATTGCCCATGTAACGAAACTTTTGGAAGCAAAATGTATTTTCACTGCAAATAAATGTTAGAGAATGCTCTTCGTGCAAGCTATCTCATTAGTGACAAAATTACCAACAGTTCGAATCCATTTTCCGATGGAAAATTTGTAAAAGAGTGTTTCATTTAAGCTATTAAAGTGTTTTGCCTGATAAATGCAAGCTGTTTGAGTCAGCCATTTTTACAGACATAACTATCGGAAAACGCATAATGATAAAAGATGTAACATGAAAAAAAAAGCTAAAAAAAAAACAAACAGCGTGCCTTAAACTTCGCAGCATTTTAGGTCGCATTAGATTAACAGACACAATGCAGAATTCCTTACTTATTTAGTCGCTACTCGTTTTCCAGGAGGTGTAGCAGTTTTATAGCAGACAATGCAGTTGCTGACTTATTTAGTCGCTACTCGTTTTCCAGGAGGTGTAGCAGTTTTATAGCAGACAATGCAGTTGCTGACTCATTTAGTCGCTCCTCTTTTTCCCAGAGGTTTTGCGATTTCCAGAAAGAACGTCCGACTGTTCTACCTGCCGTCTTCCTCTTGTCCGCGGTCTCTTATAGACTATCCACAAATTCCTAGTTCGTATTTCGCGTGAGTCCGCCATCTTTACGATCTGTCCTATTTATTCCTTTGTTTACTTTTGTAGACACACATGTGTTTGGCTTGTTGTAGCTTTGCATGATGGAGGGGGTGTCTCCATGCAGGCCACCGTTTTTGGTCCATGGCTGTTTATTTTATATTCACATCTAACCTCCATATATAGATACCTTTCACGTTTTCCCCCACCCAGCTGACGCGCCTGATAGGGAGTACTGAAAAATCCTCAGCATCACGAAGGACATTTGGAGCGTTACAACCAGTCAATGGCATTATTGCAGGCGAGAAGATTTTCAAAGCGCTGGAGCTCGCTTTTAAAGATTTTGGACTAAGTTGGGACATCTTTTGTGGAGTGCAAACAGGCGGAGTTTCAGCTGTGATTGACCAAAATGTAGGTCTGGTTGGCAAAATTAAATTCTATTGGTCACATTTGAATTTCAGCCATTTTTATGTTTCATTCTTACACCGTGTAGCTCGTCGTTGTACCATGCGTGAACTTCACAAAACCAAGAGGACTCAACCATCGTCAGTTTCAAGAATTCCTTGAAGACTGAGTACGTACGAGTACAGCAAATTGCTTCACTATTGTGACGAACGTGGCTAAAGTTGAGAGAAAATGATAGAGCGATTTATAACCCATCTTTTCATGGACATGAAGGATAATCTAGTCAAAGAATTACCAGAGTCTCTGTGGATATGCCAGCTCGCTGTTCTGACAGGGTCAGAGATCCCGCAGGGACCTCGACAGGATCACAAGAATGATCCCAATATTGATTTCGAACCTCATTGAACCTTATGATCTCGTTGAAAGCTAATTGTAACTTGGTAGTAAGCAAGGAGATGGGTTGGAAAAAGAGATTAAATCAAGGTTCCAATAGAGGTTAAATGTATCGATCATTTCGAACAAAGCCGGCCTGGTTCCCAAATGGAACTTTTCATTGTCTCAAATCAGGTCAAGGCTAGGTAACGGTCTTTTATTATCGGCTATTATTATCAACGTTTACTATGGCTGTTCTAAATACTGTTCACGTGAACGTGGCATGTCAAATGTGGAAACGATCCTAGACTTCTATCAAGAATTCTGGGGAAAGTCATAATTGAGAATCAAATTGGAGGAATTAGCAAAACCAAATCCACCAGTTCTGTAGGGGCGAGTTGTCCAGGGAAAAGTGATGAGGGCAATTTTAAAAGAATGAGATAATCCAGAAATGGAGCTCTGTCGGATTAATGGTATGGATACTAATACGAATTGTCATACGAATTGTCTACGCAGTGGAGAGTTTGGACCATGTGACTACCGCTCAGCAAATCATGAAAGGAGGCGGAGTTTGGACCATGTGACTACCGCTCAGCAAATCATGAAAGGAGCGGAGTTTGGACCATGTGACTACCGCTCAGCAAATCATGAAAGGAGACGGAGTTTGGACCATGTGACTACCGCTCAGCAAATCATGAAAGGAAGCTGAGTTTAAAGAAGAAGATACAAATTGATGTTGCGAATGAGATTTGACAGAAACGCTTACCCGTTGTACTTATAGAATTCGTAGCTTTAACTCTATGAGAGGTGCTCTTCGGTGTGTCTGACAAAACTTACAGCGGTTTCAGAACATCGGTGAAGTTGAAGGTTTGCACTAAGTTGCATTTGAATTACACTGATTGACTGACTCCAGAATGACACTGATTAACTTACTCCAGAATGACACTAAATTACTCCAGTATGACACTGATTGACTGACTCCAGAATGACACTGAATGACTTCAATATGACACTGATTGACTGACTCCAGAATGACACTGATAGACTGACTTCATTATCTATCTGTCGTACATTAGTGTGTCTCGACCATTTCGTTGTCAGAAAAAGGTGTAGGTAAAAATCAGGATTGCACTCGATGATGGCACACCGCAGAACTGGAAAGATTAAATTTGTCAGAACGTCAGAGATCAGACAAGCTTCAAGAAACGAGAAACAAAAACCAAGAATTTAGTTAGATATTAGATGTTCTTAGCAGTATAAATAACTAAAATTGACCAGATATAAAACTGGATTTAAAGCACAGGGAAACCAACCGGCTAGATGCCAACACCCACTAGATAATAATAGCTTAGACTGTATTCATGCGATCCTATCAAGTTATAGAAATATACATTTGTATTTTATATTTGTGATGGAATAGGCTTTTGCGTTGAATATGCGGCTCAGAGGAGGAGGGAGAGGCTCACCCTGGGGGCAACTCTTCGCCTTTTCTCTCTTCCTCCCCTCACCTTGTTTCACTTGACTCTGTCATATAGTCACACTCTTGCACAACTTTCACACGCGCCCTCATGGTGAGGCCCTTCCATTGCACTTTGATTGGGTTAGCTTCTGAGGGCGCACACAAACATAGCATAGGTACATACAGACGCACACATTCATCCAAGCACTGGTTTATGCGTCCTGATATTGCCCAATGGACTACGGTCTGGGGTGAAAAATGGCGCGCTTCCGCCAGTAGAAACTAGTGAGGCAAACATCTAAGCAACAACAACAGCGTTGAATATGCACTTATGTTTTATGTGAGAGGGGAAGTAATTCGGTCAAAGTCCGCTATAGATATGTCAGCTATACGTCACAATAACAGTTGGTTACAGTGTCCAGAATATCAGGATAGCCAGTTGGGTTGAATGGGTCTGGTGCACGTTTATAGTTGACATGACTCAGAGTTTTAATGGTCTTAATCTCAAGTTACAGACACAAGAACAGCTGGTATGCCAATTCTACGGGAACGCCAAGGCTTCCAGAATAATCTGATGCTGTTGGAGAATCGCCTGCGTGACGGAATAACTAATTTCTTTGTAGGAATTAAAGAACAGAAGACATGTCTTTCATAAGATATGTCGACGTTCTTAATAATATTCACAGCCAGAACGTGGAACGATTCAAAGTTTTCGTATAAGAACGAATCAGGCTAAAGTGTTTCTTGATACTTTTTGATGATAACAATACTGCTTCCGTGGATATGCAAATAGAAAATAACGTGAGCAGGATATTCTAAAACCAAAGTAGAAGCGACTCGAGGATACTCTACTTATGTACATCTTACTTTCCCCGCCAAGAATCTCCAATGATCACGTCAAATGTCGATTAACTGACGTACATCTTGAGACAACACACACATTAAAGATATCCTAACACCACACCAGATTTGGACAGGCTTGTGAGAGCAGTGTATGCATAACCCTTCTCGTTAAATATGTAAGCTACTCATTTATAATGTATTTATCTACATCCCCGTCCTCTCTCTATCTCTCTCTCTCTCTCTCTACGCCACTTTATCTCAATAATGTTTACATTATACTAGCTTGTGCATGCAAATTAAGTTATTTATAGAAGATCTTCAATAGGTGAGTTTTTCCGCCATCTGCATACTCACATTTGTCAGGCCTAGCCCTTAGTATGTTATAGGTTGCCTACCCATGGTCTAGGACGGTCTACAAACTGAACAAGCTTTTAGCCTACGTGAATCTCGGGGGGTGGGGGGTGAGAGGAAGGAGGAGGTTAAGGGGGAGGGGGGGGGGGGGAGTGTCAGATAGCTGACCCGAAATGCGAGCAAAAAAGAGTACATTTAATCTGCCATATTAACATTTGAAATAGGGTAAACCAAATATGTTAACAGCTAAAGAAATTAGAACAAAACAATGTACTCATGAAGTAAGGTAGAACAAAATTATCACCGTTCGAAAGTAATGTGGAACAAAACCATAACCGTTGAGAGTAATGTACAACAAAACTGTTACTCTCGAAATTAATGTATAACAAAGCTGTTATCATAGAAAAATAATGTACAACAAAACTGTTATCAACGAAAGAAATGTACACCAAAACTATTACCCTCAAAAGTAATATACAACCACTTTTAACATTGAAAGTAATGTGAAATAAATCTATTACCATCGAAAATAATGTAAAACAAAACTGTTACCATCGAAAGTAATGCAGAACAAAGCTATTATAATCGAAAAATAATATCAAATAGTAACATCTGAAGTAATGTAAAAAAATAAGACTGTTAACGTCTGAAATAACATAGAACAAAACTATCACGAAAGTAATACAAAACTAAACTTTTAGTTTTCTGAAGTAATGTAGAAGAAAATGATTAATATCTGAAGTAATGAAGAGTAAACAAAACTGTAAAAGTCTGAACTGAAATTGTTAACATCGGGACTATTAAAAACTGAAATTGTTAAAATCGGGACTAGTGAAAACTGAAATTGTTAAAATCGGGACTAGTGAAATCTGAAATTGTTAAAATCGGGACTAGTGAAATCTGAAATTGTTAAAATCGGGACTAGTGAAAACTGAAATTGTTAAAATCGGGACTAGTGAAAACAGAAATTGTTAAAATCGGGACTAGTGAAAACTGAAATTGTTAAAATCGGGACTAGTGAAAACTGAAATTGTTAAAATCGGGACTAGTGAAAACTGAAATTGTTAAAATCGGGACTAGTGAAAACTGAAATTGTTAAAATCGGGACTAGTAAAAACTGAAATTGTTAAAATCGGGACTAGTGAAAACTGAAATTGTTAACATCGGGACTATTAAAAACTGAAATTGTTAAAATCGGGACTAGTGAAAACTGAAATTGTTAAAATCGAGATTAGCGAAATCTGAAATTGTTAAAATCGGGACTAGCGAAAACTGAAATTGTTAAAATCGGGAGTAGTGAAAACTGAAATTGTTAAAATCGAGATTAGCGAAAACTGAAATTGTTAAAATCGGGACTAGTGAAAACTGAAATTGTTAAAATCGAGATTAGCGAAAACTGAAATTGTTAAAATCGGAACTAGTGAAAACTGAAATTGTTAAAATCGAGATTAGCGAAAACTGAAATTGTTAAAATCGGGACTAGCGAAAACTGAAATTGTTAAAATCGGGACTAGTGAAAACTGAAATTGTTAAAATCGAGATTAGCGAAAACTGAAATTGTTAAAATCGGGACTAGTGAAAACTGAAATTGTTAAAATCGTGATTAGCGAAAACTGAAATTGTTAAAATCGGAACTAGTGAAAACTGAAATTGTTAAAATCGAGATTAGCGAAAACTGAAATTGTTAAAATCGGGACTAGCGAAAACTGAAATTGTTAAAATCGGGACTAGTGAAAACTGAAATTGTTAAAATCGAGATTAGCGAAAACTGAAATTGTTAAAATCGGGACTAGTGAAAACTGAAATTGTTAAAATCGGGACTAGTGAAAACTAAAACTGTAACATCGGGACTATTAAAAACTGAAATTGTTAAAATCGGTACTAGCGAAAACTGAAACTAACATCGAGACTATTAAAAACTGAAATTGTTAAAATCGGGACTAGTGAAAACTGAAATTGTTAAAATCGAGATTAGCAAAAACTGAAATTGTTAAAATCGGGACTAGTGAAAACTGACATTGTTAAAATCGAGATTAGCGAAAACTGAAATTGTTAAAATCGGGACTAGCGAAAACTGAAATTGTTAAAATCGGGACTAGTAAAAACTGAAATTGTTAAAATCGGGACTAGTGAAAACTGAAATTGTTAAAATCGAGATTAGCGAAAACTGCAATTGTTAAAATCGGGATTAGTGAAAACTGAAATTGTTAAAATCGGGACTAGTGAAAACTAAAACTGTAACATCGGGACTATTAAAAACTGAAATTGTTAAAATCGGGACTAGTGAAAACAGAAATTGTTAAAATCGAGATTAGCGAAAACTGAAATTGTTAAAATCGGGATTAGTGAAAACTGAAATTGTTAAAATCGGGACTAGTGAAAACTGAAATTGTTAAAATCGAGATTAGCGAAAACTGAAATTGTTAAAATCGGGACTAGCGAAAACTGAAATTGTTAAAATCGGGACTAGTGAACACCTAAATGCATACTGCGTTGGCTAGGAGGAAGACAACACAGAAACTACGGAGTGAAATCACCTGCTTGAATGTTGAGTGTGAGGGTTTCAGCCAGGTAGACCTGTCCACTCGCACGGCACTGGTACTCTCCAGCATCCTCAAGTTTGACGTTCTTAATCGTTAGGACCGACTTGTTATCGGTGACATTGACCTTGTACTTGTGACGAGTGTTGAACCGAGTGTTACCCACAGATATGGGATATGGGTCTGATAACTTGCTCCATATGATCTGATTTGAGAGGAACACAAAGACATGCGGATCATCAATAAGTTATTGTCAAACGATCAAAGATATTATTCACGAGAGAGGTATCGGTGGTCAACGGTTTCCAAACCGGCTATCTGGTCAAGGAGACAATGGTTCAAAACTCCATCAAGTCATATATTTTTTAATGTGTGTGGGGGATTGTGGGGGGGGGGGGGGGTGTTAGTGAGGTAAAATACAAACCTATTATATACACTTCGTGAGGACTGCCAGGGCAAACGATCTTTATTCCTCAGCTCTATATTTTTTCTAACTATCAGTGATAGGAATAAACGCTCCAATTATTAGTTTTTCTTCAACGCGATACTCACCAACTTCCCCCCCCCCCTCTAAGGAGGACATCTCTGCCATTGCACTTTGTGTTGCTTCATTGTTGTGGTTCTGTAACAGTTCTTTTACAACATGAGGTTGCTAGCTTTATGAGTAGCCGTCCTGCCGAATTGTTGTCAGATCTCACCACAGGACGCGGCCAGCATAATGTAGTTTGTAATTGTGATAAGCGGGAGTGGGGTGTGGGGCGGGTGGTGGGAGGGGGGGGGGGTGGGGAAGCAGGTACCCTTTTGATGACACAGTAACACAGGACTGTAACTGACATTCATTCCTGGTTTGGACTTTCATTTCATTCATTGTTTTCTTTGGCGTTGTTCTCTTTGCATTATTTTTTTGGTGGTTTTCTTCGCCATTGTTTTCCTTGACATTGTTTTCCTCGCCATTGTTTTCCTTGCCATTGTTTTCCTTGCCATTGTTTTCCTCGCCATTGTTTTCCTCGCCATTGTTTTCCTCGCCATTGTTTTCCTCGCCATTGTTTTCCTCGCCATTGTTTTCCTTGCCATTGTTTTCCTTGCCATGGTTTTCCTCGCCATTGTTTTCCTTGCCATTGTTTTCTGTGACATTGTTTTCCTCGCCATTGTTTTCCTTGCCATTGTTTTCCTCGCCATTGTTTTCCTCGCCATTGTTTTCTTTGACATTGTTTTCCTCGCCATTGTTTTCCTCGCCATTGTTTTCCTTGCCATTGTTTTCTGTGACATTGTTTTCCTCGCCATTGTTTTCCTTGCCATTGTTTTCCTCGCCATTGTTTTCTGTGACATTGTTTTCCTCGCCATTGTTTTCCTCGCCATTGTTTTCCTTGCCATTGTTTTCTGTGACATTGTTTTCCTCGCCATTGTTTTCTGTGACATTGTTTTCCTTGCCATTGTTTTCTGTGACATTGTTTTCCTCGTCATTGTTTTCCTTGCCATTGTTTTCTGTGACATTGTTTTCTGTGACATTGTTTTCTGTGACATTGTTTTCCTCGCCATTGTTTTCTGTGACATTGTTTTCCTTGACATTGTTTTCTGTGACATTGTTTTCCTTGCCATTGTTTTCTGTGACATTGTTTTCCTCGCCATTGTTTTCCTCGCCATTGTTTTCTGTGACATTGTTTTCCTTGCCTTTGTCTTAGACCGGTGTTATTTGGTCTCCTCATCGTCTTCTGTCATGTGACTTCGAAACCAACGCGTGCGCCTTTGTGGACACTGTCTGCTCATTGTTACCATTGATTCCCCGAACTTTATACACATAATACCTTTGATACATCGACCTTTAAACATTTAATATATTTGATATCCCGAAACATACAAACTTGTATACACATGTTATCGTTGGCGAGCGATACAATTATTTTTCAGTCCAAAAAATGCTGTCGAAAACGTCATTATTACATAGAATATGATAAATCCCCTTTCAATGTACATATTTTGACACATATACCTTCTTCTATTCACATAACCTGATTCAGATGCACTCTTGAATTCGCATTTTTTGACACAACTATCCTGCTATATTTACATAACCTGATTTAGTTATAATATTTGGTTACAAGAACTTGACCAAACGTCATCTTTGCTTTCTAAATAGTATTGATAATTCCTTTAACTTCACGCTGACGTCATTTTCTATTCCTTTAATTTCAAGCAAGCGTCATATCCGATTTCAAGAATTGGATAATTATGTCAGCTTTCATAAATAACCTTTTATGAAGGTATATTTAATTTACATTATATGATACCGATATTTTATTTTTCTTCGTTCGCCGTCACACATCCCCAGGAATGTCTGTAACAAAGGTGACAGTCAACTCAAGGTTTTCAACATCGTAGTCAGCAATCTCATGCATGGATACATTATGCAGTCGTGCGCCAATTCGTTCACTAATGAATGATGTGCACGTCTGAAAGAAATGTTCGGCTGAAATGGGGCAGGTGTCACGCGTGCACGATGCTCTGTGCAAAAACCACATTTAAAAAAGTGCGCAATGGTCATTTTATATCCTCTAATTGTTAGGTGTTTTTTTTATATCTAATATTAATACCAGTATCAAAATCAGTTCTCAGAACTTCATACAAGAGTCATCTTAAAAAAAAAAAGTCTTCTTTGATTACCAAATATTTTTTGTAATTCCTCGAAATTTGAATTATGTAGTTAGATGAAATTAGAATCGTGTAGTTAGATGAATTATAGTTCAAGGAGTTTTGAATCTTGTAGTTCAATGAGTTTTGAATCTTGTAGTTCAAGGAGTTTTGAATCTTGTAGTTTAAAGAGTTTTGAATCTTGTAGTTCAAGGAGTTTTGAATCTTGTAGTTCAAAGAGTTTTGAATTTTGTAGTTCAAGAAGTTTTGAATCGTACATTTAAATTCGTAAAGTTTGATACAAAATGTTAATTTTATATAAAATTGAAATAAACTTTGAAATCACTTGCAACAACAGAAATGAGATTCATAAGGAATTTTAGGCATTTCTTGAATAACTAATAAATCCAAAGAATGTACGATATTTCAAGAAACAAATCTGAAAATGTCTTTGATGTCGTAAAATTAGAAACATATAATTATTTGACTCAAAAAAGAAGAGCCTAGATAAAATTGTGACATGTGGAAAAGTTTGAGGTCAAGAAATATTGAGGGGGACAGAGCAAAAAAAAAATCAAAGATCCTGTGATAAATGACATCGAACAACAAAAGGCATTTGATGTACTGAGAAGAGCAACGGACAGATGAGAATTGATTGTAAACGTCACATGACACAACACTTGATGAATATATGTCATCATATTTATTCTTTATTTGACGAAGGTATCATTCAAGCTTTGTAGTTCGTGCTGAAGTAGCCTCTAGCAAGGTTGACAACCCAAATGTGTTTGTGGTTGAAATCATGACAAGGCAGAGACTACAGTTTCGGGAAGTAAAATTACTAACAAAATTCATGATGAAAACGGACGCACTGGTGTTTAAAGGTGTTAAATTAACACGAGAAACAAAAAACGAGAAACAAAATGAGAGATTTGTCGTATGTGAAGTAAAAGAAAGCACCTACCCGCCTAGCTCCTAGATCTTTAACTGTACACGTCATCTCAGCATCTCTACCGAATGCATGTGATATCTGGATTCCCTTTTCATCTAATGGTGTCATGGCGGCTGAGACTAGACAACAATCATTAACAGAGAATTATTAATGGAAAAATAACATGGAACAAATAACACTGAACAACAGGCAAATTGTTTTTGAAATGGAAAAAGTACATCTTTATTAATTCATTACTTTTGAAGATGAACATTACAATATCATTTGTCGTTCTGCTCTTGGTTTAGAAACATGTTTTGATGAATAATCGACTCAGTCAACATTAAGTAGGTAGGTAGCCCTTTTTTCAATGCTGTATTTCTATTTCCATTTGCGCCGCATATAGTTAATTCAGGACAACGTGGCGTCATGGCCACTGACGACAGTTATGCAGTCGTTAGTTGTAAGTTTCGGAGTGTCAGGAAGCCATTTGAATGATTACTATTTACCACTGTGTCATGAATGCAACATAAGTGATCTCTCCAGTTTAAAGCCAGCTGTATTGATGCATAGAAACCGTGTCAATATTGTAGATACATTTAAAAAAAACTTTTGCGGGAAAGACAGCGAAAGAACTTTATTTTGAATGCAAGATTGGGGACCAGGACAATTTGCGGGCCCCACACATATGCCGAGGTACTGTGCAAGAAATTTCCGATGTGGCTGAAAGGCAAAACAGTGGCAATGCCAATTACTGTTTCTATGGTGTACAATCACGCACATGACTGTTACGTCTGCATGGTTCCATCTGTGTGTGCAGACATTACTAAGAGAAAATGTTGATCGAAGAGAACCCATACATACAATCTATTTACCAACAAGTTCTGCACAGAGAACCTTCAAATGAACTTTCCATCAATTTAGACGATGCTCGAGAGGAACCTAGCTCAGATTAGATGTCCTCACAGTGTTAACGGCTATCAAGAACCAGCGCAAAAATAACTCGGCGCTCTGGCACACTCACACGAACGCCTGTCCCAGTGCTTAGAAAAAAAGCATTGTCCAGTGGATACCGGCCCCCTGCAACATTCCAGGCAACGAGGCGGCTGACAGACTCGCCAGAGAGGAAGGGACACTGCAGCAGCGTGATAAAGAAGCCACATACGATGCGACAAAAGCAGCCATCAGGGCCACGCACAGAGCAATATGGAAAAATGACCACCTTGGCCACATAGAAAACGATGTCTACCACCAACTTTCCAGGCAAGACCTTGTGATCATTCTCCAGCTACGCACATGACACAACAGACTGAGATGTCATTTATACAATAAGTTGGCACTACAGACCTTTGTACCTGCCGTAATTCCCGCATGACAGCAGAACACATTTTGCAGTCCTGCCCATCGTATACCGGTACAAGAAGTAGGATTTGACAACATCCAGTATCCTTCCACGAAAAGGTGTACAGAAGTGTACGGAGCCTCGAGTCGCTTGCTGTCTTTGTTAGAGTCAGGGAAAGTCGAGGTTTGAAGACGAACGAGGAAGAAGAAGATTATCTGTAGCCTTCAGTCTGTGTTAATGATCCATACGTCTGCAATGGAGCATCATCTGCGCTACACATTCTCATTCAAGGAGATCTGGTCGATTTTGTTAGCGATCGGAAGTTGTGCAAAGCCAAAGCTGTGTTATTTGGATCAGAACAATGGAATGCTATCAAGGAAAATGTTCGAGCTACTTTGTTTTGCAGTCAGAAAGGAATATGAAATTGTCTTCTGCTCTGATGTAGATTGCCTGGAGAATGTTCCAGGAATTAAACATGACCTGCAAGAATGGCGACTATTAATAGTCTCCTTTAAATTCAGTCTCAAGGCGATGTTCTGCATAATGGAAACTGACTTCCGTTTAGTCCAATCGGACACACCATGTACATGAAAGCAACTTTCAATAACCTGCTTTAGAACTGTCTTCAATACAAGTGTTGCTGTTGTGACCTAAATGGTGTGGCTCTATTCGTCTGTAGCAGAGCTATACGCGGTGATGCTGTTTCTTATGTAAATGAGATAGCTGATCAAAGATATTGCACTAAGTGAAGAGAGGTTGGCCTCAGAGAACATCTATGAAGGTCGGAGAGAAGAATGTGCAACACCAAGCACTGACAGAAGCGCACAATATCCTGCTACCTCACCTTTACATCATTCGTTAATCAATTGTCACACATAGTAGCAGACCAGTCTCCTAGGTGACAATCTTACTTCACCTAATCCACATAGTTCTTTTTGGATCACAATGTTACAAAAGATGATCCACCAATTTACACGCTTTCTTCACAAAGTTTCAAAAGATACTTCACTAATTTACACTTTCTCTTCACAAGGTTACAAAAGATGCTTCACTAATTTACACGTTCTCTTCACAAAGTTACAAAAGATCTTCACTAATTTACACGTTCTCTTCACAAGGTTACAAAAGAGGCTTCACTAATTTACACGTTCTCTTCACAAAGTTACAAAAGATCTTCACTAATTTACACATTCTCTTCACAAAGTTACAAAAGAGGCTTCACTAATTTACACGTTCTCTTAACACAGTTACAACAGAGGCTATACTAATTTACACGTTCTATTAACAAAGTTACAACAGAGGCTACACTAATTTACACGTTCTCTTCACAAAGTTACCAAAGATCTTCACTAGTTTACACGCTTTCTTCACAAAGTTTCAAAAGATCTTCACTAATTTACACGTTCTCTTCACAAAGTTACAAAAGATCTTCACTAATTTACACGTTCTCTTCACAAGGTTACAAAAGAGGCTTCACTAATTTACACATTCTCTTCACAAGGTTACATAAGATGCTTCACTAATTTATACGTTCTCTTCACAAGGTTACAAAAGAGGCTTCACTAATTTACACGTTCTCTTCACAAGGTTACAAAAGAGGCTTCATTAATTTACACGTTCTCTTCACAAAGTTACAAAAGAAACTTCACTAATTTACACGTTCTCTTAACAAAGTTACAACAGAGGCTACACTAATTTACACGTTCTATTAACAAAGTTACAACAGAGGCTACACTAATTTACACGCTTTCTTCACAAAGTTTCAAAAGATCTTCACTAATTTACACGTTCTCTTCACAAGGTTACAAAAGATGCGCCACTAATTTACACGTTCTCTTCACAAGGTTACAAAAGATGCGCCACTAATGTACACGTTCTCTTCACAAGGTTACAAAAGATGCGCCACTAATTTACACGCTTTCTTAAACTTGGACGAAGAATCGTCAACTACCCTAATATTATCACCTACCATTCCTCGTCAATTGCACCTTGCCTCCTCACATGATACTTGCCCAGTGGGTGCCAGTCCAGTATAAGTCTGGTTATGCTGTTGAGTTTCTTCCTGTGGGTGTGTCTTATCTAACGTTGCTTTCTCTCCTCAAATTGCATTGTTTGCTGTCGAGATTCTCCCAACATATTGTGTTAATTATTTCATCTGGTCATCTAATACGAGATATCTGGTATGTGATGAAGACACATGTTGTTTAAGGCCTAGATGTGATATTCTTTGTTATAATGCCCTGTTTCTCAGTCTTATTTAACCGATTTTATATTACGAGTAGTTTTGAACAACCGAATCTGAATTTCCCTCGGGAATGCTGTCGAGCTCAATATTGGAAGTTGAGAGTTTCAAACAAATGTAGCTGATTCCTCCCTTAGTGCCAATGTTACTTCTCAAATAGGTAAAATTGTCACTTCTTCAATTGAATCATTAATCTCTATGGTGGCCACTTTGATTAATATTTATTCGTATTTCCTTTGTTTTGTTAAAGTCGATATCAATATTTGACTTCATTCAGCTTCCTAAATGATTCCACTGTATCTTTTGTAATATCCTGCACGCGATCTACTTTTATATACCTTGTATACTTTTAAATAAATGTTTTTGGTATTCTACAGCGTCAAACAACATAAGGGTGAAGAACTAAAAGTAGTATTGGGTGAATATTAGGGTAGGAAATACAGTTAGATATTGTGGAATAATAACAGTATTAGTCAAGTACGTGAGACGGATCAAGATCCTTGACAGGGCATGAGCTGCAGTGGTCAGCGACTCATAGCTGACTGCTAGCGTCAGGGCCAGCGAACCAAAGCTGCCGAGACCCTTCTACATCTCCGCGCTGTGATCCTGGATAACAGGCTGCAGCAGGGCAGACTGGCTAAGGAGAAGGGATCGAAGAGGGAATGCTAACTCGGTACTAATAAATGCTTGCTGAAGTCGGATGTGTTGGACCGAAAGGTACAAATATCGCAGTCGAGCTGTAAACAACGCCACAACGCATTCCGTTCTCTAGACTACATTCTGCTACTTGAGCCCTTTCAGTGTTTGGTAGTAGGCGATTGAGAATGAACGAAGCCAAGCCAAGCCATGTACGCGAGAAACTGCAGGTGAACTACTGTTTCTGAAGGTTCTCTGGGAAGCCTGGAGCCACAAGCCTGTACACAAGGATTGGAGTCATTTTCCTAATAGTAACAATATTGTAAAAAAGGTGTCAATGAACAAATGTGAACATCATAGAGGTATTGTCTTTAGTGTCCCAGACAAAGTTCATTCAAGAATGTTGAAGACGAGACTAAGATGTCTTGTGGAGCCACATTCAAGAATGTTGAAGACGAGACTAAGATGTCTTGTGGAGCCACATTCAAGAATGTTGAAGACGAGACTAAGATGTCTTGTGGAACCACATTCAAGAATATTGAATACGAGACTAAGATGTCTTGTGGAACCACATTCAAGAATGTTGAAGACGAGACTAAGATGTCTTGTGGAACCACATTCAAGGATGCTGGAGACGAGACTAAGATGTCTCGTGGAACCACATTCAAGGATGTTGGAGACAAGACTAAGATGTCTTGTGGAGCCACAGACGTAGAAGAACCAATGCTGTTTCAGTGCAAATCCAAATACGAAAACATTTTCTGTACACATTCAGAATACTGAATTACAAAGATCTTCAGTACGATTACGAGATGCAATATTGCTTCTTTGATCTGGAGAAGGCTTTTTTTTGCGTTCGCCTTATTTCTCAAGGCGGAAAGCGATGCATGATGCTTTTGTTTTGCGCCTGTCAACCCAGTGCATCCGATTTCGGCATTCATTTTATGTAATAGTCTTTTTCCTTCTGCATTTTATAAGGGTTTGATTTACAGGGGTAACGCTGGTGCTGTGACGGGGAGCGAACCAAGCACATTCGAACTGTGAGCCGTGCCACTTAACCACTAGCCCACGCCATCCCTTCTTAAGAAGGCATTTGATATGATTCCTTGAAGCAGGCTCTGTGTGTGCTTGGCAAGGAAGAACTTTCAGCATGCACACTTGATTTGAGTCATACAGAGCTTATAGAAGACTTGAAGATATTACGTAAACACAGCAAATACAAAATGACCATTGGTGACGTAAAAAAGTCCATCACTAGATGTTATCATACTCTTCATAGACGATGGCATCAATAACTGTACGGAGAGGCCAACGAAGTACGCAATAGGGTACCGAAAGACAAGACAGGTGAATTTATATAAATAACAGCTAGCGCATGTCGATCATCAACTCAGTCCCATTTGACGTTTAGAAGGAACAGATAGACAAGACATTGATGTCCATCAGGACCTCTAAACAAATCCCATTGTAATCTTGAGACAAGAGAAGACACGTCAGACTACTCTGGGGAAGCAGCCCACGGAACAGGTCAAACACATTAGAGCTGTAATGGACTGGAAAGAGACATCAAAGGAACGTTGATCACTCGGAGAGCAGCAGGGCATTTCCCGGCTATAAATAGAGCATTGTTCGTCAGCAGTGAAAAAAAAACAAACAAGAAAACAAAAATGGATGTGTATCGAGTTAAGGATTTTAGACATGGACAATGACTAAAACTCACAAAAAGTCATCTCGAAATGTAGGAAATGACTTGATGTACTAAACAAAGTTTGAAGAAAAAAAAAGAACATCTGTAAATTAACAATTCACACATCTTCACTCTAGAGTAGAAGAGGAGCGACTTACATCTCAGTAAATAAACAACATAATATGTAAAAAAAAAAAAAAGGATAGGATTACTGCCGTAGGGGTGTAAAGGTGTTAGCGATCTCACATTTCAAGGACTCGGCTATATGAGAGCGGTAGCCATCTCCTATCACTCGCCGCTTTTACTTCCCGGACTGAACCGGTACCCATTTAAGGCTGGGTCGACCCGGCGCCATTGCGGTCTGAAAAAACATTACCGCCTCAACTGGGGAATGAACCCAGGAGATTTCAGATGCGAAGCCAATGCGCTAACCACTGCGCTACGCGACTCCCATAATATGACATAATATGAGTAGGAGTAAAAAGAGAAATCTTAATATTTGTTATGGAAAGAAAATGGCGTATTTAAGGATTTGCTATTACTCTTCCTAGTGCCGGCACTGGAACTTGAGAATTTTTTTTTGTTGCGTTCGCCTTATTTCTATAATCCCCAAGGCGGTGTGCGTTGCACTGCGTTTTTATTTTGCGCCTGTCGGCCCAGTACATCCGACTTCAGCATGCATTATATGTAAGGGTCTGCTTCCTCCTGCATTTTCTAAGGGTTTGTTTCCCCGGGGTAACGGCCGGTGCTGTGATGGGGATCGAACCCAGAACCTTCTAGTTGTGAGCCGTGTCACTTAACCACTAGGCCACGCCGTCCCCTGACAACTGACAAACAAGCAAGGGCTTGTTGCATCGTGTTTTGGAGAAATCATTTTAATGAACGTGATTGTGTTCAAGAGATTTATATTAGAAGTTAAGAGGCTGCGTAATAAAGTGGTAAGTGACACTGTTCAGAACACACACTTGCTTGTGCTCAGATTCATAAAACAGCAAAGTCCTACACATGTGGCAAACAACCGCATTTAAAATGTGGGCGGTGAAGTCGGATACACTGGTTTATACAGCGCAAAAATAGTACCAGGTACTCTACCTTAGCAAACAAGGCAGGCGAAGAAAAAAAATTGAAGTTATAACATTTTTCGGACATCTACTATAGCAGGAAGAAATCGCACTCAAAACTTTGACAATGAGGAAGTGAGTTAGGCCGGATTTCTGGTATTCAAACACAAACAGGCAGGTGCATGTCTGCTGCCAGGTAGCAGAAGGCCATCCGTAGTATGATATTTTGCGATATAAATCTTCAATGCTTACATGGCCTGCCAGAAGGTAGTTGGGGTAATGAGTAGGAATTACATAATTTTTTTTCTCGAATCTGTTGCCCAGACAGCGACTGACAACTTGCTCTTTTCGAAGTTCATCTGCCGATGTCTCTTTTTTCGTACATAGCTTGTACACGGGATCTCCCAGTTTACCTCCTAGTTTATCTCCCAGTTTAATCAGGCATTCAAACTCAGCATCTTTGAAACCAAGGGTTCATTTTTAAATTCCGGGTTTCGAACAGCTGCTGTTTCGTATTTTCTTCCGTTTCTTCAAAGACGAGCGCCCGACCTCTCTGTTGGAGCGGTCTCTTTGAGAAACGAGCGACTAGTGTATGATCTCTCTGTTAGAGCAGCCTCTTTGAGAGACTAGTGCATGATCTCTCTGTTAGAGCGGTCTCTTTGAGAAACGAGCGACTAGTGTATGATCTCTCTGTTAGAGCAGCCTCTTTGAGAGACTAGCGCATGATCTCTCTGTTAGAGCAGCCTCTTTGAGAGACTAGTGCATGATCTCTCTGTTAGAGTGGCCTCTTTGAGAGACTAGCGTCTGACCTCTCTGTTAGTGGCCTCTTTGAGAGACGAGTGACTTACCTTTCTGTTAGAGCGGACTCTTTGAGAGACTAGTGCATGATCTCTCTGTTAGAGCGGCCTCTTTGGGAGACTAGCGCCTGACTATCTATTAGAACAACCTCTTTGAGAGACGAGAGAGTGACTTCTCTGTTAGAGCGACCTCTTTGATAGACGAGCGCCTGACCTCTCTATTAGAGCGGCCTCTTTGAGAGACGAGAGAGCGACGTCTCTGTTTGAGCGACCTCTTAGAAAGACGAGCGCCTGACCTCGTTGTTACAATGGCCCCCTGAATCTCAAAATTGCTTCAAATTATAATGAGAAGATTGAAAGGTGAGATGTCACTTAAAACTGGTAATTAATCAAATTCATTTAGCGATGAGATGGATCTGAACTCACAAGGGACATTTAAAATAAGAATGTACACAAACAAACTATGCTGAAAATAGTAGCGGATAGAGCAGAGGCGTAGATTTCTCGTGGGTGGAGTCAACAATGATAGATCAAACAAAGAACTGATAGCGAGTGAGTAGTAATTGGATATTTATGAGAATAATAAGGGAAAGATCAATAAGCATGTTGTTGAAAATGAGAATATTGTACAACCAACTAAACATAAGAATAATACCAGTTAAATGTTATAACTAAGAGCTATATACGTCAAATGACAATTGACATACAAAAACATATAGAGGGAGGGGAAAAGAAATTGCACTAACGTTTCCAAAACCAATGACAGTGTAGATAAGAAAGTTAGAGACAATTAAAGTAGATCAAGGTAAGAAACTACTAAATGGGAACAAGGTCAGGAACTAGTAAATGAGATCATGGTCAGAAATAACTAAATGGGAACAAGGTCAGGAACTAGTAAATGAGATCATGGTCAGAAACAACTAAATGGGAACAAGGTAAGGAACTAGTAAATGAGATCATGGTCAGAAATAACTAAATGGGAACAAGGTCAGGAACTAGTAAATGAGATCATGGTCAGAAACAACTAAATGGGAACAAGGTAAGGAACTAGTAAATGAGATCATGGTCAGAAATAACTAAATGGGAACAAGGTCAGGAACTAGTAAATGAGATCATGGTCAGAAATAACTAAATGGGAACAAGGTCAGGAACTAGTAAACGAGATCATGGTCAGAAACAACTAAATGGGAACAAGGTCAGGAACTAGTAAATGAGATCATGGTCAGAAATAACTAAATGGGAACAAGGTCAGGAACTAGTAAACGAGATCATGGTCAGAAACAACTAAATGGGAACAAGGTCAGGAACTAGTAAATGAGATCATGGTCAGAAACAACTAAATGGGAACAAGGTCAGGAACTAGTAAATGAGATCATGGTCAGAAATAACTAAATGGGAACAAGGTCAGGAACTAGTAAACGAGATCATGGTCAGAAACAACTAAATGGGAACAAGGTCAGGAACTAGTAAATGAGATCATGGTCAGAAATAACTAAATGGGAACAAGGTCAGGAACTAGTAAACGAGATCATGGTCAGAAACAACTAAATGGGAACAAGGTCAGGAACTAGTAAATGAGATCATGGTCAGAAACAACTAAATGGGAACAAGGTCAGGAACTAGTAAATGAGATCATGGTCAGAAACAACTAAATGGGAACAAGGTCAGGAACTAGTAAATGAGATCATGGTCAGAAACAACTAAATGGGAACAAGGTCAGGAACTAGTAAATGAGATCATGGTCAGAAACAACTAAATGGGAACAAGGTCAGGAACTAGTAAATGAGATCATGGTCAGAAATAACTAAATGGGAACAAGGTCAGGAACTAGTAAATGAGATCATGGTCAGAAATAACTAAATGGGAACAAGGTCAGGAACTAGTAAACGAGATCATGGTCAGAAACAACTAAATGGGAACAAGGTCAGGAACTAGTAAATGAGATCATGGTCAGAAACAACTAAATGGGAACAAGGTCAGGAACTAGTAAATGAGATCATGGTCAGAAACAACTAAATGGGAACAAGGTCAGGAACTAGTAAATGAGATCATGGTCAGAAACAACTAAATGGGAACAAGGTCAGGAACTAGTAAATGAGATCATGGTCAGAAACAACTAAATGGGAACAAGGTCAGGAACTAGTAAATGAGATCATGGTCAGAAACAACTAAATGGGAACAAGGTCAGGAACTAGTAAATGAGATCATGGTCAGAAACAACTAAATGGGAACAAGGTCAGGAACTAGTAAATGAGATCATGGTCAGAAACAACTAAATGGGAACAAGGTCAGGAACTAGTAAATGAGATCATGGTCAGAAATAACTAAATGGGAACAAGGTCAGGAACTAGTAAATGAGATCATGGTCAGAAACAACTAAAAGGGAACAAGGTCAGGAACTAGTAAATGAGATCATGGTCAGAAACAACTAAATGGGAACAAGGTCAGGAACTAGTAAATGAGATCAAGAGAAGAAATAACTAAATGGGAACAAGGTCAGGAACTAGTAAATGAGATCATGGTCAGAAACAACTAAATGGGAACAAGGTCAGGAACTAGTAAATGAGATCATGGTCAGAAACAACTAAATGGGAACAAGGTCAGGAACTAGTAAATGAGATCATGGTCAGAAATAACTAAATGGGAACAAGGTCAGGAACTAGTAAATGAGATCATGGTCAGAAACAACTAAATGGGAACAAGGTCAGGAACTAGTAAATGAGATCATGGTCAGAAACAACTAAATGGGAACAAGGTCAGGAACTAGTAAATGAGATCATGGTCAGAAACAACTAAATGGGAACAAGGTCAGGAACTAGTAAATGAGATCATGGTCAGAAACAACTAAATGGGAACAAGGTCAGGAACTAGTAAATGAGATCAAGAGAAGAAATAACTAAATGGGAACAAGGTCAGGAACTAGTAAATGAGATCATGGTCAGAAACAACTAAATGGGAACAAGGTCAGGAACTAGTAAATGAGATCATGGTCAGAAACAACTAAATGGGAACAAGGTCAGGAACTAGTAAATGAGATCATGGTCAGAAACAACTAAATGGGAACAAGGTCAGGAACTAGTAAATGAGATCAAAGTCACAAATTATTGTACGAGAACAAGGTTCCTCTTGTAAAGACGACTCGTGGCCACCTAGGACAGCCTGAGCTGCACTTCATCATCCAAAGCTCCACACACAGCAATCTTATAGGTGCCGAAGTACACAGAGCGGGCTTTGTTAGGAACATTTCGTCGAGTTACAAGCGTTCTTGTGAGGCTTATCACTGATGAGCTAACCCATATCAGACAATGCCGTTGTGGATGAAGTTTTAGCATTTATGTCGATATGGGTGTAAGTTTTTCTCTTAAATGTGAAGATCAGTTCATTTTCTTACTTTTTTCTGTCCTTAGAAGTAAGCACTGTACTCATTTACAACTGGGTCGAGACTTGCTCTCTAACAACTAAGCTTTTTACGCCCATAGTGGCGAGCGTGCAGCAAAGTCTAGAATTGCACTACAGCCACGATGACCCCTGTCATTGTCGTGTTGACCTCGGGAAGTAAGTAGAGACACTGTAACCCGCTACAAAAAAAAAAAAACGTCGTCAAAAGTGTACACAACTCCGCACAAGCAGCTTGGAACAACAATAACAGCAGACTCTTTTTTTTTGGGGGGGGGGGGGAAGGGGGAGGAGGTATAAACAGCAAGAAAAGGAACTGGCCACTTCACGTCACATAGTCCAGGGAGTTACCTTCATCCCCAACAGCACTTAGTGATATGGGACCGACTTTTACCTTCACTAAGGTCAATTATAGCGATCTGGCAAAATGACTCAGTATATCAGGGTTTAATTGAAACGCAAGACTGTGTGACTAACGCACTCCATTAACTCATATCTCGAGGAATCTTCTTGAGCTCCGCCAACTAAACGCACTCCATCCGAAATGTTAATGAGCTGACTACCGTTACTTGGTTATCTTCAGATCGCGACAATGGTCTAAGTTGTGAGTTATCGTTGGCTGTCCGGCTAGTAGTGCTTCCTACCATCAGATGGCGTCAATGGTTCAATTGTGGTCAATCGTCGAGAGTCTGATTAGTAGCGAAATGAGATGACAGCAGCCTATAGCTGGCTGCTTGCACTAACCTCGGCGAATCATAGCTGAGAAAGATCTTATTCCGTCTCCAATAGGCGGTTCTAGAAACAGACTGAACTCATGCATGCTGACAGAGAATAGTGATCGAATAGGAAAGACAACCGCGCTCCCCAACATGCCGTGCTGAAACCGGATGTATCGGACTGAAAAGCGACGACATTGCAGCTTAGCTGTAAACTACGACCCTGTCAGGACTTACGTCGAAGAGGAGGAAAAACACGAATAAGGAGAAGAAGAAGAAGAAGAAGAAGAGGACGATGAAGAAGAAGGACAGTAGCGTTTGGTTGCGTCATTGTCATCGGTTGTGGTAAATCGTACATCGTCAAAATCCAGGCGAGTAATACTGGGTAGTTACAGATTTAGTTGCAGTTACATACTGTAATATCTTTTTTTTAACAGATTTAGTTGCAGTTACATACTGTAATATTGGGTAGTTACAGATTTAGTTGCAGTTACATACTGTAATATCTTTTTTACAGATTTAGTTGCAGTTACATACTGTAATATCTTTTTTTTACAGATTTAGTTGCAGTTACATACTGTAATATCTTTTTTTACAGATTTAGTTGCAGTTACATACTGTAATATCTTTTTTTTACAGATTTAGTTGCAGTTACATACTGTAATATTGGGTAGTTACAGATTTAGTTGCAGTTACATACTGTAATATTGGGTAGTTACAGATTTAGTTGCAGTTACATACTGTAATATTTTGTTCTCTCTCATGGTTGGATTGTTACCCTAATACAATAACTGAACCTGGAATACTGGCGCATTCGATTCGTCTGGCCTCTCTCTAAATGAACTCTTTGGCTTGAAAAAACTTGACAAGAGCACAAGACTCCCATCGACATAGCTCTAGGGGTAAGTGAGGCAATCAAACGGTGCCTGCGTTAGGTGGAGCAGACAGGACTAGATACCTAGCTTACCTGACCTAATCCTTATGGACTCTCTTGGTACAGGCGGCTGCAATAGATGCTCATCTAAGTTAATGTGTAGAAACAAATAACAAATAGTCCTCTCGTTGCAACTTGGCTCAGTGGTGTCGAGGTAACGGGTCCGCCTCAAGTGCCGGAGGCCGCAGGTTCGAATCACGGTGGAAACCGGTATTTTTCACGTGGATCGTCTGGTTAAAATTGATATCTAGGTAGTGAGATCGGTCTCCATGTCCAGTGTTGAGCACGTTAAAAATCTCTTGGCAGTTATAAATCGAAAAGAGTAGACTTAACGTCCGCTGTCCGGACAAAATTCAAGTTAAAAATCTACCAACATTATTTGTACCTTCTTCCCAGGCCTAGTAAGCCGCAAGAGGTTCTAAAATACTTACTACGTATAGCCGGAGCCTTCGGCTACCGGGCAACAGACATTAAACATGCCTATTTGAATATAAGAATTCCAAGTAATCCAAGCTGCAACTTGCACATTTATCATGAGAAGGTTGCAGTAGTAACATAGTTATATCGGACATTGTATGTGCTCTTCTACCATGGATTTCATGTGTTGTTTCTCTTTCTCGAGACAGTTTCGACAGCATGGGATAGCCAGTCTATTGCCCGACAGAGATAGAAATAGTAGATATTACCAGATGTTGAAAGTTATGAAGAATCACTTCGCTTAAAACCATATTCCCAATATGTCACACCGGCGTGTTTAACAGAATCCCAACTTTACTTCGCCTACGCCATTTGTACAGGCACTATTTCTTTCGAATTCGTTTTTAACTTCTCATTTCAGAAAGTGGTGTCATCCGCGTGAAAAAAACACTTCACTATGCTACTTCCTCGAGGCATTCTAAACTGGGAGAACACTCCTGCCTCTGATCACTGGCGGACCAGAATGTGTCCGTCTAATTAGCATGTCAACACGAGCATCATGGAGCTGGCATACCATACTCTTGGAATCTGAAAAAGCTCGTCGCTGATGGGAAATTTGTTGACCTGGTCTTAAAACTAATTAAATGTGAAGTTTTTATTGACGGGCAGAATATTCTTTCACAAATCTCTCATTAAATATATAAAGCGATCTTCTTTTTCCTGTGTGCTTATCATCATCACATCGTTATTTTCCTTGTCATCGTCATCTTCGTTGTGGATCAACGTTTTGATCTGTTTACATCATGATCTCTTTAAACATTAGAACACAGATACAATGTTGACAATGATAACTTCTTTATTCTTTTTTGTCTGCGTTTGTTTTCAATCTTCTGCTACTAGGCCATGAACATGGCTTTGTAACTAGCAGGGTGTAGTCCGGAGAACGGAATGCGTTGTGTCGCTAGTTTACAGATTGACTGCGATAAACAATGATAACTATTCGTATGACAGAATTATTTTTACCATGTCCTTTAGTATTTTTCTTAAGTCTCAATCAATATTCAACTTCTACATTTCTTCATTCCCCCTTAATCAATTTACCATTAAATATTTTAAAGTATTTTTTTCTTCCTAATTATAATCTCAGTATTTTTTATTATAATTCACAATTATAATATATGTATTTTTCTAATCACTTCTAATTGGAATTTCAGCATTTTTCTTTCTTCCTAATTTAAATCTTAGTACTTTTATATTATTTCCTAATTTTACATATCTCAGTATTTTTCTCTTCCTGCCTAATTTAGTTCAGTTCAAGTGTCATCTCCGCATGGAAGGTCGACTGCAATGGATCTCCAGTGTACTCTATCTCTTGCCGTAATTGTGCAATCTGACCGGCTTGTCCAGTCCATCTCTTGATGTTATCTACCCACTTATAACGGTGTCTGTTTCTTGAACAACTTCTTTTCACCCTACCTTTTAGTATGGTCTTCAGCTGTTCGTAACTGTCTAACCCTGATTTCGGTCATTAATTCTCTTTTTGCCCCAACTTTTTGAATACTTCCACATTTGTTTTCTTCTTTTTCCAAGAAATGCGACCCAATCTTCTATATACCCCCATTTCGAGGATTTCAATACTCTTTTCTTGTTTAATTATAATTTATAACAATTTTGTTCCTGCCTAATCATAATTTCTCATTATTTTCCTAATCCTTGCCAATTATCATTTCCAACTTTTTATTGATCTTCCCAATTATAATGTCAGTATTTTGTTTTATCCATCCTAATTCTAATCTCAGTATTTTTCTCGACCTTTCTCATTATAATCTCTATCAATGTATTTCACTGACTCCTTCCTAATGATTATTTCTCTGATTATTTTTCTTATCCTTCCCAATTATGATCTCAGTATTTTTTTTCAATCTTTCCTAATCATAATCTTAATATTCTTTTCGTCCTTCCTGTTAAGGCCCTCAGTACGACATTTTTCTCTCCCAATTTTTCTGGCTTTGTTTATTTGTTTGTTTCTTGTTCTGTAGAACAGAAACCAAGCTACACAGACATGTACATGTGAATATGCGAAGTTAATGCAACGTACGACAACAATGTCCAGAACTAACCCCACATATTTGCCCCGTGTATCCACATATTTGCCCCGTGTATCCACATATTTGCCCCGTGTATCCACATATCTGCTCTTTGTATCCACATATTTGCCCCGTGTATCCACATATTTGCCCCGTGTATCCACATATCTATCCGTGCATTCACATATCTGTCGTCTCTGTCCATATATCTACCCTCTATTCCCAAATATCTATCCCTTACTCCCACATATCTACCCGCTATGTCCACATATCTGCTCGTTATTCCCACATACATATCCTCTATTCCCACATATCTACCCTCTATTCCCACATATCTACCCTGTATTTCCACATATCTACCCGCTATGTCCACATATCTGCTCGTTATGTTCACATACATATCCTCTATTCCCACATATCTACCCTCTATTCCCACATATCTACCCTGTATTCCCACATATCTACCCTCTATGTCCACATATCAACCGGTTATCCCTTCATATCTACCCTCTATGTCCACATATCTGCCCACTATTCCCACGTAGCTACCCGTCATTCCCATATATCTACCCGTTGTATCCAGATATCGGCCTGCTATGTCAAAATATCTTTGATATATGTGTGTGTGCTACTTGAAGTTCGGTTTGTAGGAATTATCAGTGTCAGTGGACAAATATAACGACACCTGGTACATATCCAAACAAGAGCCAGCACCCTAAAAGTTAGGACAAGAAAGTTGATGATCTCACTACAAGACGGCTGGTACTTACATCTGCAATTTAGAGGAAGAGAATAGCCTTAAGGCGGAACACTTTGACAGTAATGAAGACAGAGAGTACCCTAGGAGAGAGGAAGTAATAAACGAACGAGATAAACTGGAGTCTGGGATCACTCGACGGAGCCCACAAGGATACTAACTGATTGATTTGTGCGAACTGGCCACTTCACGGTAATCTTGTAGAGTTTTCAGTTAGAGAGTCCAAGCTAGAGGCTCTTATGAACAGGGATGTGCTGTCTGACTTCCACTGAATACCGAATTGAATATTGAAATTAAGTAGTATAACATCTTGATTAGTGGAAGCTGGTGGTGCAGTCAGTCATGGTGAATAGAGGAAATAAAGGGTATAAACGGTCATTTTGAATACTGGATGTTAGTAGTTTAAACGGTCATTTTGAATACTGGAAGTAAGTGGTATAAAACGGTCATTTTGAATACTGGAAGTAAGTGGTATAAACGGTCATTTTGAATAGTGGAAGTAATTGGTATAAACGATATTTTGAATAGTGGAAGTAAGTGGTATAAACGGTCATTTTGAATAGTGGAAGTAATTGGTATAAACGATATTTTGAATAGTGGAAGTAATTGGTATAAACGATATTTTGAATAGTGGAAGTAATTGGTATAAACGATATTTTGAATAGTGGAAGTAAGTGGGATAAACGGTCATTTTGAACAGTGGGACCAACCGTATACACGTTCACTTTGAATAATTGAAGTAAGTGGTATAAACGGTCATTTTAAATAGTGGAAGTAAGTGGTATAGACTATGCTTTTGAATAGTGGAAACAGATGTCAGCTGTCATTGTTTTTTTTTGTTTTTTTTGTGTGGCCTAATTTCTCTATTTCCCAAGACGTGTGCGTTGCACTGTTTTTATTTTGCGTCTGTCGGAACAGCACACCTGACTTCGGCATGAGAAGTTAAGGGTCTGCTTCCTCCTATATTTTCTAAGGGTTTGCTTCACCGAGGTAACAGCCGGTGCTGTGATTCGGGTTGTGAGCCATGTCACTTAACCATAGCCAAGCCGTCCCCAAACTGTCCTTTTGAATTGTGGAAACAAGGACTAAAGACTGTCATTTTGAATAGTGGAAAAGGGTATAGACTGTCATTTTTAATTGGGGAAATAAGGGTTATAGATTGTGATTTTGAATAGTAGAAATATTTGGTAAGGAATGTAAACTTGATTAATGGATCTTGGAAGTACAGATTGTCATATTAAAGAGTGGAAGCGATAGGTCAATAAAAAGAAAACTACTGTTTTGCGGTGTTAATTTTTTTCATTGCTATAATCGACCCGGATAATTTAAAGGGCGGAAGAATAACGTCTGCTTGCTCCAGCTATCGTCACTCTAGTGTGGAGGCAAGGTTTCTATTTCATTCTGACTTGAACAAATATATGCCATCTTGGAAATTTGAACCTCTGCCTGTTTGGTCAGAATACTTCTATCCAAACAACTCAATTACCATTTTCTCAAGCAAGCGGTATCAAACACTCAGTTCAGGTAGAGTGTTGACTGGAATGTTGTTAGTCACAGGTAGAGTGTTGACTGGAATGTTGTTAGTCATACTATGACACAAACCCGGTGCCCGGAGGAAGCAGACCCTTACATAAAAGCATGCCGAAGACGGATGCACTGGTATCAAACACTCAGTTCAGGTAGAATGTTGACTAGAATACTGTTAGTCACAGGTAGAGTGTTGACTGGAATGTTGTTAGTCATACTAGGACACAAACCCGGTGCCCGGAGGAAGCAGACCCTTACATAAAAGCATGCCGAAGACGGATGCACTGGGCCACAGGCGCAAAATAAAAACATAGTGCAACGCACACCGCCTTGCTTGGGGAATAAAGAAATAAGGCGAAAGCAACAAAAAATAAGTATAAAATACTATGACTATATAGACAGTAATATTCCTAGTAATGCTATGACAATATAGACTGGAATGTTGCTAGTCATACTATGATAATATAGACTGAAATTTGAGTACAAGAATTAGCCAGCAAAGGCCGTAAAATGGAATATTCGTATTAACAGTGTAAAATTGAATATTCGAATATAACAGTGTAAAATGTAAATATGAATACCCTAATATATCAGTAAAAAAAAAGGTAAGGGTATTCATTTAGCAGACACTGCTGTCAGGGAAAAAGGTAAGCGTATTCATTTAGCAGACACTGCTGTCAGGGGAAAGGTGAGCGTATTTATTTAGCAGACACTGCTGTCAGGGGAAAGGTAAGCGTATTTATTTAGCAGATACTGTTGTCAGGGGAAAGGTAAGCGTATTTATTTAGCAGACATTGCTGTCAGGGAGAAAGTTGAGCGTATTTATTTAGCAGACACTGCTTTATCAGGGGGGAAGGTAAGCGTATTCATTTAGCAGATACTGCTGTCAGGGGAAAGGTAAGCGTATTCATTTAGCAGACACTGCTGTGAGGAGGAAAGGTAAGCGTATTCATTTAGCAGACACTGCTGTCAGGGAAAGGTAAGCGCATTCATTTAGCAGACACTGCCGTCAGGGGGAAAGGTGAGCGTTTTCATTTAGCAGACACTGCCGTCAGGGGGAAAGGTGAGCGTATTTATTTAGCAGACACTGCTGTCAGGGGAAAGGTAAGCGTATTCATTTAGCATACACTGCTGTCAGGGGAAAGGTAAGCGTGTTCATTTAGCAGACACTGCTTTATCAGACACTGCTGTCAGGGGGAAAGGTGAGCGTATTTATTTAGCAGACACTGCTGTCAGGGGAAAGGTAAGCGTATTTATTTAGCAGACACTGCTGTCGGGGGGAAAGGTTTTAGAGACTTCTTTGTGCTAGTTTACATTTGGTTTATAAATGGGTAGGGGTGGGGAGGAAGATGCCTAGTTCTCTTCCTCACTGCTTAGTCATCCATAACAGTCAGCCAGGCACTAATTTACAGTCAGGTTAACTGTAGCGAGTCGTTGACGGGAGTTGAACCACGTACCATTACTACGAAAAGGGAGTGCTCCATCAATACGCTAATCAGACATTGAACAATATAAACCGCAATGTTGAACATCATAACACGACAGTGTAGATTGTTATGTTCAATATCATGAAGCCAAACATAACACAACCGTCTGTAGGACCCCGGGCCACCTTCATCAGCACACTCGGGATGTGAGGAAAGCTATTGCAACCCGCAACGATACGTCCTTTTCAGGGCGCACACAAAAGTAAACATACTCATTGTTGGCATTCGAAAAGAACAAAGAAAGAAACAAATTTGTTATAATAAGACACAAGATAATGGACAGTTAAACACGACAATTTTAAATAAAAGTAGAAGTCACTGAAAAAAAGGAGCAAAAATACTTTATAGTAAAGAAACCACTAACAACATAGGACACGAGCAAGAAACAAAGTGATCAAAAATGTACTATAAAGTTGTTAACACGCAAACATTTAAGGGCGTAAACATATTCAATAAACAACAAATAGACTCAGACAAGAAATAAACAGAAAACTCAAGACTAATAAAATAAAACCCACTTGTTGGAAGTGTTTAAAAGATTCTACACAAGCAAACAAACAATGCAGTCTTAAACTACTTAGAAAAAAAAAAGCAATGAACAAGAAAGACGAAGTAGGTTATCAATAATAAGATAATCACAGTCAAAATTCGCTTAATTTACCCAAATTGTAAAAATAGTATAAGGAAGAAAAAATGAGTTCTACTTACCTCTACTTGCTTGGGGAAGTCCAGTAAACAGAACAGCCACGTGGAGCCAGAGTAAAGTGAGATTCAATGGTGAGAATGTTCTAGGATAAGTTGTCCTTTTCCTTATACTTTCCATTCCAGTGGTTGGTTGATGTGAGTGGATTATAAATCCTTATAAAATCCCGTGGTGAAAAGTTGACCAGATTCAAACACAGTGTTTGTCAGTCACAACTGAGAAGGCGGCACATCACTCTGACCGGATTAGCGCTCTTTAAACACAGTAATCTGATTAGCGCAGAGCGGAGTCCAGGCCTGTGTGCTACCATCCACTTCCTTTGCGCACTGAGACACGCCACTCACGTGTTTTAACACGGCCTTCTTTCTGACAGTACAAACACACACTTTCTTCTGAACGTACAAGCACAAATCCATACACGCAACAAACTCCAGCCTATTTCGTTTTCACTTCTTTCACCAGAACTGGTTTGAACCTTAAACACATTTCATTATAACATACGGAACATTGACTTTTGATTAACTTAATCTTTCGGGTTCTCCACGGAATAGGAAGAGGTAATGGATGCTCTCATGTTGGACCGCTTTCTTGTGGTACGGCCTTGACTCCATCCAGCTGCCGTCTGGAGCCATTTAGAAGAATTGATTTTTAAATTAGCATTGAGCAGTTTACATACGGAGAGATGTACACGATGGCTTGAGTGGCAGATGACTCGTCATGTGTGTCGATGGAGTGAGGCGGATTACTGGACATGTGTGTGTAGATGAAGTGAGGCGGATTACTGGACATCTGTGTCGATGACGTGAGGCGGATCACTCGTCATGTGTGTCGATGAAGTGAGGCGGATCACTCGTCATATGTGTCGATGAAGTGAGGCGAATCACTCGTCATATGTGTCGATGAAGTGAGGCGGATCACTCGTCATATGTGTCGATGAAGTGAGGCGGATCACTCGTCATGTGTGTTGATGAAGTGAGGTGGATGACTCGTCATGTGTGTCGATGTAGTGAGGCGGATCACTCGTCATGTGTGTCGATGTAGTGAGCCGGATCACTCGGCATGTGTGTCGATGAAGTGAGGCGGATCACACGTCATATGTGTCGATGAAGTGAGGCGGATCACTCGTCATGTGTGTCGATGAAGTGAGGCGGATGACTCGTCATGTGTGTCGATGTAGTGAGGCGGATCACTCGTCATGTGTGTCGATGTAGTGAGGCGGATCACTCGTCATGTGTGTCGATGTAGTGAGGCGGATCACTCGTCATGTGTGTCGATGAAGTGAGGCGGATCACTCGTCATGTGTGTCGATGAAGTGAGGCGGATCACTCGTCATGTGTGTCGATGAAGTGAGGTGCAGGTGAATGAAAGTGAATTGCATGTGGTTCTCGGTTGCCCTGTTTACTTAGGCAATTATTAAATGCTTATTGACCACTCGAGTGGTCGCAGGGGCAAACAGAATATGTCCACTGTTTCTTTCCTTGCATACCAGAAGCGGCAACTATAGAAGGATATGTACTTGTCCCTTAATTCACCCCAAATTGTTTCCTTGGTTCCGAACATACGTATTTGACAGCTGATGACTGTAGCTGGACATTCCATTTCTGGTTATGGGTTGACAGGTCGATTTATTTTAATTTTAAATACATAAGTAAAAACTTAGATACAGATTTATGTTAAGAAAAGATGGTTATATTATTTAAGTTTTCGACCAATCAAGAATGTAGGACCCTAAAAAGTAGCAGAAGGAAATCTCCTGCCAGGCACATTGAAATAATTGAACGAATAAACAACACCATATTATTGAGGTACCCAGATAGAACAATGTCACCAAAGTTGGCACTGAAAACATCCAAACCGTTTACTTTGAGACGTCTATGCCACATGAACTGGCACATGTATGAATCAAGCATATTCATGTGTCATGTTGGCGCTTGTCATTGACAGTTTGTTGATTATATCGGTTTATTGGCAATCCCGTTATAGGCACGATGTTTGACCCTCCAACATTTAAAAAGTGGACTATTCTGTGACGTTACTACCCGAAAATCCAGTTCTAAATATATATATATATTAATATTTATTTGTGATGAATTAAAAGACAAGCACCGAAGGATGTACATTAGGCTGACAACTCTCTCTTTCTCTCTCTCTCTCTCTTTCTCTCTCTGGTTCTTCGGCGCCAAAAACGGCGTGTAAGGCAGAACTCAAAATTCTCCGGTTTGATCTGTCCGCCGCCACTCTCTGTAGTTCTTACATGTTCCTTAGCCCGATGGTTGCACCCTATCTTGTGCTAGTTTTGCACTGGGTCTCTCATCGTCTCCCCCGCTTCTTTTGGCTGTAAGGTTTACACACATAACCACATGTAACAGGCATCTATTAATATTCACCTGGAGTACGTACGGTATACATCTAACGTTTCTTCCTGATGACATCAGAAACATTATTTTGGTTAGACTGTAACCGTATTTCCTCAGTAGTCATGAATTGTTTCCCCCTAATGCCCAGTAGAGGTCTAAGACATTTCATTTCAAATACATTCAATCTATTTTCAAGCGTCTATGGCATGTTTGTGCTTTCACAACCACACGTGAGCACTGAGATGGCACTAGAGTCAAGTATCCCGAGTATGACACGTTTACCCAGTGATGTAGATCTCCAAATATTCGTTAATTGGTTGAAGGTATTTGAGGCCAAAGCGATTCGCGAGAACTTCCTGTGGAGCATCCCCCATTTTGCTTCTTTCAAGAGATGCTTGTGCTGTTCTCAGCTGGTTCTCCGCTGCTAGCGTTAGAGACCAGGTTTCGCTACCATTCCAGAGGGCTGGCAGGACTACCCAGTCGAAGATGTCCGCACGTAGCTTGGTGTCCTTAGTGGCATCTGTTGCTGTCATGATGCAGTTGAAGGCTGCCAAGCCCGGCCGTTTCCGTCTGGCGATCTCAGATTTTATGTTGTTATCCATGTCGTGGAGCCTTCCCAGATAGATATAGTCGTCAGTGTTCTCTATGGGTGTTACACTTATGAGTATGGGGTTGGGCTCTGGGAGACGGTTGCGCATAGCTCTGGTTTTCTCTAGGTTTATAGTTAGATCTGCTTTCCTGGCTTCCGTATCTAGTGACGTGGCATCTCTGTCGCTTCTAGGGGGGTCTCTGTGATGAAGACGATGTCGTCTGCGAATCTGAGATAGATTAGTCGTCTTCCGTCGATTTTGATGTCATAGTTGTCCCAGTCGCAGTGCCTCATCGTCGACTCCAGGCATGCAAAGAGTAGGTTCGGCAAGATAGGGTCTCCTTGCCGTACTCCCTTCTCGGTCGCGATGGTGATGGGTTGAGTGAATGAATGTATGACGGTGGCGCATCGTTCGTAGCATTTCGTTATTAGTATTTCTATGTAATGGATGTCTACGCCTTGCTCGTCCAACATATTCAACACGAATTTTGTGTAACCGAGTCAAATGCCTTTTTGTAGTCGATGAATGAGCATTAGCGGTGTTTAGTGTTCTCGATCAGATTACAGCATGTTGTTATGTGATCTAGCGTACTGTATGTTCGTCTGAACCCAGCTTGCTCGGTTGGTTGTGCCTCCTCGAAGGTCTTATCTGAAATCAGCTTGCTTGGTAGGTTGTGCCTCATCGAGGGTCTTGTCTGAGTTTGCTCGGTAAGTTGTGCCTCCTCGAGGTCTTGTTTGAATCAAGCTTGCTCGGTAGGTTGTGCCTCCTCGAGGTCTTGTCTGAACCCAGCTTGCTCGGTAGGTTGTTCCTCATAGAGGGTCTTGTCCGACACAGCTTGCTCGGTAGGTTGTGCCTCCTCGAGGTCTTGTCTGAACCCAGCTTGCTTGGTAGGTTGTGCCTCCTCGGGGGTCTTATCTGAGCTTGCTCGGTAGGTTGTGCCTCCTCGAGGTCTTGTCTGAACCCAGCTTGCTTGGTAGGTTGTGCCTCCTAGGGGGTCTTGTCTGAACTTGCTCGGTAAGTTGTGCCTCCTCGAGGGTCTTGTCTGAGCTTGCTCGGTAGGTTGTGCCTCCTCGAGGGTTTTGTCTGAGCTTGCTCGGTAGGCTGTCCCTCCTCGGGGGTCTTGTCTGAACCCAGCTTGATCGGTAGGTTGTGCCTCCTCGAAGGTCTTGTCTGAGCTTGCTCGGTAGGTTGTGCCTCCTCGAAGGTCTTGTCTGAGCTTGCTCGGTAGGTTGTGCCTCCTCGAAGGTCTTGTCTGAGCTTGCTCGGTAGGTTGTGCCTCCTCGAGGGTCTTGTCTGAGCTTGCTCGGTAGGTTGTGCCTCCTCGAAGGTCTTATCTGAGCTTGCTCGGTAGGTTGTGCCTCCTCGGGGGTCTTGTCTGAACCCAGCTTGCTCGGTAGGTTATCCCTCCTCGAGGGTCTTGTGGATCCTTTCTAGGAGACATTTGGTAAAAATGTTGTATAGTGTCGGAAGCAGGGTGATTTGGCGGTAGTTGGACATGTCTTCTTTATTTCCTTTTTTGTAGAATAGGATGGTCTGTGACTCGCGTCAGGTAAATGGGATTTCTGTTGTATCTAGAAAATCAGCTGGCTAGGGCCTTGTAGAGTGTGTGACCGCATGATTTCATCATTTCAGCTGTGATTTTATCTTTACCTGGGGATTTTTACGTTTGAGTCTTTTATATAGCGCTTCGAATTTCAGGTGAGGAAGGGTCGGGTTGATGAGGTTTTGGTTTGGGAGGGGCGGTAAGGGGGAGTGATGAATGGAATAGATCGGTGTATAAGATGTTAATGGCGTTCTCAATTTTCTGCCGTTACGTTACGGGTGTTCCGTCTGCAGTTTTAAAGCAGGGAATGACGTGTTTGTGTTCTCCGATGACCCAAGTCGCCCGTTTGATGCTTGTACGGGATTCTGCGTCTTCGATGATTCTTCTTCTTGAGAAAAAAGCAGGGTCTTCTTCAACCTTCTGTCTACAGAGTTAACTAAGTGTGTTGAATGTTCTGTTGTTCGATGGTGTTCGGTCCATCTGATGGCGTTGGGGAAAGTAGAGCCTTAGTGTTTGTGGAGATGCGGCTTGTAATGTGGTTAGGTGCTTTTTGGCTAGTATAGTCATTGCTATGCTTGCATAGTCGTCGTCTAAGTTACTGAATGTTTCTTGGAGTGCGAGCCACTTTGCACATGTTACGTCTAAAAGAAGCTGTTGTTGTCTGTGCTGGTGTGTGTTCTTGTGATCTTAGTTCAGGTTGGCATGATGACGAGCGAGCAGGAGGCGGTGATCACTTCCTGTTGTGAAACGTGGGAGTACTTTAATATCGGTAACGATGCGGTGGTTGGAAAGTACGTGGTGGTGTTCGTTGTCGAGTTCGTGGGGGTGTTTGTGGTCGAGTTCGTGGGGGTGTTTGTGGTCCAATTCGTGGGGGTATTTGTGGGCCAGTTCGTGGGGGTTTTTGTGGTCCAGTTCGTAGGGGTGTTTGTGGTCGAGTTCGAGGGGGGTGTTTGTGGTCGAGTTCGTGGGGGTGTTTGTGGGGTTGTTCGTCCTGGTGTTCTTCATTGGGACTGACGTTGGACCACAGTTTCTGTGGGGGCTTTGCAAAAAAGCTGTTGACGTGGTAGAGGTGATGAGTCTCACACAGAGTAGCTAGTCTCTCACCTACATCGTTCCATCTCACACAGAGCAGCTAGCCTCTTACCTGCATCGTTCCGTCTCACACAGAGTAGCTAGTCTCTCACCTGCATCGTTCCATCTCACACAGAGCAGCTAGCCTCTCACCTGCATCGTTCCGTCTCACACAGAGTAGCTAGTCTCTTACCTACATCGTTCCGTCTCACACTGAGCAGCTAGTCTCTCACCTGCATCGTTCCGTCTCACACTGAGCAGCTAGCCTCTCACCTGCATCGTTCTCCATATTTCCTAGGTCCACCGCGGGCATTGAAGTCTCCGATGACCAGTTTGTAGAAAGTGTGGCATTCTCTGAGCGTATCAATTAGCTGGTCATATAATTTGTCGTGCTCTTTCTCTTCCTTGTCTGCCGTTGGGGCATATAATTGTATAATATAAATGTTGAGTCCCTTGCTAATGGATAGTTCTAGGACAGAGAGGCGGTGGTTGATGAAGTGTGCATCACGTATTTGGCTAGTTATGTGTTGTGCGACTATGAAGCCAACACCCCATGCCGTGCTTCCTGCTTTGCGCGCTTCTAAGTATATTCCTGTTTCGACTTGCTATTGCGCAGTCCTTTGCTCTATTGTTTCAATTAAAAATAGCCGCGCTTTACTGGTCGCTGGCACGCCTCGCTCCGGTGTTTGTGATCTCTGTGGATGTTTTCTTATTTCTAAATGGACTATAAATGACACCAGTACAACCCAGTAGTAGACTGCGCCTACAACTATAATGTATGTTAAAATGTTCATCTAGATATAGTCAGGTAGGCTACTCCAACAGTTGTGTGATATCTCTTCGTCTTCCCTAAAGTCTAAAGCAACGAATATCGCTCGCATCTCGCCACAGCGCTATCCAGAAACTAGGTCAAACTGGTTGTTAAGGCCTGGCTCAGTAACACAGCTCAACATCTCATAAGGCGATTCAACCCTACTTAGGCGAAGTACTCAAGTGAACGTCTCATAGCACTTACGCTAGTGATACCCTCTTACCACTCCGTAGCAGCAGGTTATAAAAAACATTATCGTACCTCAGAATCCGTAACAAGGCTAGAACCCCTCACATCCGAAGAAAGCGACCCCGTGGGAAGAGAGCTGGAAAAAGAAAGCAGAAGATAACGAACACAAATACCAAACCAATATGCCAACCTCGAACATCAACCAACACTGTCTAAGCCCAGCCCGCTAGGCCAGCCTCGAACATCAACCAACACTGTCTAAGCCCAGCCCGCTAGGCCAGCCTCGAACATCAACCAACACTGTCTAAGCCCAGCCCGCTAGGCCAGCCTGGAACATCAACCAACACTGTCTAAGCCCAGCCCGCTAGGCCAGCCTCGAACATCAACCAACACTGTCTAAGCCCAGCCCGCTAGGCCAGCCTCGAACATCAACCAACACTGTCTAAGCCCAGCCCGCTAGGCCAGCCTGGAACATCAACCAACACTGTCTAAGCCCAGCCCGCTAGGCCAGCCTCGAACATCAACCAACACTGTCTAAGCCCAGTCCGCTAGACAGACAAGAAATCCACCGGCTACAGACAACTCAAGGAAAAACGACCTTAACCCCCGACAACCCACCATTGAACATAACAGATTGGCCAGCAGACAAAAAGCTCACAATGTCCCAGGTTGCCAAGAAAACCAGACAAAAGAACGAACACGGATACCAGATCTCTCACAACTGTCTCTCCATCTGCTCGGCAGCACAACTCATTGCTCTCGTCAGTGAGACAACCGGTCTCGCATACGATGGGATGGGTCTTTACTGAGAACAGGTGAAGCTCTCAACTTTCTGTATCACTTGACCTTTGAGCTGGACATAGGTCCCTGTGAGTGTGAGATTCTTGCTTTTAGCCCAGTCTATCGCCACTCCGAAGAGCAGAGGGGACATGAGACAATCCTGCTTCACACCTGTTTCCATTTTAAACTATTCTGCATTCTCGACATTGGGCCGCACGCAATACTGTGAATTAGTGTATAGTGCTTTTCTTACCCCTAGAAACTTGGTTTAGAAGCTATAGGCGATGAGAGTGTTCCAGTGATGGCGGGGTAGATTATCGAATGCCTTCTGAAAATGAATAAAGTTAACGATAAGTGGTTATTGCCTATCTACGGGATCTTCAAGAATCACTCTGAGGGTGAAGATCTGATCGATGCCCGTTTTCTGTTGCCGAAAACCAGCTTGCTCCTCCCATAGTAGTTCGTCTGCTGCCTCTCTGAGTCTTCCTGTCATTAAGTTACAAAGAACTTTCTCTGGCACTGATAGTAGCGTCACTCTAGGCCAATTTTTGCAGTCCAATAGGTCTCACTTCTTCCGAATGTTCACAATTTCGCACTTCTCCATATTCCGTTTATGATTGACAAATAGTGCGTAATGCCTGTCAAAGACGGATGTGTGGACCGAATGGTGGAAATATCGCAGCCAAGCTGTAAATTAGCGACACAGCGGACTCCGCTCTCCAGACAACATCCCGCCGCTTTTAAAGTTTTAAAGCCATATTCAGGGCTTGGTAGCGGGAGATTGAGAAAGAACGCAGAAGAAGTGCGTAATAGTTGTATCGTCAGCCATCTGAAGCATCTCACCAGCAGCCATATTAAGCATCTCACCATCTGAAACATCTCACCATCTGAAACATCTCACCATCTGAAGCATCTCACCATCTGAAGCATCTCACCAGCAGCCACCCTTACCAGTTGCCTCGTAGTTCTTCAAGTTCATGATGGCCCGACCAATCTCTGCACGAGCAAAACCACCGCAATCTTAGGCCATGGGAGGCATAGCGTCATTTAACTGCTGGCTGTGGTCTATTTAGCACTACTGCAAAGTTCGCCGCCCAACGTCGCATCTGTTCGGCTTCTGGAGCAAGAGGTTACCCTCTTTGTCTTTGATGGGGATGTTTGCAGCACGCGGTTTATTACACAATTGTTTTGAAATCTTGTTTATGCATCTCTGCTGTTTCCCCTTTTTTCGCAGCATCTTCAGCGGTCACGGCCAGGTCGCTGATGAATTGTTTCTTGCCCTAGGAGCCTGTTCTTTTAGTTTTATGTGGCACGGTAATCAAATGGTGTCATTGCAGGCATGAGATTTAATGTTACTGTTTTCCTTTATATTTGATCCCATGTGCTAGTACCCATTTACCTTTTCTTCTGTCCCTTTATATACCCAACAGTTGCCGCCATCTTTTTTATTGTTTTGAATTGCTCCCATTTTTCTTCAATTGTTTGGACAGTCTTGTCGTTTCTAATACCTGCGAGGTTTACAAAATGAGTGTGATTGTGCGTGCTTTGTCGTTGGTATGTCACGTGACAGCAACCTTTTTACATCAATGTTTCTGTCTCTGTTCTGGTGATGGCGTTAATTCAACTTAGACTGTAGGGAAGCTGACAACAACACCCATGTAGAAACCAATGCTATAATACAACACTATAAATGACTGGATTGACGTGCATCCCTCATCATTTGATATGGTTGACCCTGAGACCTTTGGCTTAAGTTTGATATATTTATTCAGCTCTCTAGCCAGACTTCTCTAATACTTCTATAGTAGAAGACTCTATAACACATGGATGTGCACCACGATATTAACATGGTTCAAAAGAGTGTGGAGGGGAAAGGGGAGGGTTGTGGGTGTGCGATGTGGCGGAGCGATCAGTGGCACAGCCTACAACTCAAACTTTCCTGGGAACAGAATCACGAAACAACAAGATCGAGCCTCTGTAAGAAGTGACATCGTTACATGCAATTCGTGCTTAAGTCAGATGCACTGGCATGTTAGGAGGAAAACACACTACAATACACTTATAATATTATCTTATAATATTGGGCGATCTGAAAAAATAATTTAACAAAAAGAAACAAAAGAAAGCGCCAGCTGAGTTTGGGGTATCATTTGGAACTAACACCTTATATAGATGAGAAACAGAAATAGCGGATCGGAAAGCTCGGTCTACTGGGGATCGGAAGACGATGAGAAAATTCTTCTCTCTCTCTCTGTGTCTCTCTCTATCTATCTCTCTCTCTCTCTCTCTCTCTCTCTCTCCACCTTCTTCAGTGGTGTATAAGTCACTATACATCCTTTAATAAAGACAATGTTAAGAGTGAGCTCCAAGATACATGACACAGAGAGAACACCCAGAATCGGATACATTAGAAGCACACTAGCCTTTGCCAAGATGAGATCAAGAGACAATAATCAAACTGCGAACAGGTCCTTAAAAACTAAACAATCATCTGGTCAACAAATTAACAATTTGACACACAGACATGTGCCCATGTGGGGAGAACAAACAAACAGTGGAACATGTTCTGCAGGTCTTCTGGCTCCACCATAATAGCAGAGTGGCTACATGGCCCTCCCCAACCCATTTCCGAGATAAACTGTAAGACGTTCAGTTCATGAGGGAAATAAATGCGATTATTTGAGAGCGAACGAAGAAGAAGAAAAAGAACTTTACATTGCTTGACTCTTTCCTCGCTATCTCTGAAAGCGTCTTCCATGCAAGGGGAAACACACCAGAGCTATGTTTTTCTGCGGTCCCTTTTCAACCTCCACTTATGCAATGTTTACATTGTGCTATGGCTTCCCCTACACACACAGCATCTTTGTCATTTTCCTTCCTGACACATGCCTCAAGCTGTGAACATCTTGAATATCCTTATTACCATTTTTTTCCCCCACATGTTCATGACGAATTCTTTCTAAGGTATTTTTCCAAAAGAAATAATTAACCTCTTCCCAATGTTAACTTTTTTTCTCATCTGTTTTGTCCCGCTTTCCTACTTCTTATCGATATCATCTATTTCTTTTTCATCTAGTCAGCGTCAGAGTGGCAGAGTTGTTAGAGAGGCTGCTTCTTGCGGCAAATATAAACAATGCACTCCTCTGTAGTGACTTGATAAAGTTTACCAAGCTTTGTATGGGTACCAGGCTTACAATTAGGGAATACAAGTCAGGGAAAGAGGAAGCAGCTCACTCCATCGAGCTCTTGCATGTTGCATCCCCGACGGTCCGTCTTCTTTCGGAATGCCTTGACCTTCTTTTAATTATTATTTCTGTTTGTCCGCAACTTGGCTGTGGCAAGTTCACTTTCTGCTAGCACAACAGCGATGGCTTAGTCGGCTCAGTCTACATCGCCAAAACAGCATTGATAAAAATGGCTCATAGGCCGCACGAGGACAGAAACACAACGACACAAACGTTTCGGCCTCAAGGCCTTCGTGATTTCCATGATGATCCAGGTGTACTTGAAAACGTGGTCACACAAACATGTTCTCCACGAGGGCACTGGCGCTCCCTTCTCACAAGTGGGTGGGTGGGGGGGGGGGGGGGGGGTTAAACAGTTGTTAAATGAAAAATATATATATATTCACCAATATTGAAAGATAGCCGAGTAAATACGACACGTCTTACCATGTTAGAAAACCTTGGCGCTCAGGAGTTGTCGTGCCCAGTTTTCTATGGAGATCACATGAAACATGTCCTCCGTGACGATCCCAGTGCCCTCTATAATGTGACCACACAAAACATGTTCTCCGTGACGATCCCAGTGCCCCCTATAACGTGATCACATGAAACATGTTCTCCGTGACGATCCCAGTGCCCCCTAAAACATGTTCTCATTGACGATCCCAGTGCCCCCTAAAACATGTTCTCATTGACGATCCCAGTGCCCCCTAAAACATGTTCTCCGTGACGATACCGTTGTCCCTAATGAGGAGGAAAGAATAAGACAACAACAGCTTACAACGAATATCACAAAAATGCAGCTAATTAGGGTTGTGCGTGGATCTGGTATTGCCATCACTTAAAACAAAGTTTTATGGAAACCATCTGTACATGAGCACATACAGTGCATTGAAGTAGGCTCCCTAAAAGAGACCAAATGCAGAGGTAAACCTTTTGCTGCCTTGAAGTAAAACATGGCTTGGTGGTGATGGTCATGAGACCATAACACAGGATAGGGGTCAAAGACCAGGTCATTTCAAATCTGGAATCAAGATACTGACCAGTGCTTGAGCTGCAGCGGTCATTGACCCAAATATGACTGCTAGCGTCAGGGCCAGATCCAGAGCTGCCAAGACCCTTCTACATCTCCACGCGATGATCTTGAATAACTGGCTGCAACAGAGCAGACTGGCTAAGGAGAAGGGATCGAACGGGGAATGCTAACCCGGTACCCAATAATGCCTGCTTACGTCGGATGTGTCGTATCGAAAAGTGCACATGTCAGTCAAGCTGTAAACTACGACACAACGCTTTTCCGTTCTCCGGACAACATCCTGCTACTTGCGAAGCCCTTTTCAGGGCTTGGTAGCGTCAGTTTGAGAACACACTAAGAAGAAGAAAAAGAAGATAACATTCTTCGGTTAGCACAATATAGAAGTTGAAAACGTGAATGGACGAGATTGGGAAACAGTCCAAACCTCTTATATTTAATGTACGACCAGAATAACAATAACCCAGGAAACGTCTCGTGGATGCGCGATACATCGTGTATAATGCCTGACGAATATTTCAACACTTTATAGTGCCCTTTAGAACTGATTCACCGACATCCTAATATCTTCTTTCTAATATTGTTGGGAAAATAAAAGTGAGCACTGCAAGCTGCAGTAGAAACCGTGACTGTGTTACCTGTACGTTACTATGTGTAATAGCTTATTCGTGCTATTCAACTGTAGCTGAGAGCGAGATCCGCTCACAAACATCGCAATATTTTGTTCTTAAGTGGGTCGGGTTATGGATAAGACCGTCCGTTTCCTGTACACGTGATGTTCGCCAGTGACGATCATTAGATTATTTGCATTTTTTTTTAAAACTTAGAAAAGCTGTTATAATTTGTTGATGTTGGACGTCATACAAGCATCGATTTGATGGCTCGGGGAATGTTTGTGCGTGTGTGTGTGTGGGCATACCAATCTAGTATGTTGTTAGTGGGAAATGAGAGTCGAACAATACATGATTCATCCCTGCGGGCTTTACTGTGCGTTAGCTTACATCATTGTTAGTAATCTAGTTGGATTAAAGTAAGCGTAACTAATGGCAAACAAATGTATATACATATGGATCTGCAATAAATTCAATAGAAAATGGAGCAATCATTCAGATTCTTAAAAACGATACACAAAGAAAGCTGTCAGCGCCGATTACACAATTTTCAAGTAGCTTCAGAGCAGGGACAATGGCCTTGAAAACCAGCAGAAATTCCAAAGACAGATCAAAACATTGAGAGGCAAGTGATATCTATCAGAGATGTGTTTTCAGTGATTGTAGCACCGCTGGATAGCCATAAAATTACATACCTAAAGGAGCTATGAGTGATACTGTACTGTCTACTACTGTCATACGACACTTTAACCATTTCTGGGGTAGTCGAAGGGTTTTGAAGGCTGAGAACTACAGGCCGCTTCGCCACTGCTGTCGCCACGTCGTGTGCTGGCTCATTTTGTTTATTTCACCCTCAACAGAAAAACAACATATGCCATACCGGGGATTCGAACCGCTGCCCCCTTTGTCGGCAAGCAGGCCTTAAAACCATTCGACCACGCGCTCCTCAGTGATACTCTATCAACTATATTAGCAGTTCAAGATATTTGTGGTACAGTGGATTCTATCTCATTGCAATATTTCTGACAGGCTGTCAAGAGAAGGTGAAAGGCTACTTCAATCTGAAATAGGCATAACTTACTAAGAGACAAAGAGGTTTATCAGGAACAAGTGGGAAGCAGAACCCACAAGTCACCAACCAAGTGACGCGTAGTACTAACTCAACACTCAACATAGGTAAGCAAGTAATAATCTTTAGACTCCATACAGGCCACAAGAAAGTGTTATACCATCTTTTCAACAAACTAAGAATATGAAAGACATACACATGTGTCTCTAGCACGAACAAAATGACTGCTGATCAACTGCTGCGAAGGTGTCCTTCTTCTTCTTCTTCTGCGTACACAGTCAGACAGTAACCATTATTTTTTCGAAAAAAGCGGCGGTCATCCTGAGGCTCTCGCCACTGTCATAGAGCTTGTCTTGCAGTTCCACTGGTAATGGCCACATCTGCTCTCTCTGATCCTCGTATGTCGGGCAGTTCTGCAGCAGATGTTCAGTGGTCATTTTACCAGTACCGCACGGGCATTCGTCGGTACACCCTATCTTCAATTTGTTGAATAGGTGGTACCCCAGTCTGTTGTGGCCAGTGCGAAGTCTGAAGACAACTACCTGCTCTCTTCGGTTCAACTGGTAATATGCATCGTTTTTGGTGTAACCAGTATGTTCGGTTTCCCATTTGGTCATGTATCTGGCTTTGATAAGCCGTTTTGACTCTTCGTACGTCATACTGGTATCTGTTTGTGGTAGTCTTGCACCTTCTTTTGCCAGTCTGTCTGCCTCCTCGTTGCCTTGGATGTTGCAGTGTGACGGGACCCACTGTACCACTACCCATTTTGGTGCGGACTGCTGGCACAGTTTGCAGAGTGCTGCTCTTAAGTCATTAAGCTCAGTGTTTTTCTGGCTTTTTAGCGCTGTGACTACGGCGAGAGCATCTGTCAGCAGGACTATATGGCTCTCATTTTCGCTGTGTGTCAACATTTCTTCCACTGCCGCCCTCAGTGCCTCTGCCTCCGCTCTGAAATTGCGTGTGTACTTACCAGTAGCGAATGACAGTGTTATTTTTCTGCCATTTGGTAGGTTCAGGAATGCTCCTGCCCCTCCGTTCTGTGTAGTGTTTGTAACAGAACCGTCGGTGTATGCATGGGTCCAGTCCATGCTTGGGTAGCTTTTCGTTATGAAGCTTAGGGTAGTATCTCTCCTTTCTTTTTCAGTCTGGCAGTTTTTGTTTGCAATACCTGGTATATTTTCTACCACCTCTGGAAATATATCCTGCCTCCAGGTAGGTTTTCGTACAGTAGTGATGGGTTTTGGTGTTGTTAGTGCGTTTATGGGATCTTCGTGCATCTTTGCTTTGGCTATTTCTGCAAAGTTTCTCCGCTTTAGTTTCCCATTTCCCAAATTGTTTAGTCTCTGGTACATTGGATGGTCCGTCAGTCTTCGGAGTTTCTCTGACTGCAGCTGGGCTCTGCAGTCTCTTCTATCGGTCATGGATTGCAGTTTTGTAATCTTTTCAAGTTCTACAATTGGCGTTGACTTCATGCCACCTGTTATAATTCTCATGGCTTGGTTTTGAAGTTTGTTAACTTTATCGAAGTTCGCCTTCGCTGCTGTTGTCCATGCCGCGATGCCATACTCGAGAACTGGTCTCACTCTTCCAGTGTACAGTTTCTTTAGTATGCCTTCGTCTTCTCCCCAGCTTGTGCCAGCAAGTTTCCTCATGATTGCCATTCTTTCTCTGGCTTTCATTCGGTTTCTCTCAATCTGACTTTTCCATGTCACGCGCCGATCAAATGTGACTCCCAGATAGGTTGGGTTGTCGTTTGGCTGCAGGATTTTGCCATTTAGACTTAATTTGGTACTTTGGGGTTTTAATGAAAGCGAGAATATTGTGCATGTGGTTTTCTCCTCGTTTATTTTGACCAGCCATGAGTTCGCCCACTGTTCCAGCGATGTTAGGGCCGTCTGCATCCGATTTCTTGCTATGGTGAGATTCTTTTCAGAGGTCCACATAGCCAGATCGTCTGCAAACATTGAGCTATGAACTCTTCTTGGTATATTCTCTGTAATATCGTTTATATATACCAGGAAGAGTGTGGGTGACAATACTCCCCCTTGGGGTACTCCCTGCTCGAGTGTCACCTTTTTGCTCATATGCCCTTGTACTTGGACTCTGGCCGTTCTTTGTTTGAGGTAGTGGTTGATCCACTTGTACATCTTCCCACATACATCACTTCTTCTTAGCTTGACTCTAAGTCCGTCCTTCCAGACTTTGTCAAATGCCTTTTCCAGATCCACCCAAACAGCTACTGTGTGTTTCTGTGCCTGGTAGGCATCTTCTATCTCCTGGGCTATGAGGATGACCTGGTCCTCAGTGGATCTGTGCTGTCTAAAGCCGGCTTGCTGTGGAATTAGTATTCGTTTTTCTTCCAGATGCCACATCAGTCTGGTGTTTATCATCCGTTCCATCAGCTTGCCGACACAGCTCAGTAGGCTTATGGGCCTGTATCCATTTGGATCTGTTTTATCCTTTCCTGTTTTTGGTACTGGTACCAGTATTGCGTCTTTCCATGCCTGGGGTACAATACCCCTTTTCCAGCTTTGGTTCAGGACTGATAGTAGTTTCCTCTTCGCTGTTTGGCCCAGCCCCATCAGCATTTCGTTTGTTATCCCGTCTTTTCCGGGAGATTTCCTTTTCTTTAGTGTTCTCATAGCCTCTTCCATTTCGCGCATTGTTAGTTTGGCCATCATGTGCTCTTCAGGAGCCGTATTTATGTTTTCGTGTCCCTTTAGCTCTTCGCTAATGTCTGTATGCTTATCTGCAGGGACCTCGATGTGGTTTGCTCTGGCATAGTGATCGACAAAGGCGTTTGCGGCTTTCTTACCTGTGATCAAGTTCTCGCCCTGCTTGATAGTAATTTGTTTATTTGACGGGGTTTCGTCGTTCATGGCTCTGACTAGCTTCCATAGCTTGTTCCCTTCTTTGTCCAGGTTTAAACTTTCCGTTTTATTTTTCCAACTTTCTCTTGCTGTTTGCTTGAGAGTGTGTTTGTACTTCGCCGCGGCGGCTTTGAGGGCGATGTTTGGATTTTTCTCGCTCTGCCATGTTCCTAGCATTTGTTACTGCATCTTCCACTTTCTGCAACTCATCATTCCAGTAGGGCTTATAGTTTTTCCTAGCTCCTCTTGGGATGGTTTCAGTGGCGGCTTGCATTATTGCCTTGCTTAGGCTCTCTACCATGGGCTTCATTTTGGTGTTTCGTGTGTTGATGGTTTCACGCAGCCCATCTGTCAGGATTGCGAAGGTGTCCAACATGCGAGGGATAGGGAAGGATAAAGAGGGACATCACGTGTAGTCATCGCCAGAACTATTCATGTACAAGATCTATGGTGAACCACTGCTTTCTTTAAATATATTCAAGTTGAAGCATTAAAGCGAACAAAAAAGAACAAAACAAATAGGGAAGTCTTTGTAAAACTAGGGACAGAATGAGAATCAATAAACGAAATCGATCACGCAGTTAAAATATTGTTGCTATCATAAATAATTACGGCGTTAAAAATTTGTTGTTAAAAATTTGTTGTTAAAAATTTGTTGTTAAAAATTTGTTGTTAAAAATTTGTTGTTAAAAATTTGTTGTTAAAAATTGATGAATTTGCTTAGAAGTTGTAATGGATGTGGAGTTTTATATGGCTAGAGGATTTATGACACTTGCCCAGACAATGACAGCAATGTGTGTATGTTAGGCATTTATTTGCCACTTGACAAGACAAAAACATTTTTCATTAAGAGGTTCGAACTCGTGTCCCCTTGAGTACGAGACCGTATCTTAACGGCTTGGCCATTTGTTTCTCAAACATAAAACAACTTGCCGAAAAGCGCAAAATAAAATACAAGTAGAGAGCAGAGGTAGAAGGACATGGACATGTATCATTGTGACTATACCACCATGTTGTTGATTTTACAACCAGACGCATACCAGTTTTTAAAAACTCTCGGTGAATTGAATTTATAAAGAGTACCAGTTTAGCAGTGGTTCTTCTACTGGCTGTAGTGCAATCCAAGATTCCACAGCAGGCTCATCACTATGGGGATCACAATGTCGAACCAGACCAGGTTGTGCAGGCTCTAGAAACCGACCTTCTGTTTATGTATATGTATTAGACGTGAGGTGGGGTCTTGGTCAATATGTTGCACCTGACCTTTACACGAACCTTGACATGCAGGCATCTTCAAAAGATAAACAGGAAAGCACCTGTCAGATTGAACCATCAAAGCAAGAGACGAATATGTTGGGGTTCAATAACAGAGGCCCTTCAATGTGTAGATGTCAAATATGTTGATATGTGACATTACCATCAATCACAATCCTGGACCATGTATGTATGTATATGTTTGTCTGTCTGTCTGTCTGTCTGTGTTTGCCTGCGTGCATGTATGTGTGTATGTATGTGTGTGTGTGTTTTTTTTAAAGTAGTGTTTTTGTTGACTAATTAATTTCGCCTCCCTAGCTGTTCCTCTCTTTTCACCGTTAATGCCATGTAGGGGAACTTACGGGTGATTGTTAGTTAGTAAGTTCAGCAGCAAATGGCGTTAATTATTGCAGAGTAGTCTGGGCAATCGTGCAGTGTGTATTGAATATTCCTGAACTTTTGTTCTACGGTCGTGATGTCGATTATCAGCAACGCGTTATGGTGGCAAAGGAGCACGGCGAAACACATGATAAGCCTTGGTCCTACACGTCACCTGTCTACATCATCAGCCTTCTTGGCTTGTCTAATAAATGGTTTGAGCTGGACTCGGAAGAGAGTGAAGGCGACAAATTCTCCACTCTAAACACTTCCGCTCTATAAACACTTCCGCACTCTAAATACTTCCGACTTCTAAACACTTCCGTTCTATAAACACTTCCGCACTCTAAACACTTCCACACTATAAACACTTCCACACTATAAACACTTCCACACTATAAACACTTCCACACTCTAAACACTTCCACACTATAAACACTTCCGCACTAGAAACACTTCCGCACTCTAAACACTTCCCCACTATAAACACTTCCCCACTATAAACACTTCCCCACTATAAACACTTCCCGACTATAAACACTTCTGCACTATAATCTAAAGCATCGTGAAAGTCAATCCGGCATCTGGCTTGGCTTGGCTTAGTTCCTTCTCAATCTCCCACTACCAAAAACTGATAGGGGTTAAGTAGCAGAACAGAGAACAGAATGCGTTGTGTTGTAGTTTACAGCTTGACTGCGATATTTGTACCTTTCGGTCCAACACATCCAACTTCAGCAATCATTTTTTGAGTACTGGGTTAGCATTCCCTCTTCGATTCCTTCTCCTTATCCAGTCTGCCCTGCTGCAGCCTGTTATCCAGGATCACCACGTGGAGGTGTAGAAGGATCTTTGCAGCTCTGGTTCGCTGGCCCTGACGCTAGCAGTCAGCTATGAGTCACTGACCACTGCAGCTCATGCGCTGCTCAGCATCTTGATCCCCATCTGTCATCTATTCATTGTTTATTCCACCAAAATAAAAAAGAGTGGGACCCTTTACGGACCAACACGCGCAGTATGGTGCAGCGGGGTAGTTGAGTTGGCATGCAGGGTAGTTGAGTTGGCATGCAGGGTCTAACTTGTTGACGGTTTTCGGTACGTGCCGTGTTCTGTAATAATATGGAAAATTATGAATTTGTTAAACTCGTTGTAGTATGTATGGCTAAGGATTCAGCACTGGAGAAGACACGCCACATCATGTGATGCCGCAAACGGTCCTGACTTTCCTTGCATGCGCTGCGGAAGACGCTTCTCTTCTTGGGTTAGTCTTTCGAGTCACATTCGTTATTGTCATGGATTGTAGTTACATCCCTTTTTCCAAAGCACAATTACTATAGTCTGACAAGACGGACAGAGACAAGCACAATTACTATAGTCTGACAAGACGGAAAGAGGTAATTAGCTTGGTGTGTATATCTCTCCCACAGCAGTATGTATATCTCTCCCACATCCGTATGAATATCCCCCCCCCTCACATCAATATGTAAATCTCTCCCACACCAGTATGTATATCTCCCCCCCCCCCCACCAGTAAGTATATTTCCCCCCACCAGTATGTATATCCCCCCCCCCCACATCAGTATGTATATCTCCTCCCCACACGAATATGTATATCTCCCCCCCCCCACACCAGTATGTATATCTCCCCCTCCCCTACACCAGTATGTATATCTCCCCCCCCCACACCAGTGTGTATATCTCCTCCCCTCCCCCACACCAGCATGTATATCTCTTCCCCCCCCCCCCACACCAGTATGTATATCTCTTCCCCCCACACCAGTATGTATCTCCCCCCCCCCATAGCAGTATGTATATCTCTTCCTCCCACACCAGTATGTATATCTCCCCCCACCCACACCAGTATGTATATCTCCCCCTCACCCACACCAGTATGTATATCTCTTCCCCCCACACCAGTATGTATCTCCCCCCCCCCCATAGCAGTATGTATATCTCTTCCCCCCACACCAGTATGTATATCTCCCCCCACCCACACCAGTATGTATATCTCTTCCCCCCACACCAGTATGTATATCTCTTCCCCCCCCCCACCAGTACGTATATCTCCCCCTCCACCAGTATGTATATCTCCCCCACCCACCCACCAATATGTATATCTCCCCCCCTCCCCCCACACCAGTATGTATTTCTTCTCCCCCTGCCCCCCCCCCCCCAATTCCTACATCAGTATGTATATCTTTCTCTCACATCTGAGACAAAAACCGCACGTTTCCCAGCTTGGCCCAATTGCCTGTATTCTACCCATCCCAATAGATGGCGTGTTAATGGAAGTCTACGCCAAAGCTTGATGTGTTCTGACAGTGTTGGTGTCTGTAGCAGTTTGTGTTGCACGATAACACTGTAGGCATAAGAACATTCAATGACCCCGTTCTGTCCTACCCTGACTCCACACTGAGAACCGCCCGTTTACTGGATTAGAATCGTCGATGAAATATAGCTGTCATTTACATACCGGAAATAAATAGACAAACATGTAACAGCATACAAACAACCCCCTCGTGCGGAATTACATCCACCAGACGTTGTCCCGCCAGGATATTACGAAAATATGGATACGTCACGCCGTAAACATGGCGACACGAAAATAAAACGAGCTCCCGTTTTGCCAGAGGCCCATAAATCGTCTTCACATTCCGACACTCGCTCGGTGAATGATCTCTCATTTTCATAATTGACAACATGAAATGTGCCTGCTTTGTGCTTCTCTTGATAACCGTGGCCGTAAACATGCGAATACAATTTTTTTGAATTTGTAAGTTAGCGTGCCTGCGTGTATTATTATTTATGTGTTTGTATGTGTGTTAGTTTAGTATGTGAACCTATGTGAGCGCATATATTGTTATTACGGATATAGCAGCATCCTGGTCTATCGTCCTTCCGCCCAAAGCCATGTAATGGTATCTGCACATGTCTGCCAGTTGTCTAGTGCCACACAAAGTGTTCCATGAACTGGCCCTCGAAGGAAGAAGCATTTCCTAACATCGGTGATGGCTGAGCTCCCAAAGAGATGATGATCAACGGTTTCGTATGTGTGTGTATAGAGCTGCTGAACTGACACTCGGGAGTGTATTACGGTTGGATTCTATTTAGGTACTTGTTAAGTGGGATATTTTGGGTTCTCAGCCTGAAAAAAAAGCTATTCTGATCATTCCTTGTGAGTTTATTTTGAATCGTCATTTTGGATTGGCGGCTTGCCACGTGTCTGTAGACCTTCATTGTCGTGTTTCCCATTTCCCATTTCCTATTTAGCCAAGTTCATTTGATTACTATTCTATGGGATGTTTGTAGTTGGTGTGTGTCTGTTCTTGTCTTGTTCTGTTCTTTGCTAGTCTACCAGCCTTGTCATTGCCAGATGTGTTTGAATGTCCAGAGATCCACTGCAGAACTACTTTGATAACATGGGAAGTATTAATGTGATCAATGTATAGAAATGTTTATCTAAGGTCAGGTCTACAATGCCGAGCATAATGCGGGAAGGAATGAGAACGTCTATGAAAATGTTTAGGGACCGAAGGAAAGGCATAAAAAACCATTGATTGGCACAATGAGTAATAAAAACAGTCAAAAGTTGCATGTAGCCACAAATGACGAACATAAATGTTCAACTAACTTGCATCTTCCCGGTGGCATCGTACGGATGTGAAACGTGGACCACCACACAGACACTTAAGAAAAGGATTGACTCTTTTGAACTGAAATGCTACAGGAGGGTGCTCAAAATTCCATGGGTGGCGAAACGCAAAAATGGAGATATACTAAAAGAGTTTGACATCGAAGAACATTGGTTGGTAAACAACATCTTATCCAGAAAACTTAAATATTTTGGTCACATCAAACGCCATAATGGTCAAGAGAGAACAATATCGGAGGGTGTGGTTCCTGGAAGGCGGGGCAGAGGCAGATCGAGAAGCAGATGGACACAAGACATCACGGAGGTCCTGAAGATGACAGCGATGGAGGCGGGCATTCTGGTCTAGGATCGAGAGTCTTACAGATCGGCTATTGTGAGAGCGACGTTCTGGCCAGAGATCGAGTCTTACAGATCGGCTGTTGTGAGAGCGACATTCTGGCCAGAGATCGAGTCTTACAGATCGGCTGTTGTGAGAGCGACGTTCTGCAAAGGACAAGCTACATGATATAAATATAGCCATGATGTTGTTGAATGCCTACGATGAGTATCTTTACTCGTTTGAGCCCATGAAAAGGGCATTAAGTGGCGGGCTGAACTAGCTTTCGTCCCAACCTGGGCATGCTGATGAAAGTGGGTCCATGTCTTCCAAGCGATTGTGCTATGCTTGACTTCATCTGCGTGTCGCTCTCTACTACCTGTAGACGATTTTCCCTCTGTTCGTGAGTAAGCGGCTTGGAACGAATTTAGAAATCACATGGCGTATCCCAAGATTGACTGTCAAAATTGATTTCACTTTTATTCTACGATCTTCAATCACTAAACGCCACATTGTCTTGATTGTTTCTGGATTTCTGCTTAATGAGTGTCGTCTTGATATTCGCTCTTAATTGACGCGTGGTCACATTTGAGACTCCTACGTTACTCTTTAATCTGCGTAGAACTCATAGCTTCATTACACAAATCCATATTTATCTTTTCAATAGACTTCAATTGCGTGACAGCGATTTCACAAAAGTAATGCAAATTCTGTGCAGTAATTTTGTATCGAAACAAATTCGGCGAGCGCAGTGCACCAGGTCAACTATTCTGCAGTCCGAAAGCAACTGGAAGGCGGATCATAGTGGTGCACAGTTTGACCAAGCAAGCTTAGTTTGAAATCCCAGCATTCCAGGTCAATCACTTTTCCTCTACCAGTTGGACTGGACATGCCGGGGATTTCTCTCGGTAGGACCACTTCTTCGCCAACAGAAAGGATTGACACAACTACTGCAAAACTACCACATCAGAACACATTGCAAACAGATATACACACGAATCCATACACTCGCCAACACGTTCTGATATAGCCAAAAGGACAACTGTCTGATATGAAAAGGGGTATGCCTTCGCCAGTAGGATCCAGATAGGCAAACATTTAATCAAACCAATGAAAAGAAAACTAGATAAGCAAAAATGGAAATCATGAACCAGATATGAACACCGAGTGATGAATGGGCACAAAACAAGTATAGTCCACAGAGTTTGTTGCCGTGCACATAAATGTGTGTGAGAGAAAGAAACGTGTGTGAGAGAAATAAAATTGTGTGAAAGAAATAAATGTGTGTGAGAGAAATAAATGTGTGTGAGAGAAAGAAATGTGTGTGAGAGAAATAAATGTGTGTGAGAGAAATAAATGTGTGTGAGAGAAAGAAATGTGTGTGAGAGAAATAAATGTGTGTGAGAGAAATAAATGTGTGAGAGAAATAAATGTGTGTGAGAGAAATAAATGTGTGTGAGAGAAATAAATGTGTGTGAGAGAAATAAATGTGTGTGAGAGAAATAAATGTGTGTGAGAGAAATACATGTGTGTGAGAGAAATAAATGTGAGTGAGAGAAATACATGTGTGTGAGAGAAATAAATGTGCGTGAGAGAAAGAAATGTGTGTAAGAGAAATACATGTGTGTGGGAGAAAGAAATGTGTGTGAGAGAAATAAATGTGTGTGAGAGAAATAAATGTGTGTGAGAGAATGAAATATGTGTGAGAGAAATACATGTGTGTGAGAGAAATAAATGGGTGTGAGAGAAATAAATGTGTGAGAAAAATACATGTGTGTGAGAGAAATACATGTGTGTGAGAGAAATACATGTGTGAGAGAAATAAAGTGCGTGAGAGAAATACATGTGTGAGAGAAATACATGTGTGTGAGAGAAATAAAGTGCGTGAGAGAAATACATGTGTGAGAGAAATACATGTGTGTGAGAGAAATACATGTGTGTGAGAGAAATAAATGTGTGTGAGAGAAATAAATGTGTGTGAGAGAAATACATGTGTGTGAGAGAAATACATGTGAGTGAGAGAAATTCATGTGGGATTGAGAAATTCATGTGTGTGTGAGAAATAAATTTGAGTGAGTGTGCATACGTGTCTGTGAGTGTATGTATGTGTGTATGTGTGTGTATGTGAGAGAGAGAGAGAGAGAGAGTATATAAGTGTGTGTGGTGTGAGTGTATATATGTGTGTGTGTTGTGAGTGTATATATGTGTGTGAGTGTATTATGTGTGTGTGTGTGAGTGTATATAAGTGTGTGTGGTGTGAGTGTATATATGGGTGTGTGAGTGTACATACATGTGTGTGAGTGCATATAAGTGAGTGTATATAAGTGAGTGTATATAAGTGAGTGTATACAAGTGAGTGTATATAAGTGAGAATATATACGTTAGTATGGTTATATATATGTGTGTGTGTGTGTGTGTATGTGACTGAATATAAATGGATGTTTGAGTGTACATAATTGAGTGTACACAATGGAGTGTATATAAATGTGTATGTGACTATATATAAATGTGTGTATGTGAGTGTATATAAGTGTGTATGTAAAGGTATTTATGTCAGTGTATATACGCGTGTGTATCAATAAAACAGTATGTTACAAAAAACGAAACCGCCTCGATCCGAATACAGCAGAGCCTCGTACGTAAAAGGATCACACGATTGCACAATGAACGTTCTCGATTATACATCGAGGTAACCCCTTCTGAAATGTTGCCCATTTATCTCTCAATCTGAAAGTTAAGTGACACGTTGCTCAAATGATTCTTTGTCTGTTGCACCAATCTCATCATTTCCATCTTCCTCGTCTTCTCCTTACAATTCGTCTTCATTATTGTACTGGAACACCAGTCATACTTGCAATAGCTGGAACACCAGTCATACTTGAAATAGCTAGAGCGCCATTCATGCTTGAAATAGCTAGAACACCATTCATGCTTGAAATAGCTAGAACACCATTCATGTTTGAAATAGCTAGAACACCAGTCATACTTGCAATAGATGAAACACCATTCATGTTTAAAATAGCTAGAACACCATTCATGTTTGAAATAGCTAGAACACCATTCATACCTGAAATAGCTAGAACACCATTCATGCTTGAAATAGCTAGAACACCATTCATGTTTGAAATAGCTAGAACACCAGTCATACTTGCAATAGATGAAACACCATTCATGTTTAAAATAGCTAGAACACCATTCATGTTTGAAATAGCTAGAACACCATTCATGCTTGAAATAGCTAGAACACCATTCATGCTTGAAATAGCTAGAACACCATTCCTACTTGCAATAGATGAAACACCATTCATGTTTAAAATAGCTAGAACACCATTCATGTTTAAAATAGCTAGAACACCATTCATGTTTGAAATAGCTAGAACACCATTCATGCTTGAAATAGCTAGAACACCATTCATGCTTGAAATAGCTAGAACACCATTCCTACTTGCAATAGATGAAACACCATTCATGTTTAAAATAGCTAGAACACCATTCATGTTTAAAATAGCTAGAACACCATTCATGTTTGAAATAGCTAGAACACCATTCATGTTTGAAATAGCTAGAACACCATTCATGCTTGAAATAGCTAGAACACCATTCATGTTTGAAATAGCTAGAACACCATTCATGCTTGAAATAGCTAGAACACAATTCATGCTTGAAATAGCTAGAACACCATTCATGCTTGAAATAGCTAGAACACCATTCCTACTTGCAATAGATGAAACACCATTCATGTTTAAAATAGCTAGAACACCATTCATGTTTAAAATAGCTAGAACACCATTCATGTTTGAAATAGCTAGAACACCATTCATGCTTGAAATAGCTAGAACACCATTCATGCTTGAAATAGCTAGAACACCATTCATGCTTGCAATAGCTAGAACACCATTCATGCTTGCAATAGCTAGAACACCATTCATGCTTGAAATAGCTAGCGTACAATTCATGCTTAAATTAGCTAGAGCACCATTCCTACTCAAAATATACCCACATATCTCCATACTATAAGAAACATAAAAAAACTACTAGTATTGATTCCTTGCTAATTCTATCATATTGTCTGCTTTAATCAGAGAAAAATGTTAGAATGATCATAAAGTGAGAGTATAGTTTTCGTAAGGTAATTTTATTGAAAAACATCAGCCTATTCTCGGACCAATACGGTAATTTCCTTAATAAAATATCAGTGCCAACTAAGGAAGAGTTATTGTGTATTTGTTTATTTCTTTATATGTTCTATACAAGGTATGCCGACTTAAGACAGTACAGGCATATGTAGGGGTCCACTTTATGGCGGCTCGTTGATATGGTGGTTTATATTATGTCGTCATCACTGCAACCCAAGCCCATAAATAGCTAAACAATATATCTTAGCACATCGCTAAATGTATGGAAGTTGATGGTTCATATAGATCGCTGGCTGCGTTCAATTTTGATGTCTCCTCTCAGGCGTCACTTCCTGAACGACATGCTTTTGGGACCAAACAATGACAGCCTTAGGAAGACCATTTCATAACATCATACTACAAGTGGTCATTAATTTAATTTAATAACACCCCCAACCCTCAAACTTCCCCATAATCCGCATCCCTATAACCAGTACCTTCGAAGAAGGTCAACTCTTTAAATGCTGCAAATGTCCACACAATAAGTATTATCTAGCCTCATCTGTCATCCTCTCATGAAATAGTAACCTATTCTGTACGTCACATAGCCAGTATAGAGAGTCTTTTACATGATGACAGTCCTGGCTGACAAAGGTCTTGTATATAGCCACGTCAGCGCTGAATTAACTCTCATAATCTCCACTCTGCTATCGGCAACGACTGTTCCTCTCGACAGTTTTCTAAGAGTTTCATGAGAGTACAGTAAGCACCGGGTCATAGGTCAAACTCAGGTCACCACATCAGGGTCCGCGCAGACCGAAGCGAGAGGTGAAAATTTAATTCAACTGAAAAAATGTGACTAGTTTTGGGGATGGGTATCATATTTACCATTTAGGTATCAGACATAATTGGATGGGGGCTAGATTGCTCCCACGTCAGGCTGTCACATTTAAAGTGACAGTGACTTATAAATATTGCAACCAATGGGAATCTAGATTAAGTGTGACCAAATGAGAGTGATGGCTAACCAGCCAACTGGGTAGGACTACTTGACAGTCATGTGGGTTTCTAGAGCTAAGAAAATAATCTATAAAAGACAATGCACAGAGAAATTCAGGACATTTGGAGATAGAGAGAGAAAGAGAGAGAAAGAAAGAGAGATAGAGTGTGTGTGAGAGAAAGAGAGAGAGAGAGAGAGAGAGAGAGAGAGAGTTTACGGGGTTGTTATCCCATCATACACCTAGAGCCTTGCATACACGCTTAAAGGTGCGAATAATGAACACCCTGCAAACAGTAAGAGAACCAGATCCGATCACATGTGGGTGTACAGACTCGTCTCGGCACGACTTGAGAGATGATCTAGAAGGCTGTCCGACGTGTTCTCCAGGACCATTGCATTGGTGTCTGTTGGAGGAATGGTGGCCCTTCTACGGCCAAAGATAGTTGTCTCAGACAAAGTGACTCGATAAGGATTCTGTGAATCCTAGGAACTGCGTTTCCAGTGTCTCGATTAAGGATTCTGTGTAATCCTAGGGACTGCTATCCCAAAATACACGTGAGTAAGGAAAGTCGGGTACATCACATGAGTCCTCAGAGAACGAAATTATTTCATACAGGTGTAACACGGGCACCAAATGGGCATGTCTCAAACACTTGAGAACTGCTAACGGTTGTAAGTGAAACGTAGCTCATTGTTAACCCATGTTTGTACTCTTGATATCTTGAAGCAGCAACACTGATAGCGAACTATAGATCATCACCAACGTAGACGATCCGAATGACGGCAGGAGGCGACTGAGATAGTTAACCACTGATTTGTAACATGAATGAATTAGATTAAGTAAGGGTTTATGGTATTTTAAATATGAGTCTTAGAATCTGGGTAGAATAGTTTCAGAGGAAGCATCAGAAGCTATTGCTTGAACCCTCTGTGTTAGTTTAGAATATGATATTTATTTGCTTAGTAGTTTCTATTCGTTTTTTTATATTATGTAACAATTATTAATACAAATAAATGATATTATTGTGTTTTAGTGGTTAAAGGTTGTTTTAGTGTGTTCTGTGATTGAAGTGGTGTCGCTGTGTAGTATCTGTTGTAAGTTAGTAAACTCTAAGATAACTCTAAGTAAACTCTCAGATAACTCTCAGTAAACTCTAAGATAACTCTAAGTAAACTCTCAGATAACTCTCAGTAAACCCTAAAATAACTCTTAATAAACTCTAAGATAACTCTCAGTAAACTCTAAAATAACTTAGTAAACTCTAAGATAACTCTCAGATAAACCTAACCTGCTTCATTTAGATTACTGGTCCGAGTGACCAGGATAACATAAGCCACGTCTGCTACAATAGGATACGTCAGGTCCACGCCACGTACCTGAAATAGGCAGTGTTACAGCAATCTGACCGATGTGGTAGGGATTGATACTGTGCTCCCAGTAGTGTAATTTCTGCTGAGAAGCTTTGTCCTGCACTAGAGGGGGAGATTCTTGAACCACTTTCTTCAGTTCGCCAGGGAATGTAAGACAGCCATTGCAACCTCGCTGCTAGAAGACAACTCGCCACAAATGGGGAGCTCAGATACGAGTTGTCGCTCCGTATATACGAAACAACAATGTGACGCAATCATTGGTCCCGCGCCTCATTGTGACGTCACACTTGAGCAAAGGGAGCTCAGGAATCCTGGTATACATCGGACTGGGTTGATGTGTAAAATGGAGTAAAAAGGAGGCGTACTCTACCTTTATCTTGTCAACATTTAAATTGAAAACAAAACGAGAAGCTCTAAAAATGATAAAGTGTATGTAACCTTCAACCTGTTCATAATCGGTGGGTATAACATACCAGAACTAAGATATGCAGATGACACAGTTAGCCTTTCAAAGAGCGCTGTTAGACTGGAGCAGATGATCGAGTCGATTAAATAACACAGCGAGGAACACAATCTGTACCTGAACATCAGCAAGACCAAGATAATAAGAAATGATAAAGCAAAAACCAGACCTAAAGTTATCCTAAAGAAGCAAGAAGTTACTAACATCACGAGCTGTGAATTTCTCCACTTGATTATAAGCACGAATGGAGATTGTCAACAAGAAGTAAGAGAAAGATTGACCTTGATATTGCAGAGGTTAGCTCTAATGGAGATTGTCAACAAGAAGTAAGAGAAAGATTGACCTTGATATTGCAGAGGTTAGCTCTAATGGAGATTGTCAACAAGAAGTAAGAGAAAGATTGACCTTGATATTGCAGAGGTTAGCTCTAATGGAGATTGTCAACAAGAAGTAAGAGAAAGATTGACCTTGATATTGCAGAGGTTAGCTCTAATGGAGATTGTCAACAAGAAGTAAGAGAAAGATTGACCTTGATATTGCAGAGGTTAGCTCTAATGGAGATTGTCAACAAGAAGTAAGAGAAAGATTGACCTTGATATTGCAGAGGTTAGCTCAAATGAAACACTTATGTTAAAACACTAATAAAATGGCCAAAATAAATATCCTGAGGATTTTAATTTTCTCATTGGCAACATGCAGATATGAAACATGGACAACCACACACACACACTAACGAAGAACATTGACTCCTTCCAGCTCAAAGGTTACATGAAATTGCTAACAATTCCATCGATAGCTAGAAAGAAAATTATACTATTCTCAAAGAAGTGGGATATAATTTAATACGGATAGTAAATAATGTTACCTTTAGGAAACTAAACTTGACCCCACCGAAAGCCACAGCGGTCTATAAAAAAACGATACTGGACGGTTTGGTACCTGGCAAGATAGACAGCGACAGACCAAGAAGAAGATGAACACAAGACATCATGTTTGTTCTGAGGATGACGGCGACGAGACGTGAGATCTGGACTAAGATCGAGAGTCTTACAGTTCTGATGTTGTGATACGACGTTCTGCAAAGGATCTGCTACATGATGATGATGTAATTCAATCAAGCTTATCAATTGTAAAATTCCAGGTAGCCAAATGTTATTTAAACTCATTTCGGTATTCCGTCTTAGAGTAAGTATCATGTTGGTACAAATGAATTTAGTCAGGCCATTTCTTCATCTCATTGGTGGACACCCGAGTGGGAGTCTAACAGGTAAGATCACTATGAGTTCCGCATGCAACTGTTGTCAGACATACGCACAACATGTCTGGCCCATTTGCATTTTCATGTTCTATTTCATTTTCATACATATATAAAATATGTACTTGTATATATCATCATAGGCGTTTCAGTCTCTATATACCATGCGAGTGACGCCCTGTAAGTTTTGCCCAGTTCTGTCTCCTGTATTTCGACACTGTCTGCAATGGCTGTAAAGACCGATCCGCGAGTGACAGTCCCTACCACAGATCGTACAGCCATACTGAGGAGACTGGCTTGCCTGGCTGTTCTTTGATCTCTTCAGTCGTTCTCTTTTCTCTGCAGCCAGAAGACCTCTACTAGCTCCAGCAGCCACTATGCCCCCTCCAACTGACTGTCTCCAGATAGCTCGATCCTGAGCAATTTGTTCCCAGCCCTCAGATGGGATGTCACATGACTTCATGTCCCTCTTTAATATGTCCTTGAATCGCAGTGTGGGACGGCCGATTCTTCTAACGTCCTTGAATCGCAGTGTGGGACGGCCGATTCTTCTAACGTCCTTGAATCGCAGTGTGGGACGGCCGATTCTTCTAACGTCCTTGAATCGCAGTGTGGGACGGCCGATTCTTCTAACTCCAATGGCTAGCTGTCCATAAAGGATAGCCTTTGGCAGCCTCCGGTCTTCCATGGAATAAAGATGTCCAAACCACAGTAGTTGTCGCTAGCTCAACAACGATTAGATGCTGCGAGTGTTTGCTCTCTATAAGACCGTATTATGTGACACTCTCTTGCCACCAAATCCCCAATATACGCCGTAGACACCTTAAGTGAAAGGTGCTCAGCCGCCGTTCCTGTTTAGTGTAAGTAATCCAAGTCTCGCTTTCATACATGAGAGTGCCAAGAACACAGTCTGATAGAGCTGACCTTGGTATAATGAGACAGCGCAGTGTTTTCTCTTCGTCAGTCGAGCTATGACGGTACTTGCCCACCGAAGCCTACAGTCTATCTCCTTGTCGAGCGAGAGAGTTGCTGGTGGAAGCTCCCAGATAAGTGAAACTGTTGATGACCTCCAGAGTGACGCCATCAATCTTTATGGATGGCGTAGTGTGGTAAAGCCCTGTGCGCAGACCTTTGTCTTTTCCAAACTTATGGTGAGCACTGCCTGAACCTGTCGGCGAATCTGTCTCCCAGTCTCTGCAAGGCCTCCTCACTATTTGCCACTAGAACTGCATCACCCTAATGAGTACTGTCCTCACCTTGATCCTCGCACGCAGTCGGGACAGGTTAAACAGCCGCCCATCTGACCTGGTGTGCAGATAAACACCGTCCACAGATGTGTCAAAAGTGTAGGATAGGAGCATGGAGAAGAAGATCCCAAAGTGGGTCGGGGCGAGCACACATCCCTGCTTCACTTCACTCATGATGGGAAAAGAGTTTGAAGAAATTATAATGCTACATACATTTTTTGTCTTTGGGGAAGGGGGGGGGGGGGTGGGAGAGCAGCCGATCTTTTCTAGGAGTTCGAATAGAAGGCCTTGGTAAGGTCTAGAAACATCATAAAGAGCGGCTGGTCTTGTTCTCTGCACTTCTCCTGGATTTGGCGAAGCGAGAAAATCATATCCGTTGTTGATCTACCTACTCTAAAGCCACACTGGGATTCTGAGTACACCCTGTCCATGAGCAGTCTCAACCTGTTTAGTAATATGCGGCCGTAAACTTTGCCTACAACGCTCAGGAGCGAGATCCCTCTATAATTATTGCAGTCCCCGTGGTCACATTTGTTTTTGTAAATAGTCACAATGATGACGTCACACATATCTTGAGGGACTGCACCTTCCTCCCAGTAAAGGCACAGAAGATCAAACATCGGCTGAACTAGTGCTGATTTGCCGCATTTGATGGCTTCCATCTGTTTGGAGCGGCATATTTTGCAAAGCTGAAAGCGTATCCTGCTACATACAAGAGCATGGACAGAGTCGCAGTCTGAACTTTGATAGCTTCTAGTAGAGAGGACCACGTTTAGAGCTGAACGGTCTGGTGACAATCAAGTCGATTTGATGCCATTGATGTGACCTTGGGTGTTTCCAGGATACTTTATATTGTGCCCTTGAAGAAAGTATTTGTGACACATAGGCAGCTCAAGAAACCTCTGATCATTGCCATTTACTCTGCCAATCCCATGATGTCCAAGGCAGCTGGGCCATGCTATGTGGTTCCCACCTACTCTAGCATTAAAGTCTCTGAGAAGAATGAGTGCTTCTTCCCTGGGGCCGTTCTTGATCATTTCCTCCAGCTGTCCATAGAATTGATCCTCCACCTTCTCCGGAGATGGCAGGCTTGGAGCACAGCCGCTGAGGATTTAACAGGACTTGTAGCAGTGCTGAAGCAAATGGCCAGTAACCTCTCAGAGCCCTCCGAAACCAACACCAACACCATGCTGTTGAGATTCCTCAGGCTCACAACCTTTCCAGAAGAATGTGTAGTTTTACTCTCTTAGTAGAGGCAAGTCTGGTTTCCTGTAAGAGAGCTATGTCAAAATTCAATCGAGAGAGCTCCCTATCAATGGTGGCTGTTTTTCTGGCATCTCCAACGTCTCGAAGATCATCGGAGATGCCTGTACACGTAGTACGCACGTTCCAGCTTGCAAATCGAAGAGCTGGAGTATTCTTTTTAATTTTGGTTTTGTTTGGTGCTTTAAAAAGTTTTCTGAATTAGTGGATTGTATAGAAATAAGTTACAATAGAATTATCTACACTACATTTCCTTCACAGTAGCTCCCTTTGGCAACTACACACTTTTGCCAAAGTGCAAACAGCTGGAAAGATTCTAGGAACCCAGTTTTTTACACCTCTCTCAGCCATCTTGTCGCATTGGTGATAGCGTCCTCGGTATCCTTGAATCACTGTCCTTTCAGTGCCCATTTCAGTCGAGAACACAAGAAAACAATCAGCCGGTGCCAGATCGAGACAATATGGAGGATGTTCTAAGGTAATCACATTGTGCTTTGGGAGGTACTGCTTCACCAGTACGGATCGATGTGCTTGCACATTGTCATGCAGCATAATCCATCTGTGTGTTAATCCATTTTCCTGGTCGTTTTCTTCTTATTGCATTTATTAGATGACGGAGGATATCAACGTACATTTCCTTGCCAGTTCGGCCTTCAGGAATAATATCAAGGTAGGCAATACCCCTGGAATTAGAAAAAAACCTCCAACATAACTTTCCCTTTGCTCTTGTCCAAACGTAACTTCTATGTCCGGGGAGCTGTGGGCGATTTCCATATAGAAGTCTCATCTCCTGTGATAATGTTGTTGACAAAATTGCTATCTTGATCAGCCATTGTGATTAGATCTCCTACCAGGTTCAATCTCGTTGCTTTCTGTTCAGGAGATAACATTTTGGGAAACACGGTGCATGTGCAGTTCATTGTGGAGAATACTGTGGCAACTTCCAACTGATATTCCAACTTCTGAGGCTATTTTCTCCACACTAAGTCTTCTGTCAGCACATACAACGTTTCGAACACGCTCAATGTTTTCCTTGTTGATCGAGGTTGACGGTCGTCCACTACGTCCATCATCATCGACACTAACTCGACCTTCACGGAAACGCTTGTGCATTCAGATAAGTGCGATTTCTTCATTGCGGTATCACCATATGCTTTAATAAGCAATGTTTTGTGTCTGTAAGGGTGACTTCTCAAGCAAAACACAGAATGTTACATTTGTAGTTTGTTCAATCAAGGACCTTTTCAACTCCAACGATGCAACGAGCACAACACACAAACAAGATTATGTAACTTCTGTTTGAGAGTATATGTAAAGGTCACGTCTCCCATGTCATTTTGTCAAGGCCACTACCAACTTATAAATATATATTCTCCCTAATATCATCTTTCCTTCAAACATGAGTTGACTATATATATATACATACATATATATATATATATATATATATATATATATATATATATATATATATATATATATATATATATATATATATATATATCCAATTAAGGGAGCTCATCCATATAATAAATCAGAGTAGCCAAATAATACAAAGTTATCCATTGTTACGTAAAACAAATGCTGTGATATGAAAGTCAACATTTGACAATTGGTAATCGTAATACGAAAGTCACAGAGGACTACCATTGTCCATAATAGTTGTACACAGCTTAATACTGGGGAGACCTTATGTAGGTTTTCTTTTCTTTTGAAGATACCAACATGGAGTGAATGAGTGACACACACCGATGTGTTGGACCGTGCGGTGGCTTGTTTCCGTGTGCAGAATGAAAGACGGGGGATTTCCAAAAGATATTCTATACGGAGACTTAACAACGGTTAGCTGTAACAAAAGTAGAATCTTCCTCCACTACAAAGACGTTTGCAAGCGTGGCATGAAAGCGTTGGATATGAACATCTGCAACTGGAAGAAACTTGCCAAAGACAGACCTTACAGGAGGCATGCGTTGTGCTTTCATGCAAGCGGTGGAAGTCAAGATACAGACTCTAAACTTGTGCGGTGAAAGCTTGGGCAATAACTGACTTAGGCCCATCTCTAGCGAGAAGTCCATTGTCTCTAGAGACTGACAGGATGTCAATCATCAAAGACCCCTTGCTACCACGTTAATAACTTTAAGGAAAGCACATGATACATCCTTAAATATGTGTATGAGCGACGGAGTAGCGGGGGTAGTTCGTTCACTAGCTTCTTACTGTAAAGTATTGAGTTCAATTCCCAACCTCTTCATACACCAATGTACTATCTGTTAAATGGTACTTATGTTACTGAAAGAAAAGACGATGACTAGGGGACTGGTTCATACTCCTCATCCAAACTCAGACCTACTCTCCACACAAACTCAGACCTACTCTCCACACAAACTCAGACCTATTCTCCACACAAACTCAGACCTACTCCTCATCCAAACTCAGACCTACTCCTCATCTATACTCAGACCTATTCTCCACACAAACTCAGACCTACTCATCATCTATACTCAGACCTATTCTCCACACAAACTCAGACCTACTCTCCACACAAACTCAGACCTATTCTCTACACAAACTCAGACCTATTCTCCACACAAACTCAAACCTACTCCTCATATAAATCCAGACCTACTCCCCATCCAAACTCAGACCTTCTCCACATCCAAACTCAGACCTACTCCACATCCAAGCTTAGACCCACTTCACATCCAAACTCAGATCTACTTCTAGGAACCCGTTAACAATTCAACCTTCATACCTTTGACACATTTATGAAAATGTATATATTTTGCATTGACTAATGATAGATTCTCCCAAGAATAGGTCAACATTGTCGATAGCAGGACAGGTAACCACATAGTCACCTTGACCGTAGGCAGGGAATATGGAGAGTGATGCATCAGGAAACACAGCTCGAGATACACCAGCTGATAAGCGTTCAACTAATGACAGTGAGTAACGATATCGTCTATATAGATGGATCGGTGAAAGTCAGTGGGAAATGAAGTTTAGGGCTGCTAGTGAGAGGTCAGGGGGCTTTTCTGTTTGAGTGAGAGGTCAGGGGCTTTTCTGTTAGAGCGAGAGGTCATGAGCTTCTTTGTGTGAGTGAGAGTTCAGGGACCTCTCTGCTAGAGTGATCGGTTAGGTTGGGGTTTCTCTTCTAGAGTGAGAGGTCAGGTTGGAGCTTGCAGCTTCTCTGTAAGGGCAAGGTTAAATTTGGGTTTCTCTGCTAGAGGGAAAGGTCAGGTTGGGGCTTCTCTGCTAGAGTGAGATGTCAGGTTAGGGTTTTTCTGCTAGAGGGAAAGGTCAGGTTGGAGACTTTTTCTTCTCTGTAATCGAGAGGTTAGATTTTGGTTTCTCTGGCAGAGTGAGAGGTCATGTTTGAATGTCTCTGCTAGAGGGAAAAGTCAGGTTGGGGGCTTCTCTGCTAGAGGTAAAAGTCAGGTTGGGGGCTTCTCTGCTAGAGGTAAAAGTCAGGTTGGGGGCTTCTCTGCTAGTGTGAGATGTCAGGTTGGGGCTTTTCTGCTAGAGTGATGTAAATTTGGGGCTTCTTTGCTACTGAGAGGTCAGGTTGGGGCTAACATTAGCGGGGCATACAGAACACCCTCACCAGTATCAAAATGGAGATGTGGACAGGGACCTCAGCTCGGGGATGCTGAGACCTCTTTAACAATGGTTATCATTGTGTTAGACCGGAAGGTACAATAGAGTGCCTAGACAAGAATGGATATCATTTGTAAGGGCTGTTCATGTCCAGGAACTGATGTGGATCTATTGTCCTGTTCATTTTAGAATCCCGAGCAACGACGGAACTGACGCCCTGTCTTCACAAACATCAATGTTGGACAACTGGCTTTTTATTGGTCGTTTGGAAGTCTATTAATAACCGACTGTTGGATGATGTCATCGCAAATGATCAATGAACAATATAGAGACTAGAATTCTGAAATCAAACGAGAGTCGACCAAAGTGTGGTATATGAGAGAACGGAACATGAGTTTGTACATTCAGCGAGCTACAGAAACAATCAGTATCCACACCCTTCGCCATTTTCTGTTTGAGAATTAGCACCTATATGTCTGCCCAAGTGCGTAGAAACCTATTCTTAGGTCAGCATAACTGATCAGTTACTCCTGGTGTGGACCCTTACTAAGCAGGACAGATTAGAAACACTGTACACCAGCGGATGTTGGAAAACGCTACAATAGAAGGTTGTATATGGGATTAGCAACTTCATCATGCAAAAGAATTCGTTAGAGCCACCAACATTTTAAAAGCAGGTTTCTTGTAAAGGAACACAAATAATCGAGACATATGCTTCTTATGAAGTAGACAAGATGACATTTAGTTAAATATTGCAATGAAATATTCAGTTGTTTAATGTCGATGGAAATAGTTCTTGAAATACTTTGAGTTTGTTTTCAATATATTTTACTTCCTGCGATTGAATGCGACTTGGTAAGGGTCCGGGGATGGTGGTGGGAGAGGGGGGGGGGGGGAGAGAAAAGATGGTAGATTTCGTGTTAGGTAGGAATAGGAATTTCGTTACTTTAAAAGTAGTTTACCCGAACAGTAGTCAATAATCTGCATTTACTAGTAGCTAACAGGCTATACTTAACAGTAGCTAAGAGCCTACACTTAACAGTAGTCAACATTCTACACTTAACAGTAGCCAATAGTTTACACTTAACAGTAGCCAACAGTTTATACTTAACGGTAGCCAACAGTTTACACTTAACAGAAGCCAACAGTCTACACTTAACAGTAGCCAACAGCCTACACTTAACAATAGCTAGCAGCCTACACGTAACAGTAGCTAACAACACGAAATGATCGTTACGGTCACAATGCCTTCATCAGGGCTAAATCACACTAGAAACAAGAAACACTATACATGTACCGATTTACAGCCGTGTTGACCGAGTGTCAATAGCGTGAATAACACTCAACACATTTACAGTGAGAAGCACATACGCCTCCGTGGACGGTCTACTGGTGAGAACATTATAAAAAAAAACCACAATTACACAAGATATTGCCATTTTTACACAAATTGTTTGATAGTCCTAGTGGGAAATATGTTCATCCTTGGGGTTGCCAAGTTACATTTTCCATACGAGATCATCTACAATTTCTAGTTTAGCTCAATGATTTGTCTTTATCAAGGAATGAACATAAAAGGCCGTTTTTTCTCACACAAATTCAGGGTCTGTCTAACAACTCTTGCGAATCCCAAATAGGGTTTGTGGTCTCCAGGGTAGCTCACAACTGCTCTTGAAGAATAGGACAACATCATCGGTGAACAACTAATAGGATTATAGAGCATATCAAAAAAGGGAAACTCACCAATAATCAAATCAAATACAAAAACACAATCATAGCACACACACACAAATGCTAAAATAGCACATAGAAAAACACAATCATAACAGAAACAGAAACGCAATAATAAAACACACGAAAAAACTACCACATCACACACAAAAACATTATCATATCATACACAAAAACTTAATCATAGTACACACAAAAACACAGTCACACACACAAAAACACAATCAAAACACGCAAAAATACAATCACACACACAAAAACACAATCATATTACACACAAACAAAGGCACAATCATAACACACATGAATAGAATCACACACCCACAAATACAATTAAAACACATACAAAAAGTCAACCAGTTGGAACTGACACATTTTGAGAATGCAACTGTTATCTTCTAACGCAAGTGATAAAAGGCAACTAAAGGAAACTCTTCCAAGCAAAAGGTTATTACAGATGGTTGTGTGGATGCGTCTTATTAGCTGCACTCCATTTGAGGCCCAGCGTACTTCCCGTAGATGGACACTGGCTGCTGCCAAATGCTACACCCTTTATCGGTATATGATGAGAAAGACTGAAGAATACGCTCTGCTGTCACGAGGGCTGTGCCGCAGGTACAAAGGCCCACAGGCCAATCTTGAACTTATTGATTAATGTCATCTCAGTCTGCTCTATGATGGGCGTAGCTGGGGAATGATCGCTTGAAACCGACGTGCACACACGTTGTTGTTTAAATGAGCATTATCATTTTCTCTGTTTCTTTATTACCATCCACAACTCGCACAAATAAAGGTCAGTGCCATGGCAGCATTTGCTTCGGGGATGAAGACAACTCTTCCTGTACCAAGCTTCAACCTATGGGAGGTGGAGTGACCAGTTCCATTCCTTGCTGTTATTATCTTCATCAACTTATACATCAGGTATCCATTTACAGCTGGGTCGACTGGAGCAGCGGAGGTACGAGACAAAAACCACCGCTCGGTTTTTATGACCACCCGTGAATTTGAATCATGGCACGTTGTAATCCCAGCCAGCTTACTGTCGACTAGGCTACACGCTCGCATAATTAACCTCTTCGAATTTTGTTTTTCCTAAGTCTTTGGAGCCGGTGACCGAGTGGTTTGGATATCAGTGTACTGAACAATTGGGTTCCAAACCTAGTGTAGTTTTGTTGTATATAGCGAATAATATAAAAAACCTAACATGTACACTGCACGGCGACTTCAAGGACAATCGACAATTCTTGTCGACAATTATTAATTCCTGAGTCCTATAAATCTTCGACATAGCGTCCAGAAATTACAATAATCGTCGAAATGATAGTTATTTGTAATTATACAGCCATGTTTTCACAGAATGCCCTGATGTATTTATCCTTTGACAATAGGAAGGATATAATCGGGTATTGCAACATCTCCAACTGATTTGGGATGGGGGAACAAGAGAATATATTTGGGGACTACAAAATCGGTAAACACCGGTGCAATCAAATAACTCGACATGGGGGCATGCCAAAAATTCAGTTTATAGAAAATACTAGCAGCATGAAGCTGTGAATAATCATGATTGCCAACGCATGTGGACACAACATTTGATCAGGAATACAAATACAACCGAGACAACATCAAAGACAGCAAATATGATCTCCTGTGGTACAAGCAGTTAAAGCAACACGAACCGATAACTGTGGATATGATACAACCTTTAATCGTCTTGTCATATCCCTTCCATTCGATATGAAGCACAGAGCGACCAATGTAACTGGTCCACTTGTGAGGACAAATCTCTATCAAAGAACAAACGTGCAGTGGGGCTTTGGGTAAAAACTGAATATACATAATGACATAAATACCTACCGATTTGTAACTGGGTAGACTGGTAAGTGCAGCCGTCAGAAGCGAACTGATGACTTTTGTTGTGACAAGCAAAAGTTGTAATACTAAATTGTTAAGTTAGGAATAAATAACAGTAGCTAACATGCCACTAACAAACTAACATCATACTAACAAGCCAAGATCATACTAACACGGCAACATACTACTAACATCTAACATCACAATAAAAAACTAACGTCACGCTAACAGACTAACAGCACACTAACAAGCTAACATGGCATTAACAAGCGAACATGACTTTAACAAACAATCATGACACTAATAAGGCAACATCACACTAACGAAGTAACATCACACTAACGAGCTAACATCACGTTAACAATCTAACATGACACCATGAGCTAACATCACACTAACAAGCTAACATCACACTATGTGCTAACATCACACTAACAAGCTAACATAACACTATGTGCTAAAATCACACTAACAAGCTAACATCACACTAACAAGATAACATCACGCTAACAAGATAACATCACACTATGTGCTAACATCACACTAACAAGATAACATCACACTATGTGCTAACATCACACTATGTGCTAACATCACACTAACAAGATAATATCACACTATGTGCTAACATCACACTAACAAGATAACATCACACTATGTGCTAACATCACACTAACAAGATAACATCACACTATGTGCTAACATCACACTATGTGCTAACATCACACTAACAAGATAACATGGCACTATGAGCTAACATCACACTAACAAGATAACATGACACTATGAGCTAACATCACACTAACAAGATAACATGACATCATGAGCTAACATCACACTAACAAGCTAACATGACCCCATGGGCTAACATCACACTAACAAGCTAACATGATACCATGAGCTAACATCACACTAACAAGCTAACATGACACCATGAGCTAACATCACACTAACAAGATAACATGACACCATGAGCTAACATAACACTAACAAGCTAACATGACACCATGAGCTAACATCACACTAACAAGCTAACATGACACCATGAGCTAACATCACACTAACAAGCTAACATGACACCATGAGCTAACATCACACTAACAAGCTAACATGACACCATGAGCTAACATCACACTAATAAGCTAACATGACACCATGAGCTAACATCACACTAACAAGCTAACATGACACCATGAGCTAACATCACACTAACAAGCTAACATGACACCATGAGCTAACATCACACTAACAAGATAACATTACACCATTAGCTAGCATCACACTAACAAGCTAACATGACACCATGAGCTAACATCACACTAACAAGCTAACATGACACTATGTGCTAACAAGACACTAACAATCTGACGTTATATTAACAAACTAACAGTAAATTATCACCGTCTCCACATCCCTCCCTACGGAGCCCAGAGCCCACCAATGCAGATGACGCCTTACAAGAAACCTGACAAGGAACGTTACGTGTTCCGGAGGTATTTATTAGTTTGTGTGTAGTATGTTTAGTTTGCGAGTAGTATGTTTTGTTTGTGTGTAGTATGTTTAGTTTATGTGTAGTATGTTTAGTTTGTGTGTAGTATGTTTTGTTTGTGAGTAGTATTTTTTGTTTGTGTGTAGTATCTTTAGTTTGTGTGTAGTATGTTTAGTTTGTGTATAGTATGTTTTGTTTGTGTGTAGTATGTTTAGCTTGTGTGTAGTATGTTTTGTTTCTGTGTAGTATGTTTAGTTTTCTAGAGTAGGGGTTGGCCGAGCAATTTGCATGTCATCATCTAAACACAAGGACGTAGGTTCAAAGTCACGATAAAGGATTGGTTTCTTTCTACAGGAGGTAAAATAGAAACGTAGACTGTACAGTGGATAGTGACAGCATGGTCACGCAGCCTTTCTTCCTCATCCTTATAAATCCATTCGGCGGAGCCCAGTAACAGCAATAAATACGGTTATGTTTATATGTGTTGATATGCAGATGAGGTTGCTAGCCTCATACACAACTCTCCTTAGCCGCGTTTACGACATGTAATCGAGGTGCATAGTTGTATTATTCTTCCCAATTTATGGGACCCGGGCTCCACAAAGAGACGTACTTGCACAAATATTACATATGTGATCTACTTATTGCACACTTAAGTCAACATTGCGCACATAATTTCGCATATTGCGTTTAATATAACTACACATTTTTCAGATAACGTCACTCAATGACTAACATCACACGACAATACGAGGCTCCTCGCTTGAAGCTTGTTATCGAATGTCAAATGATATCGTTCAAGATGTGACAGACAAGCAGATACACACTAATGTACGGCCGCTGCAGATTCCTCCTGTCATTTATGACAACATCAGATCTTGGAAAAGCTAACTTTCATCATAATCATCCGCACAAGCGCGTGCCGGCACGAGCTTCAAACGTGCTGGATTTCCCATCACACTCTTTCATTTCAGTTTCGGCCAATAAACGCACTGAACGCGCCTTGCGGTAGCTCTCCCTCACGTGAACTCAGTCCGGTCAGATCAGTTTTTAAAGGTAGGCAGCGTGTCATGTCATGTCGTGTCACGGATGTTGAAGGATGTAAGGAACGGATGCGAAATGAATGTTGTCGTTCCTTTCATTTCCGTATCCAATATTATCCACTAGCTCCTGACAGTCCCACATTCCGGCTGACCTTGTAAATATTCTCTATCTCTTTACCCATTTTCTCGACTTTTCTCAACATTAAAATAGAAACGTAGTCCAACAGCGGATACTGAGTGGACTATGTGTTAATGAATTCATTTAACGAGAGGGGAACTGAGATGCTAGTCCGTTCCGGCCCAACATACAGACCAGGACGTCGCGTCAGGGCCAGGCACAATATACTGTCCACGACCACTTTCTCTCTTCCATGTAGCGTTCATTGGAAACAGGCTGTTTTCAAGGCAGTCTTATTCTTCTTCTTCGTTCGCAGTCAGACAGTAACCATTATTTTTTCGAAAAAAGCGGCGGTCATCCTGAGGCTGTCGCCACTGCCATAGAGCTTGTCTTGCAGTTCCACTGGTGATGGCCACATCTGCTCTCTATGATCCTCGTATGTCGGGCAGTTCTGCAGCAGATGTTCAGTGGTCATTTTACCAGTACCGCACGGGCATTCGTCGGTACCACCTATCTTCAATTTGTTAAATAGGTGGTACCTCAGTCTATTGTGGCCAGTGCGAAGTCTGAAGACAACGATCTGCTCTCTTCGGTTCAACTGGTAATAGGCATCGTTTTTGGTGTAACCAGTATGTTCGGTTTCCCATTTGGTCATGTATCTGGCTTTGATAAGCCGTTTTGACTCTTCGTACGTCATACTAGTATCTGTTTGTGGTAGTCTTGCACCTTCTTTTGCCAGTCTGTCTGCCTCCTCGTTGCCTTGGATGTTGCAGTGTGATGGGACCCACTGTACCACTACCCTTTTTGGTGCGGACTGCTGGCACAGTTTGCAGAGTGCTGCTCTTAAGTCATTAAGCTCAGTGTTTTTCTGGCTTTTTAGCGCTGTGACTACGGCGAGAGCCTCTGTAAGCAGGACTAAATGGCTTTCATTTTCATTGTGTGTCACCATTTCTTCAACTGCCGCCCTCAGTGTCTCTGCCTCCGCTCTGAAATTGCTTGTGTACTTACCAGTAGCGAATGACAGTGTTATTTTCTGCCATTTGGTAGGTTCAGGAATGCTCCTGCCCCTCCGTTCTGTGTAGTGTTTGTTACATAACCGTCGGTGTATGCATGGGTCCAGTCCATGCTTGGGTAGCTTTTCGATATGAAGCTTAGGGTAGTATCTCTCCTTTCTTTTTCAGTCTGGCAGTTTTTGTTTGCAAAACCTGGTATATTTTCTACCACCTCTGGAAATATATCCTGCCTCCAGGTAGGTTTTCGTACAGTAGTGATGGGTTTTGGTGTTGTTAGTGCGTTTATGGGATCTTCGTGCATCTTTGCTTTGGCTATTTCTGCAAAGTTTCTCCGCTTTAGTTTCCCATTTCCCAAATTGTTTAGTCTCTGGTGCATTGGATGGTCAGTCAGTCTTCGGAGTTTCTCTGACTGCAGCTGGGCTCTGCAGTCTCTTCTATCGGTCATGGATTGCAGTTTTGTAATCTTTTCAAGTTCTTCAAGGCAGTCTGACTGACGAGATGTGGATCGACGTGATCCTCGTAGTCCTGAACGTCACGCAGATGAAGCCAAACACAGTACAACCGCCTGGAGGACCACGATCAACTTTCATCGGCACGCTCGGGATGTGAGGAAAGCTATTGCATTCAGCCACTGAACGTCCTTTTCAGGGCGCACAAAAGAGTAAACTTACTCATTCTGGGCATTCAACAACAACAACAACAACAACAAAAGAAACAACAATTTAACGATATCATTTAGGATGACTGATTCCCTAAATCAGATCAGTTCAAGTGCCATCTCCGTATCGAAGGTCGGCTTGCAATGAATCTCGAGGAAGGGTGCGATCTGCCCGGATTTTTACTACCCATCTCCTGATGTTATCCATCCACTTAAAACGTCTGCCTCTTGAACGACTGCCTTCCATCCTACCCTCTAGTTTGGTCTTCAGCAAGGAGGTATGTCGTGTTAAATAACCAAAATAACGTAACTGTCTAACCTTGATTTCGGTCATTAATTCTGTTTTCCTTGGGGGAGGAACCTACCTCCTACCAGGCGCGTCAACAGGGTTGCGGATTGCTGAAAGGCCTCCTAATTTGGAGGTTAACTGCGAATAAATAAGCAGCCGTGGACAAAAACGGGTCGGCAGGCATGGAGGCTGTAAGGAGGTAGCCCCTCCACACAACAGGCTAATCACCTGTTTGTCTTAAAAAACGATTACATGGAGAAAACCGGACTGATCTCAACGGCGACGAACAGGCGAAAAATAAGGACCACGATTTACGGAACATGGAATGTAAGAAGTATAATCGGAAAAGAACATGAACTAATAGAGGAGATGAAGAGAGTAAAATTGACAGTCCTGGTACTTACAGAAACAAAGAAAAAGGGACAGGGCGTCCTGGACCATGATGGCAACATGCTATACTACAGCGGAGTTCCCATGAGTGAACTAGCCAGGGCAGTGGTGGGCTGTTTAGTTGATAGTAATAACAATGCAAAGATTAATTAAAGGATGGAAGTTCATTTCAGAACGACTGGTGATTCTAAGTCTACAAGATATGGATATCGCCACTGTGTATGCACCAAACGAAGATGAGAGCACTGACATAAAAGATGAATTTTATGAGCTCCTTCAAAGGACCATTGACGATTGCCATAATGAAATACTTCTCCTTGGAGACTTCAACGCAAGAGTTGGAAACGACTATTCTAGATGGGATGGAGTGACCGGTAGGTATGGAGAAGATGTCTTAAATGACAATGGAAAACGACTACTAAGATTCTGCAGAGAACAAATCCTTGTTATTACAAATACAAGAATTCCACACAAGCGTATCCATGCCTACACAAGATGCGAGCCAGCAAGAAATGAAAGATCCATAATTGACTATGCGATAGTGAGGAAAACTGATTTCAAGCATGTGAAGGATGCTAGAGTGTTCAGAGGACCAGAGATAGGAAGCGACCACTATCATGTAGCATGTCCTTTGTAGAACGTCGCTCCCATCACAGTCTGTCTGAAAGAAACTCGTTCCCTTGCCAAAACACCAGCGTCCGCCACTGTCATACTCAGGCATTCCTGGATATCTTGGTGTCATCGTCTTCTTGGTCTACCCCTTCCTATTTTGCCTGGCACCATACCTTCCATCACCGTTCTCTCAAGACCGTTGTGTCTCTTGATGTGACCAGAGTACTTGCATTTTCTAGCTAAAATGCAATTGATAAATCAGTTCTCCTCTATGCTCAGTTCTTGCCGAATGTTTACATTTGTTCTTTTCTCTGTCCAGGGTATTCTGAGGATCTTTCTGTAATATTTTGACTCGAAGGATTCGATTCTTTGTCTAGAAGTTTTGGTAATCGTCCATGCTTCACAGCCATAAGCTGCCACAGGAAAAACACAGGCTCTCAAGACTTTTACTTTTATCGTTTTGTTGGTGCCCTGCCATAATTTCTTCAGGCTGTTCAGTCTCTGCATTGCCATAGCCAGTCTTCTTCTGATTTCTTTCGAGCAGTCACCATTTTTGTCAATTCTAGAGCCCAGATATTCAAAATGTGTAACCTGATCTATTTCCTCACCACCCAGTGTAAATTTATGCTGACATTGTGTTTTATCGGTGGTGATTATCTTTCTTTTGTCTATATTTATGAACAGATTTTGATCTTTACTATGTCCATTAACGGCTGAAAGTAGCTGCTCTAGCCCTTTCGCACTTCTTGATAGTATCACTGTGTCATCTGCGTATCGTAACTCTGGAATCTCGTACCCCCCAATCGTAAATGGGTCGAAACTTTCAATGTTCTCATCTTCTCGTACATTTCTCATTATACATTCCGCATATATGTTGTACAGATAAGGTGAGAGGATACATCCCTGTCGGACTCCCTTTTCTACTGCAAACCAATCTGATGTTTGCCCAGATACTCGGACAGCGGCTTGTTGATCTTGGTATGTTTCAATGAGATGGACTATATGCAAAGGAAACCCCATTTCCTTTATGATTCTCCATATATTTTTATGTTTTACCGTGTCGAAGGCCTTAGTGTAATCAATAAAACAGGTGTACAGGTCTACATTAAACTCTCTACATTTTTCATAGATATTCCTTAAATTGAATATGTGGTCCCGGGTCCCTCTGTCTTTCCTAGAACCTGCCTGGACTATCTTAATTTCAGATTGAAACCTTTTCTCTATCCTTCTTAATAGGATTCGCAAGAGTATCTTGCTAGCATGGCTGATCAGTGCGTTAGTTCGGTAGTTCGTGCACAGCTTCAGGTTGCCTTTTTTTGGGAGGGGAATATAAATTGATTTCTTCCATGCTTCTGGCCACTCTGCACTGTGCCATATCTGTTTACACAGCTTGTGATAGAATCGAGCACATGCCTCCCCTCCTGCTTGTATTAGCTCTGCTGGGATATCATCACATCCTGGGGACTTTCCCTTTTTCAGGCTTTTAATTGCAGAGCGTACTTCTTCCAATGTTGGTTCAGGTTCTTTCTCATCTTTTGGTAGGATTGTAACTGAGCGTTTTGTGCTATCTCCATACATGGTTCTGCAGTACTCTCTCCATCTATTCAGTATGTCTTTGGTTTCTGTTAATGTGTTATCCTCTTTGTCATTTATGACATGTGGAACTGGACGGAATTCCCTTGTCAGTGTTCTTATTGCTTTGAATGCATCTCTTTCTCTGCCTTGTTGTTGTAGGTTTTCTATATCCTTACATGTTTCTACTATGTATCTTCTTTTATCTTTTCTTATTTCTCTTCTAACTTTTCTTACGCAGAATTTTATATGCTGTGTTGGTCCCCTTACTTCCCATTTGTTTTAATTGTTGCCTTTCTGCAATGAGTTTCTGTGTTTCCTCTGTTATATAGCTCTGTGTCTTGTGCAATATCTTTGGAATCATTTCTTTTGCTGTCGAGATCAAAATCTCCCTTGCGTACGATGTCAACTCCTCAGATGTCATCTCTTCCTGTATAGCAAGCAACGCCTCAAATTTGTTTTCTACTTTGATGTTGTATTCAGTAGGTATTGCTGATACATCGAAGCGTATTGGCTGGCAACCCTTGTCAATCCTACGCAGTCTTGTTTGGAAAACCGCAAACAGCAATTCGTGGTCCGTATCGCAGTCTGCTCCTGGCAGCGTTTTTGTCGCCAGCACATTTGATCTCCATCTTTGTTGCACTAGGATGTAGTCTATTTGGTTTCTGCTGTTGCCATCAGGGGAGGTCCACGTGTACAGTCTTCGTGGATGTTGTTTGAAGAAGGTGTTGGCAATGGAGAAGTTGTTTTCCATGCAGAATTCAACCAGTCTTTCTCCTCGCTCATTTCTGTGTCCCAAACCAAAAGGTCCTCGAACACTTCTCTCCTCTTCGGCTCTTTCCTCTCCGACTTTCGCATTGAAATCTCCAATGATGACCAAGATGTCTCTTTTTTTCAACTTTTTACATCGCTTCTTGCAAGGTGTTATATAAATCATCCATTTCACAATCGTCTGCTGCTGATGTTGGTGCATACACTTGAATTATTGTTAAATTTCTAGTCTTTTTCTTTAGTCTGATTACAATTATACTACCTAGTTAAAATAAAAAGAGAAATCGAAAAACACTATGCAGCCAGGCAACACCCATCAGCAAACATGAAACATAACACACAAGGAGAAAATAAAATTAAGGCTTACAAACTACGAGAACCAGATGTTAAGAGAAGATACCAAGGGCTCATAACAACAGCAACAGGAAAGATAGAGGAATCTGAAGAAGATATGGAAATGTTGTGGGTAAAATTCAAAGACATCCTCTAAGAGGCTGCCGTTACAGGCATGCGGTCAAACCAAAGAAGGGTGGAAAAGAAAGAATTCACCATGGGGGACAGAAGAAGTGAAAAGAATAATCCGAGAAAAGAAAAAGCCATGGAAACAATACCTAGGGGCTATAAATACAGAAGAACAAACAAAGAAATATAAATATTATGTAAATTTTAGAACAGAAGCAAAGAAGACTGTGCTCGAGGCCAAACAGAAATCCTGGGAAGAATTTGGAGAGATACTGGAAAATAATGCTGGAGAAAACCAGAAACTGTTCTACAGGACCTTAAAGAACATGCGGAGGGAAAAGGAATGCCCCCTGAAATTTGTTAAAGATAAACAAGGTGCGCTGTTGACTGTCCCAGAAGAGGTAATGAACAGATGGAAAGAATATTTCTCAGATCTCCTTGGAGTGGAGGAAAACCAAGCTCTGGAAGTGACAGTCCCAATTCAAAAAGAGGGAGCCATGGAGGGAAACGATAATATCACAATGGAAGAACTAACGGCAGCATTGGAGAAAATTAAGATTGGTAAAGCAGCAGGACATGATGGTATAACACTAGAAATGGTTAAATACATGGGAAAGGCAGGTGAGATACTATTCATGAAGATTCTCAAGGCAGCTTGGAGCCACAAGAAGATACCAAAAGATTGGTAAGTTGCCATAATAATACCAATATTTAAAAAAAGGGTGACAATCGACAATGTGAAAATCACAGAGGTATTTCCCTTCTCAGTGTCCCCGGGAAAGTCTACTCTAGGATTCTAGAACGGCGATTAAGAGGTCTAGCAGAGCCAAATATGGATGAAACTCAATGTGGGTTTAGGGCAAACAGAAGTACTCAAGACCTTATCTTTACACTCAGACAGCTAAGTGAAAAGGGCTCTTGAATATGATAAAGAGATGCATCTTTGCTTTTTGGATTTGGAGAAAGCATTTGATAAAGTTCCTTGGGACAAACTCTGGGAGTGCCTGATAAGGAAGAACATCCCAGGACCCCTGATCTCTGCCATACAGTTTCTATAAAACATGCAGAAATTATGTGCGGACATCAAATCAAAAGTCAGGAGAGTTCAAGACCACTAGCGGAGTAAGACAGAGGGACATTCTATCACCGTACCTTTTCATACTCCTCATGGATGAAGTCATCAAAGCCTGCAAAGAACGGACACAAAAGTATGAAGTAGGGTACTGGAAGATGAGACTAGTTGCAAATCGGAACTAGCATTTGCAGACGATGTGGCCCTGATCACGAAATCCAAAGCACATCTCCAGATCAACTTGCAGGTCTGGGAAGAAGAGTTGAAGAAGAGAGGAATGCACATCAGCAACTCCAAAACAAAAACCATACTGATCGCCAGAGATGAAAAGAGACATCAGATAACCCTGGGAACACGAGCACTAGAGCAGGTCAGCAACTTTAAATATCTAGGAGTGGTAATATACAGCAGGGGAGGAATCAAATAGGAGTTAACTGCACGAAGGGCAGCAGCAGGTAGACTTTTCCGTGCAATAAACAGAGGTTTCCCCAGTAAAAGAGAAATAAGCAGGAAAACAAGATGGATGTATACCGCTCGACTTATGTGCTTGTCCTGACATATGGATGTGAGTCATGGGCAATGACTACAGCCCAAGAAAGGCAATTACAAACTTCAGAAATGAGATCTAAGAAAGGCGGTTCAGGTGACGAAAAGGAACAAGATCCGTAAGCAGACAATAAGTAGCAATCTCGAAGTTCAACCCCTGCACACACGAGTGGAGCAGTCCCAGCTACAGTGGTTTGGCCATGTCTGTAGAATGGAAGAAGATCGGATACAAAAGCGGTCATGGGAGATAAAAAGTCAAGGACGCAGACCGCTAGGACGTCCCAAAGTACATTGGGAAGACAACATACGACAGTCCCTAAGTGATCGAGAACTGGATTGGAGAGAGGCCAGGAGAAAGACGGCGGATAGAGCAGTGTGGCGTTCTCACTGGAAAACCTCTACACCTCACGGTAGAAGAGGAGCGACTAAGTAAGTAAGTAATTCTCTTTTCACACCCAACTTTTACAATACGTCCATTTCTTTTCTTCTCTTTCCAAGAAATGGGGCCCAATCTTCTACATACCCAGATTTTGTAGGCTTCAATTCTCTTTTTCTACTTTTTATTCATTGTCAATGTTTATAAGTCATAAAGTAGTGACCAGAATAGATAACACATGACAATTCTCATTTTCAAATTCTGATTTATCTGTTTTGATGTCAGTATGTGCCGCAAGTTGTCGAATATGATCTTAGCCTACCTATTCTCTTTCTTATTTCTTTTTCACATCTGCCATCTTCCGATATTAAATGACCTAGATAGGAAAAACTCTGTACCTGTTCCAGTAGTTGATCTTTTATTCTTATCTGCAAACATGGATTCTTGTCTCTTTTCCAAAGTATCATAGTCTTTGTTTTCTTTATGTTTATGTCTAATCCAAACTCGTGACTAATTATGTATATCGTTTTAACAATTCTTGCTCCCTTTTTGCCAGCAAAACTTTACGATACGTATATTAAAAACAAAAAAATATTATCACTCCCCCAAAAACAAGCCCTGGAATCCCATAGATCGCTTCTTGTTATTCGTAACTAATACGAAAGATACAAAATTAAAACCGTGTAAGCTATAGCATTTGGGGCACGAACCATGTGCCTTTGTTTTGAGTGATATGCGCTGTGTCTTTGCCCCTTTGCCGTTCGAATCTTCTGCATTAATAATATTAAAATTAAATATCCTGTTCAGAAGTGCTGGTTTAGACATTTTTTATCATTGACACATCCCACCTGCAGATCTGCATACATCAGCAACGACACATCCTACCCACAGACCTAGATACATCAGCAACGACACATCATACCCACGCATCTAGATACATCAGCAATGACACATCATACCCACAAATCTAGATACATCAGCAATGACACACCCTACCCCCAAATCTAGATACATCAGATATGACACATCCTACCCACAGACCTAGATACATCAGCAATGACACATCATACCCACAGATCTGCATACATCTGCAACGACACACCCTACCCCCAAATCTAGATACATCATAACGACACACCCTACCCCCAAATCTAGATACATCAAAACGACACACCCTACCCCCAAATCTAGATACATCATAACGACACATCCTACCCCCAAATCTAGATACATCAAAACGACACACCCTACCCCCAAATCTAGATACATCAAAACGACACCCCCTACCCCCAAATCTAGATACATCAAAACGATACACCCTAGCCCCAAATCTAGATACATCATAACGACACACCCTACCCCCAAATCTAGATACATCATAACGACACACCCTACCCCCAAATCTAGATACATCAAAACGACACACCCTACCCCCAAATCTAGATACATCATAACGACACACCCTACCCCCAAATCTAGATACATCAGCAATGACACATCCTACCCCCAAATCTAGATACATCAGCAATGATACACCCTATCCCCAAATCTAGATACATCAAAACGACACACCCTACCCCCAAATCTAGATACATCAGCAATGACACACCCTGCCCCCAAATCTAGATACATCAAAACGACACACCCTACCCCCAAATCTAGATACATCATAACGACACACCCTACCCCCAAATCTAGATACATCAGCAATGACACATCCTACCCCCAAATCTAGATACATCAGCAATTACACACCCTACCCCCAAATCTAGATACATCATAACCACACACCCGATCCACAGATCTGCATACATCAGGAATGACACATTCTATCCAGAAATCTAGATGTAATACACTCGTAGTTGACACATCAACTCGGCAGGTCTAATATACCTGACACATCAACTCGGCAGATCTAATATACCTGACACATCAACTCGGCAGATCTAATATACCTGACACATCAACTCGGCAGATCTAATATACCTGACACATCAACTCGGCAGATCTAACATACCTGACACATCAACTCGGCAGATCTAATATACCTGACACATCAACTCGGCAGATCTAACATACCTGACACATCAACTCGGCAGATCTAATATACCTGACACATCAACTCGGCAGATCTAATATACCTGACACATCAACTCGGCAGATCTAATATACCTGACACATCAACTCGGCAGATCTAATATACCTGACACATCAACTCGGCAGATCTAATATACCTGACACATCAACTCGGCAGATCTAATATACCTGACACATCAACTCGTCAGATCTAATATACCTGACACCTCCGACCCTCATATTTGCGCTCATGAACTTGTTATTTACGAGCTCATTTTACAGCTGGGCTACAATATCTATACACCGAGGTCCTTTGATTCGGGATAAGTCTCTAGCCTTAAGCGGGACGTTTCAAAGTCAGACTTTAGTCGATGACGTCTGTAAATGGGTGCATGATGCTGTTAATTATGAAAAGTTATGTAGCAAAGAAGTAAATTAACAAGAAAAAGAATTGACGACAACACCTTCCAAAATCCAAATACTTTATGCAATGAAGTCTTTAACACTATAATAACACCTACAAGTACAGCTAAGACAACAACTACTACTTCCCCACAATGTATCAAAAACTGCCACTACATCGAATGCACAATCATTAGGTATGGATCAAGGAGCATTTGCAGTTTTGACAAAATGCTTATATGTGTGTTTTTGAAGGGAAGGTGCTTGTGTAAGTTTTATGTTATGTATGTGTTTTTGAAGGGAAGATGGTTGTACATGTTTGTGTTTATGTGTGTGTTTTTGAAGGGAAGGTGCTTGTACATGTTTGTGTTTATGTGTGTGTTTTTGAAGGGAAGATGGTTGTACATGTTTGTGTTTATGTGTGTGTTTTTGAAGGGAAGATGGTTGTACATGTTTGTGTTTATGTGTGTGTTTTTGAAGGGAAGATGGTTGTACATGTTTGTGTTTATGTGTGTGTTTTTGAAGGGAAGATGGTTGTACATGTTTGTGTTTATGTATGTGTTTTTGAAGGGAAGATGGTTGTACATGTTTGTGTTTATGTGTGTGTTTTTGAAGGGAAGGTGCTTGTATATATTTGTGTTTATGAGTGTGTTTGAAGGGAAGGCATATGTTTTATGATATATATATATATATATGTGTTTTTGAAGGGAAGGTGTTGATATATGTTTGTGTTAATTAAAAATTGATTTATGAGTGGGGGGCGGCGGCTGTTGGGAGAGAAAGAGAATGCTCTGTATTAAATATCGATTGTTGCTAGCTTTCAGTTGTGCATGTTGATCTTCTGGATCTTTGATTTATGTGTGTTTGTAGTTAGACGCAGTCAAGTTTGGGTTCCTGTCCACGAAAAAGCTGATTTCCTGGCTTTACAATATCTCTTTATTGGCACACTATGTATATGGATAAAAGTGACATTTCTAAGTCTATCAATAACCGTCTATTGCGTGATGACACCGTAATAGGTGCATGAGCACTTGACATACTCACGAATTGAGACATTGAACGAGGATTAAGTGGAATGGGCCACATGAGAAGATTGAGCAAAGGTGTGTACAACCAACGAGCTACATGAACCATCATTTTCCACATCCTTCAATATTTACGAGACAGATTGAGCAACTACCGGTGTTTCCGGAGTTCAGTGAAATCAGTTCTTAGGAACATAACAGAACAGATGCAGTAATAGTATTGATTGATTGATTGATTGATTGATTGTGTGTGTGTGTGTGTTTACTTACTTAGTGTGTCTCTCCCAATAGGTTCATCATTGTTCACTGTTATGGAGAGGAAGAATAACGTCTGATCAGGCAAAACATACTGGCCAAGACCCTCACCTCGGCTTCCTCGTAGCCCTCCTTGCAACCTGCCACTTAACGTCCCTTTTAGGACGCACAAGAGAGTAAACCTACTTATTATGACTATTCGTAAACACCAAAACAACAACCTATGTTATGACTTTAAAAAAAACAACAACCTACGTTATGACTTAAGAAAAAAACAACAACCTACGTTATGACTTAAGAAAAAAATAACAACCTACGTTATGACTTAAGAAAAAAACAACAACCTACGTTATGACTTCAGAAAAAATCAACAACTTTCAGACAATACAATAACAGGTGCGCCCCGATATAACCAAAACCACTGAATGTGGTAAAAGTGGTGTAGCTTGGATATAAGAAGGGTTTACCTGTAATAAACAATAATAACAACAACAGTATTAACCACAAGCACGTCTTTTATACGCTTTTATCGGAGTCCACATTCTTTCTTTCCAAAAATTATACACACTTTCTCTTATTCTTTCATGTCTCGCTCATAATAATCAACAAACCTCTCATTGCGACCTCCTAGAGTGGAGATTGTAGACCTGGGACGAGATTGATAATTACTTTCCATCTCTCGTGCCCCGAGAAATAACAAAGAAAAATATCCCTCTAGAAACAAATTCAAAGAAACTTCAAGACATATAAAGATGAATCTCATTTTGTGAACTAGATAAACATTCAGGAAAAAGTTGTTCAATGGCATTACATGGATACGGACAAGCGGCCAGTGGAAGAATTGAGATCCTTGTTTACATCGATCTTCTCCTTAAAGAAAAATCAAACACTGTTTTCGATTTGTAATAAATAACCTGTTTTAATATGGTTAAACACCAATGTAAAATGGATTCTACTTTATAGCTCGTAAAAAGTGCATATCACTAGGAGTGTTATATCGAGGCTGTAGACCTCCACCAACTTATGTCTCTGTCACATGTGACTAAGAGTGTTATTACATCCAGAATGTAGACCTTCACCCCTGCCGAAAGACGAATGTGTCGAACCGAAAGGTGCAAATATTGCAGTTAATCTGTAAACTAGCAACACAGCGCATTCCGTTCTCTGGACTACATCATACTACTTGCAAAACCATGTTAGGTCTTGGTAGTGGGAAATTGAGAAAGAACACAGAAGACGAGAAAGAAGAAGAAGAAGAAGAAGAAGAAGAAGAAGAAGAAGAACAAGAAAAAAGACCTTCACCAACAGATGTCTCAGTCACATGTAACAAAGAGTGCTACATCCAGAATGTAGACCTTCCCCAAAAGATGTCTCAGTCACATGTAGCAAAGAGTGCTACATCCAGAATGTAGACCTTCCCCAAAAGATGTCTCAGTCACATGTAACAAAGAGTGCTACATCCAGAATGTAGACCTTCCCCAACAGATGTCTCAGTCACATGTGACAAAGAGTGCTACATCCAGAATGTAGACCTTCCCCAACAGATGTCTCAGTCACATGTGACAAAGAGTGTTACATCCAGAATGTAGACGTACACCAACAAGTGGCTATGTCACAATTATCTAAGAGTATTCCATAGATATTCTAGACCTTCACCAACAAACGCAGTACTGATGGTAAAGTGTTGATCGAAACATAAGAAAGGACAGTTATGAACCGCGTCAGAACAGACGCAAGACGAAAATTATTTCACGACCAAACTATGGTGATTGGTATTACTCATTATGCTTGCCGACAACGAATAGTAATAGTAGAAGTTGCCCAGCTCATGGGAAGATGGCTACAGCTACGTGAGGCGATGGCTGTGGAAGGGTCTTGCCCAGCTCAAGGGAAGATGGCTACAGCTACGCGAGGAGTCGGCTGTGGAAGTGTCTTGCCCAGCTCTAGGAAAGATGGTACAGCTTCGTGAGGAGTCGGCTGTGGAAGTGTCTTGCCCAGCTCAAGGAAAGATGGTACAGCTACGTGAGGGGACGGCTATGTTAAGTGTCTTGCCCAGTTCAAGGAAAGATGGCTACAGCTACGTGAGGAGTCGGCTGTGCAGGGGTCGCGTTCTGTCCTTTAGGCGTAGCACGCTTTGTCTCTGCCTCGGTAAGTGAGTTACTCTATGATATGAGCACCTTGTGTGGTGGAAGTCAGCCAGGTGGAATGGTTCTATGTATTTCCCAGAATGGTACATCAATGTTGAAGCTTCTCAGAGAATCAATGAGACGCTATAGAGTTTCTTCTGTCCTCCCAATGAGTTTTCTGCCTGTTCGAAGGCCACTGTTCAACAGCTGCTTGGCATGTGCTCATTATGCATGCGGACACTATATCTCGTCCATCTTATCTGGACTTTTTGCAGTAGCGAATGGATGATCAAAATGTTAATGGTACCAAGAATTTCAGAGTTGGGTACTTATCCCTGCCACCTGATCCTGAGAAGCCTATACATACATGTCAAGTGAAAACGATTTTGCTGTCTCATGTGTCTGCTATACACTGTCCATGTTTCGCAGGCACGCAACAGAGTGGATAACAGTACAGCACGATGCACTTAGATGGCACTGGTGCCATGCAGGCTAAAGACGTTTGCCTGCAGCATACCAAACACAGAGCTCACCTTTACAATCTTGCTGTTAATCTCAAAGTGGATATTTCCCTCAATAGTTAGGGCCAACGTTGATGGGTGGAACTATCGACTGCCTGGATCTGTACTTATCGACAACGAATACATTGATGACAGTCAGCAGACTGGGTCTGGTACGCTTGGGTACATGAGACGAAGACATCTCTAGGTAAAAGTCTGCAGACTGGGTCTGGTACGCTTGGGTACATGAAACGAAGACATCTCTAGGTAAAAGTCAGCAGACGGTCTGGTACGCTTGGGTACAGGAGACGAAGACATCTCTAGGTAAAAGTCAGCAGACTGGGTCTGGTACGGTTGGGTACATGACACGAAGACATCTCTAGGTAAAAGTCAGCAGACTGGGTCTGGTACGCTTGGGTACATGAGACGAAGACATCTCTAGGTAAAAGTCTGCAGACTGGATCTGGTACGCTTGGGTACATGAAACGAAGACATCTCTAGGTAAAAGTCAGCAGACGGTCTGGTACGCTTGGGTACAGGAGACGAAGACATCTCTAGGTAAAAGTCAGCAGACTGGGTCTGGTACGGTTGGGTACATGACACGAAGACATCTCTAGGTAAAAGTCAGCAGACTGGGTCTGGTACGCTTGGGTACATGAGACGAAGACATCTCTTGGTTAAAGTCAGCAGACTGGGTCTGTTACGCTTGGGTACATGAGACGAAGATATCTCTTAGTAAAAGTCAACAGACTGGGTCTGGTACGCTTGGGTACATGAGACGAAAACATCTCTAGGTAAAAGTCAGCAGACTGGGTCTGGTACGTTTGGTTACAGGAGATGAAGACATATCTAGGTAAAAGTCAGCAGACCGGATGTAGTACTTTTGGTTACAGGAGACGAAGACATATATTGGTAAAAGTCAGCAGACCGGATTTAGTACTGTTGGTTGCATGAGACGAAGACATATATTGGTAAAAGTCAGCAGACCGGATGTAGTACTGTTGGTTGCATGAGACGAAAACATATATTGGTAAAAGTCAGCAGACCGGATGTAGTACTTTTGTTTGCATGAGACGAAGACATATCTTAGTAAATGTCAGCAGACCGGATTTAATACGCTTGGTAACGTATTTATGGTATATAGAACAGGGTCGTTTTTTTACATTAACGCTGAACAGCCTAATCTTGTTTTCATTAGTGGGTGGGGTGGGGGCGAGGTTGGAGTGGGGGGACGGGGGGGGGGGGTGGTGAGTTTGTCTGTTGCATATTCCTATTTCGTAATGGGACTAAAATACAGTTTCATCACCTTCTTTTCTGCTTTAGCGAAAATTAATATTTCCACTTGTTATTCCTATTTCATATACTGGATATTGTTTCTAGAACTACCTTTCAAGTTTATTTGATAACTACTACACACTCAGATGGTGTGTGGTAATGCTGTCAAGTGCAAATCCATCTATGGATAATTATACTATCCTAGGAGATCAAGATGCTGAGCAGCGCATGAGATGCAGTAGTCAGCGACCCATAGCTAACTGTTAGCGTCAGGGCCAGCCAACTAGAGCTGCCAAGACCCTTCTACACCTCCCCGCGGTGATCCTGGATAACAGGCTGCAGCAGGGCAGACTAGCTAAGGAGAAGGGATCGAAGAGGGAATGCTAACCTGGTACTCAAAAAATGCTTGCTGAAGTCGGACGTGTTGGACCGAAAGGTACAATTATCTCAGTCAAGCTGTAAACTACGACACAACGCATTCCGTTCTCTGGACTACATTCTGCTACTTAAGCCCTTTCAGGGTTTGGTAGCGGGACATTGAGAACGAACGAAGCCAAGCCAAGCCATACTATCATAGAGAAGTTACGCTCGCACCGTTAACGGCATTTTAAGACATACTCCCAGTGTGGCAGTGGTTCTATTCGTATCTTTGTCACACACATATATTTCATGGAAATCACTTGGGTAAATAATGAGTCAATAATTATTCGGTAACCACCGTAATATTCTAACTTTATCCGGCAACCGATGCCTTGAAGCGTAGTGGGGAGCTGTGGGGCTCGTTCTTAGGCCGGATGTGTTGCTGTGGTTATTGTTAGCCCATGCTGGGATAGGACGTCTTTGTTATTGTCTGTCCATATGCCTAGTGATCCCTCCCTTGCTCTGATCCTCGCTCTCCTACTGTTGTATATTTTTAATGGCAGCCGATCTGGTTTCATTCTCAGGAGATGGCCAACCATTTAACTTTCTCTTTATGCGTGTATATTTGGGAGGATATTGTTCTTACAATTTTTATGATGTTGCCATTTCTCATTTTGTTTATTCTGTTGACGTTCATGACTCCTCTCAGTCAATTCATTTCACAGGCTGCAACTTTCATTTACTGTGTTTTGGAGAGAGGCCATGTTTGGCACGGATAGCACAGAGTGGTTATATGTTGCCGTTTTGTTTCTATAATGACACTCCGGTATTTGAGTATTGGTGAAAGTTGGTTGGTCACCGTCCTTGCTTTCTGACATCTGGTTTCGATTTCTCTGTCTAACCATCCGTCCTCAGTCAAATGCTTCCCTAGGTATCTGAACTTTTCTAAGCGTTTGAGTATGATGTTTACGACATGTATGTGTAGAGTGCATGGCGATCTGTTGATTTTCATAGTATCTGCCAGGACAGAGGCAATAAAAACAGCCAAATGCAAAACAAAGATCATGTTGGGGACTAGATAGTGTTCCTTGCAAATTCATGTTATAATAGCCCTCAGAAACCATAAAAACAAAGACTAAAGCTTGCCGGAAGCACTTACAAAGGCCTGCTCTAATCTAAAAATGGAAAAATGATGTAGTTAGACCGCTTAGGCGACAATAGCTCGTATCACCAACATTTCATCTACTCGATGCATGCCTGAGTACCATGTTGCTTGCAGTGAGGATGTCGTCTTTCTGAGTTGATCCAACCAGATTTGCGTGGACAGCCGCGGAAGCAGGTCCGAGATGAAGAGGGTCTTTTCCATCCCTGATATACATGACTTGCTTTAAAGACCCACAGCCTGTTAGGCGCCATCTATGCTGCTCTAAACAATGACCGATATTATACAATGTCAGACAGTTATTCGCTTCTTTCGACGTGCTCTCTGTGCGGCAGGGGTGCTATTCTTGTCTTTGTCATACACAAAGACACTGTAAGAGCACTCGGTTAAGACATACAGTTGAACATGTTATTCAAGTCTGTTGACGTCACATGAAGAGTAGAGTGACATCATTCCCCTCGCCAGCCATGGGGAGGGTAAACTGAATGACGACCAGAGAAACCCAGGACAATCGCCAATTTTAGAAGAGAAATTAATGTTTTTTTTAGGTGACTAAGTCAAGAGAGAAAAACAATTGCGTATGTAATGTCGTATCTGTTGCTATTATGACCTCGAATATACTAACTGTCTTAACAGGCTGTATTTTCGCCTTGCTCACTGCCTCACAAGTCCGCCATCTTGTTATCCTATATGTCAAGACAACTGTTTATCACTCAATAGGCAAAACAAATGCATAAAAATGGCCGTAATTATTGCAGTTATTGTCCTCAAGTCTCCCGTCAAGCTTGACAGTCAATCCAAAGTAGTTCCTTTAAAATCAGACAAGATCCTATGTATCATAAATGTTATTGACGTTCTGCCTCAGTCGGCTTTGGTCGCTCAAATAATATTTGTCCTTATTTTTGTAAATGTCATTATAAGAGACACTGGTGTAGGACTGCCTCGATCATGTTACCGAAACCTTACCGTTAAATGGAAGTGTTTGTGGCGCATATTTAACCAGGACCCAACAAGGAGCAAACAATAATAACACCATAACCAGCTAGTTGCTATTGTTTGATATTTTTACCCTCAGAATTTCTCAAATATTCTTTAAAAAAATTGCTAGATAATGAAATTTGTTTTTAATTTATAAGTTTAATTAATAGATGGATTTTGTCAAATTATTTTCCTATAAGGTTTTTTTTTTTTTTGTTTGATTGAATAGACAGACAATTTATTCAGGAATAACGTATCTACATACTAGTATCACACACGACAAGAGCACTAGTATCTCACGACAATCTCACTAGTATCACACGACAAGAGCACTAGTATCACACACGACAAGCTCACTAGTATCACACGACAAACTCGCTAGTATCACACACGACAAACAGGGACGGCGTGGCCTAGTGGTTAAGTGGCACGGCTCACAACCAGAAGGTGCTGGGTTCGATCCCCATCACAGCACCGGCCGTTACCCCGGGGAAGCAAACCCTTAGAAAATGCAGGAGGAAGCAGACCCTTACATAAATGCATGCTGAAGTCGGATGCACTGGGCCGACATGCGCAAAATAAAAACCACAGTGTAACGCACACACGCCTTTGGGAATAGATAAATAAGGCGAACGCAAAAAAAAAAAAAAAAAAAAAACAACACACGACAAACTCACTAGTATCACACGACAAGAGCACTAGTATCACACACGACATGCTCACTAGTATCACACGACAAGAGCACTAGTATCACACGACAAGAGCACTAGTTTCACACGACAAGAGCACTAGTATCACACGACAAGAGCACTAGTATCACACATCACTGCATCATCAGACGTCCTCTACCTTGGGGATAGTCTTGTCAGACAGAACGACAGCCTACTTCATCAGACGACCTTTACCTTGGGGATAGTCTTGTCAGACATAACGACAGCCTGGTTCATCAGACGTCCTTTACCTTCGGGATAGTCTTGTCAGACATAACGACAGCCTGCTTCATCAGACATCCTTTACCATGGGGATAGTCTTGTCAGACATAACGACAGCCTGGTTCATCAGACGTCCTTTACCTTCGGGATAGTCTTGTCAGACAGAACGACAGCCTGCTTCATCAGACGCCTTTTACCTTGGGGATATTCTTTTCAGACAGAACGACAGCCTGCTTCATCAGACGTCCTTTACATTGGGGATAGTCTTGTCAGACAGAACGACAGCCTGCTTCATCAGACGCCTTTTACCTTGGGGATATTCTTTTCAGACAGAACGACAGCCTGCTTCATCAGACGTCCTTTACATTGGGGATAGTCTTGTCAGACAGAACAACAGCCTGCTTCATCATACGTCCTTTTCTTTACCTAGTTCTAATCCAGTCTTCAATCTCTCAAAGACTGGCTTATAATGTCACCAAAGCAATCTTTAGGTCACACTAGGGTGACAGACAGACCAACTTTTTTAAAGCTTTATGATATAGGATTTTCTGTGTGCAGTTATGTGTCTCTTAATAGGTAGACACGACGAGGACGACTCTACCCTACTCATATTGTTGAGGGAAGCGACTGAGGAGAGCTGTGAGTAGGACATCAATTAAAACAGATTTCAGCCAAACCACAAGTCAAGTATCAGACACATGCTTTGGCGGAGCCGTCCTGTAGGATGACCAAATGCGTTCCTAGCCCGGACCCTGCTCCTGTTGGAGCTAAACTGACAAAAGTGAAGGTGATTATATCTTTTATATGTAACAGTTTCCCCCACCCCTCCCCCCTCTCTCTCACTCTCGCTCTCTCACTCTCTCTCCCTCTCTATCGCGCTCTCTATTTTAATGCTCAAAGTATTGTTGTATCCCCATTAATACCTCCTTTCACATCTCTTACGGTCTCTCTCTGACAACACCTGCCTGTCCCATATCCGTTTCTGTATTTATTATTCCTCCTTAGTCTGTGTTCCACAACATGAAACACTCGCCCACTATGTCAATACTTCTCTTCTGTTGAATGTCTTCCCTGCCATATAGAATGAAGTCCTTCTCCCAGACTCTGGTCTATTTGCCCCGACTAAATTATATTAGTTCTCCTAAAACCAGACAGTGACTGAGTTTATTTTGCCTTTTAAAGATTTTCTAAACTTGTACCAGCTTTTGTTCTATTCTTTCTCTGGATCACTTTGCCTTGAACGAGATCTTACTGTGCAGGGCCATCATGTGTCTTGTACTAATTCAGCTGAACTTCTTCTACGATCATTATTGTGCTTTATGATAGTCTCCTCATCGGCTTACCAACTAAAGATTACAGATGAATGTAATTGTTATGATATGTTAACGGATAGTTTCATAATTGCACTGCTTACTAACCTATACATTCAATGGAGTTTAATGTAGATAAATGTACAGTCATCCACATGGGTAGATCCAATATGGAACATAATTACAGAATGGGAGAAAACAATATTAGAAAGATAGATAAGGAAAGGGACCTAGGAGTTATAATAGATCATACATGAAAGGTGAGTCAGCAAGTTAAGGTAGCAGTGAAAAAGGGAAATGTAATGTTAGGTATGATAAAAAGAAATATTAAACATAGGAGCAAGGAAGTGATCGTCAAACTGTATAAAGCTTTAGTTAGACCTAGATTGGAGTACTGTGTACAGGTGTGGAGTCCTTATCATAGAGGGGACATAAACATGCTAGAAAGAATACAAAAAAGAGCGACAAAGATGATAGTGGGATTCCAGAATTACAGTTATGAGGAACGACTCAGAAAAACCGGCCTACAGTGTCTCGAAGAGAAAATAATTCGTGGTGACTTAATACAGGTTTATAAGATGATCAGAGGAATCGATAAATTAGACTATAACAATTTTTTTTAAAAATACAGCCACCCACAATAACACGAGGGCATAGCTCAAGCTGACTAAAGAGAGGTCCAGATTAGATATTAGGAAATATTTGTTTAGTCAGAGAGTGGTGTCTGCTTGGAATGCATTGCCAGGGGAGGTAGTGGAGGCAGGGACAGTTAATGCATTTAAGAATAAACTGGATGCGCATAGCTTTTAGAGCAAGGTGATGTAAATGTAACTGGTTGTATACAGACTCTGCAGGGTCTTCTAAACCAGTATAAAGACGTTAAGTTAAGTTAAGTTAAGTTAATTCCTTGTGAGTCAATTTTGACAGACTAATCGGAGATTATTCTCGATATGATTACTTCTCTATGTGCAGAAAGGATCTCGATATGATTACTTCTCTATGTGCAGAAAGGATTGGCAAAACTACTATAGTGGAACACATTACAAACAGATACATCATACATACACGCTTTCACTGGTCAATACGTCCACAATACAAACACATGCTCACACGCATTCATACACTGGCCAATACGTCCACAATACAAACACATGCTCACACGCATTCATACACTGGCCAATACGTCCACAATACAAACACATGCTCACACGCATTCATACACTGGCCAATACGTCCTCATATAACATAAAAGACTATGATTTATAGTTGAAGAGGCGTGCCTTCGTCAGTAGAATTCAGAAAGACAAACCTTTCAAACAAATAAACAAAGCCGTCATGAATTGTTACACAGTTAGTTTTTGTAGTTTTTCTCATCCAACTTGAATCTACTGGCGTTAGCCTCGCCCCAAAGTTCGATGTTAGCGATAGTAATATATCACTATATTCACTTGCCCACAATGTTAGTTAGCATTCATTATGCTACAATGACAAACATTTTCATCTGATTCCTAGAGCTGCTTCCTTAATCACAAGACAAGAATCACAAACGCAAGGTTCAATAATTATTACTTTGACTTTATAAGTTGTAAGCTTGGTTAATACTCTTCACTGTTTCTGGCGTGAAATATGGAGTTGTCGCGTTTTCCCGTTGGATAGATGACTTCATAAAATAGTCCTTCCACGCGAATAAGCTTTCTGTTTCACTGAATATTGGATTTCCATTTCTGACGCTAATGACAGCGGCTAGGTTGAACCATTCATCTCTCATTTCAACTACTTGATCATTGGTCGAATCGTGTACTGGATTCTTTGCTGAATTTCATCAGTTATCTTTTTATATTTTTTCCCATATTTTCTGTTTACTTGAAAAAAAAAACACGTTAGTTTTTGGTAAGCAGTACCTAACAACTCCGGCCCCTGACTAGAATTCCTGAACGTGTTGCAAAGAAGATATTTCTTTCTAACTTATTTCTCTCATTCCATAATTTCACAAAGCAGCGTGCATTCTTTGTCATGTCTCCCATTACTAATGATATTTTCAAATAATTGCCACAGGCAATGTTGTTGTAAAGATGCCGTGCTCGTGTCTGTTGGCAGAGTGGTGAAGATATTTAATCTTCTTGACATATTGAATCCTACATTGTTTACTTGTTGGCTGTTATTGTATCTTGAAGATGCTTGTGTCACGTGTGGCTGCTTCCGTTTATACATCTCAACAGAGTTAATAACTGTCCACCTTCTAGTAGAAGATTTTTGTGTATTACCGGCGTCCGAAAGTGGAACAAAAAACGGTAACACTCTATCCTAATAATTGTGTCGACGGCAGACATAAAGGAGAGTTCGGCATGAGGCATACTACACTATCAAGTAGAAACTGTAAGCACAAGGAAAAATAAAAGATTTCTACACCAAGGACAGAAACGAGTGAGTTGGTCAGCGTATGCAAACAAGACCTCTGCATTATGTGTAGTAGAGGAGCGAGTAAATCAAATCAAGTAGAAAAAAAAGACCTCTGCACCCTCGGTAGTAGAGGAGCGAGTAAATCAATGAAGTTAAAAAAAGACCTCTGCACCCTGGGTAGTAGAGGAGCGAGTAAATCAAATCAAGTAGAAAAAAAAGACCTCTGCACCCTCGGTAGTAGAGGAGCGAGTAAATCAATGAAGTTAAAAAAAGACCTCTGTACCCTGGGTAGTAGAGGAGAGAGTAAATCAAATCAAGTAGAAAAAAAAGACTTCTGCACTCTCGGTAGTAGAGGAGCGAGTAAATCAATCAAGTTAAAAAAGACCTCTGCACCCTGGGTAGTAGAGGAGCGAGTAAATCAAATCAGGTAGAAAAAAAAAGACCTCTGCACCCTCGGTAGTAGAGGAGCGAGTAAATCAATCGAGTTAAAAAAAGACCTCTGCACCCTCGGTAGTAGAGGAGCGAATAAATCAATCAAGTTAAAAAAAGACCTCTGCACCCTCGGTAGTAGAGGAGCGAATAAATCAAATGAAGTAAAAAAAAAAGACCTCTAAACCGGGGTAAAAAACAACTCTACATCTGTGGTAGAAAAGGAACAACCACTTAGTAGGATAGCTTTCGAGACAGAAAAGGCTCTTATACCTTTTATTCTCCTCCATTTTAGTACCCATCAAAGTTCAGTAGATTGTTACAGCCCTTCGCATCCTTGAAAGGAAGCCTTAGACAAAGAACATCCAGTGTGCACGCATCATTGGGAGCGATGAGTAACATCAGGGTAAGGTGAAACATACTGAGCAGGGCATCCATTCACTTCCTTGTTCGTGCTGCTGATAATAGACTGCCGCAGCAGTTTAGTCAACAAGGTGGGGATCGACACTTCATTTCGCATTGCACTACAGCCATAAAGATCACGGTCCACCTTGCCAAGTACACCTACGAGTGAAATAAGAGCCACTTAACCCTTACCAAAGAAACGTAAAACGATTACTCAACTCAGTACGAGTAGCTTCGAACAACACCATCAACAACACGTCGTTATTCTTCTTCTTCTTCTTCTTCTTCTTCTTCTTCTTCTTCTTCTTCTTCTTCTTCGTACGCTGTCAGACGTCAACTTGAATTTGTTCGAAGAAAGCAGCTGTCATCCTGAGGCTGTCGTCACTGTCATAGAGCTTGTCTAGTGTTGGCACTGGTGAATGCCACATGTGCTTTCTCTGGTCCTCGTATGTCGGGAACTTTTGCAGCAGACAACACGTTATTCGATCCCACATAACACACGCGCATTATGTTGTTTATCTGATACACAACTCTGGCTAAGCATCTGTTCACAGAATTGAATTCGAAGACTAGCATTCTGTTCTTTGTTCAGATAAAGCAGATTCTGAAATATAAACGGATCAGATAGTGTTATTGTGTGGACAGGGGTGAGGGTCGGGGGCGGCGGGGGAGAGGCCAATGAGGGTGGAACATTTGATCTTTTGTTGTCGTCTGTGTGTGAACATTGATCTTACATTTAGGTTAAATTGCATCACACGAGAAATAGTGGTTGGAAGTAAGTTCGTTTCGATGGGCGAAAATCAGGAAAGAGGCAGATAGAAATCAGGAACGAGGCAGATAGAAATCAGGAACGAGGTAGATAGAAATCAGGAACGAGGCAAATAGAAATCAGGAACGAGGCAGATAGAAATCAGGAACGAGGCAGATAGAAATCAGGAACGAGGCAGATATAAATCAGGAACGAGGCAGATAGAAATCAGGAACGAGGCAGATAGAAATCAGGAACGAGGCAGATAGAAATCAGGAACGAGGCAAATAGAAATCAGGAACGAGGCAGATAGAAATCAGGAACGAGGCAGATAGAAATCAGGAATGAGGCAGATAGAAATCAGGAACGAGGCAAATATAAATCAGGAACGAGGCAGATAGAAATCAGGAACGAGGCAGATTGAAATCAGGAACGAGGCAGATAGAAATCAGCAACGAGGCAGATAGAAATCAGGAACGAGGCAGATAGAGATCAGGAACGAGGCATATAGAAATCAGGAACGAGGCAGATAGAAATCAGGAACGAGGCAGATAGAAATCAGGAACGAGACAGTGGGAAAATATCTGTGGAATACGTTCTTCCTGACCGTGAATCGTTGGTCGCGGAATGGTCACACGAGCATTAACCGTCACACCTGATGGTTCTTTAAGTGCAGCAAGAAACTCCCTCTACTCCTTCTTTGTAATGTGCTTCAGCTCTGGCTCATGATTTCCACCTCGGTTTCTGTGAATTGCCAAGTTGTCTTAAATCAGCCTCTCTTTAGCCTTCTTCATGGAGTCTATGACATGGCTGTTCTAGTGATAGGGCCAGATTCTTTTCTCAAAACATATCCGATTCTATTCCACTATCGACCTGCTATAATGATGTGTGTATCTTCTTGGTTGGTCTGGACAAACAGTTCTTTATTGGTGGTGGTGTTCTACGACCCAATTCTTGGAATCGTCTTTAGGCAAGTTGTGTGGGAAGATTCGAATCTGCAGTTGAATATTTTACGCATTTAATTAAAACATGATTTCTAGTGGATTGATTTTAAGATTGACAGTGATCAAGCTTTGATGAATGAAGGTTAAGTAATGAAAGTCGAATGAAATAGGTGACAGGCGGGATAGAAAGTTGTGAGTCTGATCATGCTTCACCGGAAGTTTGACATGAGCGCTGGACAAGAACGCAGGCGGATTAGCATTCTATTTTCGTTAGGTAGCCAATAGTGCTGATCACAAAATGAATCGGATTCAATTCCAGTTTTTACACGATCCAGTTTACCCTGTTGTAATTGGGTACCTTATATAGAGTTATGGAAGGCACGTCAACTAGACAGAAAATGTATCACCTCAGCTCACATAAAACTGAATCCTGGTGCATAGAATCTATATCATGTCCTAATTCCAAGCTGTCGTATCAGCAGGAAGAGTTACGTCATTTGTCATGCGCTCACCGGGCTTGAGTAGAGAAGGACAATTCCAAGCATGCTCAAAAGGCGACTATAGAGAGTTGTGCTTGGGGCTGGCAGCCTCGTCATGCAAAAAAGAATTGCAATTATAACCACTTATTTGTTATCTCTTCTACTGAGCAACATAAGAGGCACCAGATTTATTTATCCGTTGTTGGATGCAACTGAAGTGGCATGCAAAACTGACTGTTAGAGTCTAGATTGCATGATAAGCTGGTTGCATTCTTTCCTTTTCGCCATTGGCTATTGTGTTGTAGTATTGCTTCCGATTTTTTTTGATTTTTTTGTGGTGGTGTGGGACATGTTCTGGAGACGTATGTTTTCTGCTACGTCATTTCTTCTCCTGGTTGCCTTTCTCGCTCATATGATAGATAACGTGTCTAGACTGAGCCAAGATTTCTGTTTTTCTGTTGTCCCAGATAGTTCTTGACACAACAAAGACGCCATAAACCACAAAGTAGCTGTTTAATCCTCTGCACCATTAAGCGATCCTATCTTACAAACACCGGTTAATGTCCTTCTTCCCGACACCCCGACTATTGCAAAAGTTGGAAGACGGTTGAGCCGCAAAACCTGATACCATCACTCCTGAGCTCCTGAAATACGAACTTGAACCCAAGAGCACCACGCTGCACCAACTGTTCCCAAAAGTTTGGTCCACATGTAAGGTACCTACTACATGGCGGAACGGAGTCATCAACTCTATATAGAAAGGGAAAAGGCACCTCTGAATGTATCAGATACAGGCCAACAACATTATTGAGCCCCGAACACATCCTACAGAACTTCCCATCAAACAGAGACCTACGATGCCAAACCTGGACAGAAGAAACCGAGTTAGCGCAGAAGCTATTTGACTGTAACCCAGACCTGGACATGACTGAAATTCGTCCTAGTGACGGAACTACATATGCAGGACGACTAAAATAGCCTGAACATAGAAGAACTGAAAAGAAATCAGCGCACCAAACAGTCTGACGTCATTGCCAGTCCAGTCGATCCATCCTTCCTGGTCCACCATCCAAGGCATTGATGAAACCATTGGAAAACACAGACGATTGAACATCTCAAGAGGCCTCCACATCTGACGAGGAAAAACCCATTAGTTGCAATTTCACAACAACGTTGATGGCTACTCCAGTCAGAATTCAGTTTACCTGGCCATAAAACAAAATTTCGATGCACGTAACCACCTGGACATCATTCGTACATTCGTCCTGGCTGCCTATACGGGCAACTTGCATCGGATCTGGATCCAGCGGAAGCTTTCACTGAAAACCAAGCTACAAATTTACAAAACTTATGTAGTCCACATCCGGATGTAGGCTCCACAACTTGAAAAACTCTGCAGAGTGATCATGGGCGCATTCAAGCCTTCCACATGCGCAGTCACAGGCGTATTCCTGTGATCCTGTGGTATAAATGGTTTACAAACGTCGAAGTCGCCCGAGGTACAGGCCTCGAAAGTGCCGTGTCTATGTTAAACCGTCGCCGTCTGTCTCTATTTGAACATGTGGCAGACCTTGCCGATGACGTCTCCGTCCACAATGTCTTAAAACAGGAGATGGACACCAATGATGAAAAAAAAACATTCTCCATCACGGTCTCGCCTCTGCGGTCGTTCCTCGCTATACCTGGCTGGAGCAAATCGTAATGACATGGTTATTACCGTACTGGACCAGGGAAATTCATCTCGGTCGTGAACTGTTGGCGTCTCTGGTCATTGTCGTCTAAGTGGGCTACCTACCTGCCTACCTAGCATAACCAGACGTGAATCAACTCACGTGCATACTTACTGTAAACTGACTAGCAGTAGTTAAAACCTATGCTTAATATTTGCATGAAAATGTGAATTAGTGGAAATGCATGACTTAAAAGCAGGCTTTCTTTAAAATGACCAGCTGCAGTGGTGGCCTATGTTTTTCATCGGAACGAAAAAAATTAATAAATAAAGAACGCATCTCTCACAATCTCACCACAGTTCACCAGATATAACACGATGTCTCTGCTGCATGTGGTTCTTGGCATCCCAAGTTCGTTTCCCTGTGAGTGTATTTTAATTATCTAAGGCACATTTATGTAAATCCTATCAATCACCATCAAGGAAAAACGGTTTTTTTTTTTGCAATTAGAGAACAATCTTTGACAGATTAAACAGACGCGAACTGTGGAAATATTTTACAGAATACGATATCTAGCTAAATAGGCAAACTGACATACGATTAGACAGACAAACAGAAAAAAATCGATTGGAACATGATGATAATGTCTATTCATTCGTTTGGAATATGCTCAGTCAGTCGATGAATTCGAAGTTGACTGGCAAAGCCCTCCGGCATAGTGAGCTGATAATGTACGCTTATTTTTTATTTTTTTATTTCACGTGTTTGCCTCACTAGTTTCCACTGGCGGAGGCGCGCCTATTCCACCACAGACCGTAGTCAATTTGGGCGATATTAAGACGCATAAACCAGTTCTTGGATGTATGTGTGCATCTGTATGTACCTATGCTAGGTTTGTGCGCTCTCAGAAGCTAGCCCAACCAAAGTGCAATGGAATGGTCTCATCCAGATGGCGCGTGTTAAAGTTGTGCAAGAGTGTGACTGTAGGACAGAGTCAAATGAAACAGAGTGAGGTGATCTCGCTTTTCTAGCATGTCACCTTATCTTGCGGCCTTTCCAGACTGTTCAGTTATTTTATCTATGCCTTATCATGTCTGGCATACTTTTTCACTGTCTTGTTTAGCTCAGAATATAGTGTGAGTAGTTTTGTCTATTGTATTGTCCTTTGCATGTGCTTGTTTTTTGTTTCATATAACTCCAATGAGTATCCATGTTTTCGGTGAGCCGTTGCAAAGACCGTTTATTCCCCTTCCAAGAACCTCTTGACAAGTGTTCCGAATCGTTTTTTCAAACTTGTACCAGTCCTTGTCTATATTCTCGTATGTGAGTTTTCCAATGATAAAAATTCTGTTCTTCAGATCTAGTTTAAAGCAAAGATGAGCGAAGACCCTATGAACGCACTAACAACACCAAAGCCCATCCCTACTGTACGAAAACCTACCTGGAGGCAGCATATATTTCCAGAGGTGGTAGAAAATATACCAGGTATTGGAAACAAAAACAGCCAGACTGAAAAAGAAAGAAGAGATACAACCCCGAGGTACATAACGAAAAATAACCCAAGCATGGACTGGACCCATGCAAACATCGACGGTTCTGTAACAAACACATCACAGAACGGAGGGGCAGGAGTATTCCTGAGCCTACAAAATGGCAGAAAAATAACACTATCAGTGGCAACTGGAAAATACACAAGCCATTTCAGAGCTGAGACAGAGGCACTGAGGGCTGCAGTAGAAGAAATGGTGACAGGTAAAAGAAATGAAAGCCATATAGTCCTGCTTACAGATGCCCTGGCCGTAGTCACAGCACTAAAAAGCCAGAAAAATACTGAACTTAATGAGTTAAGAGCAGTACTCTGTCAACTATGCCAGCAGTCCGCACTAAAAAGAGTAGTGGTACAGTGGGTTCCATCCCACTGTAACATCCAAGGCAACGAGGAGGCAGACAGACTGGCAAAAGAAGGTGCAAGACTACCACAACTAGATACTAATGTGACATACGAAGAGTCAAAACGGCTTATTAGAGCTAGATACATGACCAAATGGGAAATAGAACATACTGGCTACACAAAAAACGATGCCTATTACCAGTTGAATAGAAGAGAGCAGGTCGTGGTCTTCAGACTGGCCACAATAGACTGAGGTACCACCTATTCAACAAATTGAAGATAGGTGGCACTGACGAATGTCGTGTGGTACCGGGAAAATGACTGCTGAACATTTGCTGCAAAACTGCCCAACATACGATGATCAGAGAAAGCAGATGTGGCCATCACCTATGCCAACACTAGACAAGCTCTATGGCAGTGTCGACAGCCTCAGGATGACTGCTGCTTTTTTCGAAAAAATACAGGTTGACGTCTGACAGCGTACGACGAAGAAGAAAAAGAAGATCTAGTTTTAATTTAACCTTGGTGTCTTTATTTTATTGGTTTAGGGTATTGAATATAGGGCTTATTTTAACGGCCTCATCTTTGAAAGCCCTCACTCTTATTGTCATAGTAAAAGCAGAAAATGATTATTTTTGTTGTTGTTGTTGCGTTCATCTTATGTCTCTATTCCCCAAGTCAGTGTAAGTTGCCCTACAGTTTTTATTTTGCGCCTGTCAGCCCAGTGCATCCAACTTCGGTATGCATTTTTATGTAAGGGTCTGCTTCATCCTGCATTTTCTAAGGGTTAACTTTCCCGGTGTAACGGCCAGTGCGGTGATATGGATCGAACCCAGCACCTTCTGGCTGTGAACCGTGTCAGTTAACCACTAGCCCACGTCGTCCCCACAGGAAATGGTCTGATCTACCCGATCTTTACTGTCGCATTATGTAAGCAGTGTCTCCATTTCCTATATATTGTTAAACTACCAATTTCGTTTGAAATGTTTTCGTTTTGGTGAACACAAGGGGACCTATCTAACGCTTGTATGCATGGTGGTGCATATAACACGGTCATTGAAGCAACAGAAGTTGACGAATCTTTATTCCTTTTCATTTGTTCTCCATGCAATTTTTGCTAATAATCAATTAATAGTTGCCGTTGTCTGTTCCAGCTTTTAAACTTAGATCTTCCAAGACTATCCTGATATACCTCCTTGCCCCAATGTCTATAGTTCCTTAGTGCAAATCAAAGAATTCTTGTTTGGTATTTTCACCAGTGTTAAACCGTCGCCGGTTCTCTATTTGTACCTATGGGTACAAATGCCCACTGCTCGAATGGGTACAAATGCCCACTGCTCGACAGCAGTGTCTTTTTTGCGACTTCCTTCATCTTCAAGCAGCTCACTGGCAACAAGTAATCTTTTCGATTAAACCTCCACGTGGGATGATTAAATTGTGACTCAATTTGTGATTACGTATCAATTTTAATGTGAGTCGGTTTGGACTGACCGATCATCCGATGAGGATTGCGATTAGAGCACTTGCTGTCTATATAAAAAAGACCGAGTTCAAGCCTTCCAATCATACAAGCTCACGTATATTCAGCTGTAATTGGATTTCTGACTCACTTTGGGAAGGAAAAGCAGAGCTATGGACCTACTGACCGCACATCACAAAAATCAGAGAACGTAATCAACGGTTTCTATGACACGTACTCATCGACGGCAGTGTATTAAACTGAACTACCTTTACCCAGGAAATAATCTACCGTGTAACTAATGACGCCGAAGCTCTGATGCACTTCATCTCGGAGGGGCCCCAGACGCGGCTGTAGCCTTTCTTTAACATGTTGGATGCCCCATTAGTTCCAGCTCTGGACACACAGCATGTAGGCCCGCCAATGCCTTTCACAAGTTTTGTTTTCCGGATTGATTATTCCAATATTTGATTGCGAGGATGTGAACCAGTTCTGTCATGGTCCAGCCGTGTTAGAAATGTTCCTGGGACAAAGAAAAAATGGAATCCCAGAAGAATGGCAGCGACACTCAATGTGACGAAATTGTAAAAAAATGTAAAACATCTGTCCTTGGATAAGGTTATATTACGTAATGTCAACACACGAGTAATGCCCGGTGAGGGGAGAACATGACACTGTAACCTTTCAAGCAAATAGTAAAAGGCCTCCGAAGAAGGGTGTGTAAGGAAGTAGCAGCTTCATGATGTTAACGAATTGAAACAGCATCAACTACTATAGAGCGAAAATAATTGCTTTGATACGGGCTATCTTACAGGCGATAGGTTGTGGACGTGGCCTTATACATCTTCAAATAGAGCAAACATTAATATGTAGACTTTATGTTAGTAGCAGAGTAGTGCACATGACTTTATGCGTTATGTTAGTAGCAGAGTGGTACATAGGACTTTATGCGTTATGTTAGTAGCAGAGTGGTACACATGACTTTATGCGTTATGTTAGTAGCAGAGTGGTACACAGTACTTTATACGTTATGTTAGTAGCAGAGTGGTACACATGACTTTATGCGTTATGTTAGTAGCAGAGTGGTACACAGGACTTTATACGTTATGTTAGTAGCAGAGTTGTACACATGACTTTATGCGTTATGTTAGTAGCAGAGTGGTACACAGGACTTTATACGTTATGTTAGTAGCAGAGTGGTACACATGACTTTATACGTTATGTTAGTAGCAGAGTGGTACACATGACTTTATGCGTTATGTTAATAGTAGAGTGGTACACGTGAATTTATGCATTATGTTAGTAGTAGAGTGGTTCACATGAATTTATGCGTTACGTTAGTAAATTAGTTCTTGAGTGCTACACGGGACTGCGTAGGTTATGTTAGCACTAAAGTGGCACACGTAAAAGACATAATAGAAATACTGCAACGTTACATGCATGTTGTAAATGTGTCTACATGTTGCAATATAGAGAACTAGCTAGCTCATCGCGTCAACATATACTACACAAACGGCTGCTGCAAAGTACTTGGAAGTGTTGTGATGCTGGACCATAAACAAGTGAAGAGCTGAAGTGGTGACCCTATGCTTGGTACGGGGCAACACAGAAACGTGATATAAGTTGATATGTGGGCCACTGGAGGACATTATGGATGATGATGTGTGGGTTCCTGGAGGACATTATGTAAGATAATGTAAGGGTTCCTGGAGGACATTATGTAAGATGATGTAAGGGTTCCTGGAGGACATTATGTAAGATGATGTAAGGGTTCCTGGAGGACATTATGTAAGATGATGTAAGGGTTCCTGGAGGACATTATGTAAGATGATGTGAGAGTTCCTGGAGGACATTATGTAAGATGATGTGTGTGTTTTTCTGGAGGACATTATGTAAGAGGATGTAAGGGTTTCGGGAGGATATCATGTAAAATGATGTAAGGGTTTCTGGAGGATATTATGTAAGATGATGTTAGGGTTCCTGAGGACATTATGTAAGATGATGTGTGTGTTTCTGGAGAACATTATGGATGATGATGTGAGGGTCGCTAAGAGATACTGTCAAAAATGAAGAAATCTGAAATAATGTGTTGCATTGCCATGCATGACATTTATAGACAAAGAGAATTTCGTGTTTCAGAAAACGACAATAATGACTCAATACGTTTTAACAACAATGAATTTGAAACCACGGACATAATTTAGCGATTTGTTCGAAAGACGTTGATGTCTCAATTCCTGTTTGTCGCCCGAGTCTGTAACAACTCACAGCAATGCTTTGGAGCAAGTGGAGAACGAATAAAAATGCATTGATATTGTTAGATACATTCTAGAGGATTCTATTCTCTCTTAGTTTCTCCATTTCTGTCTTGGAGGGATAGAGGTCTTTGTATTTAACGTATTGATCCGAATATAAGATCACTCAAATATAACACGATACCTATTATGGGAACTTTAAAAAGAACGCTTTCATTAATATTTAGAATAGCCAATATTTAGTCACCAGACAATGATATGTATTTTATAATTCAATACGAATTACTAGTTTTGTTTTGCGGTTCTTAAATATTATGTAGAATTTATAAGGTTCAACATTTATAGGTAGCTTTAACAACAACCCTGGCATGTTAATAGTCTTAATTGTAATAGATCTAGGAAATCTACTGCGACAGATGATGAAACGATAATGTTCGATACCCTGTGGCTATAAAACAACCAATAACACTGCGTCATTACATCATTACTGCTATAAATCACACGAAAGGGACTTCCACGTAAACAACAGCGTTGAAAACACATTTTACAGTTCAATTTTAACTGAAATTTATTTTGTTTCGTTTTATGGTCGTTGCTTCAGCATTATTTTAAACAATTTCGAGTTTTTCGTATTGTTATTGAGCTACGAATGCGACCGTCATGACATGAAACCCTTAGCACAATACATCGGAATAGTCGAAAACAATACAGATAAATATGTTATCATTAAAATATCAGCAACACCATTTTTGTAATGCTGTGTTGTGTTACAATTTAAACAATATCTTTTTTTGTTGTGAAATAAATATTTAAAGACGTATTATACAACAACATAAAAATGTTGACCTTGTACCGACATTTAGTTTATGTGCGAATATAAGACGACTCCCTGTACCGGCATGTTAGTTCCTGCGCGAATATAAGACAACTCCCTGTACCGATATGTTAGTTCCCGCGCGAATATAAGACGACTCTCTGTACAGACATGTTAGTTCCTGCGCGAATATAAGACGACTTCCTGTACCGATATGTTTGTTCCTGCGCGAATATAAGACGACTCCCTGAAAAAATAACTTGCGATTGGCTTGTTGTGGTTTGTCCCTGATGTAAGGGTCGTATTCCATTGTCCTCCATGCAGGTCACTGTTGGCCTCTTCTCCTTTGGCGCTCCTCCTGAAAAAGACGTTAAGATAATTTGTAGTAGTTCACAGCACGACTGTGATATCTGTCCCTTCGACCCGCCCCATCCGATTTTAGGTTGTTGAATTTTGTTGTTGTTGTTGTTGGGGAGGGGGGGGGGGGTCACCTGGTTTGATTCCTCACTACGTCACCTGTTCTCTTAGCCAGACTAAACTAGTGCAGCTTGCTTCCAGGGCCGTCGCTTGGAGGCAGAATTTGATCTTAGTTAGCTCTGGTTCGGTTACCCTGATGTAAGCAGCCAGCTATGATTCGATGCCTACCGTCAGCTTATTCACTGTGCTGCACCATAAGCCCTCTACCAATTTCGTTGCTTTTAGAATGTGTTCCTAGACAGCGACTAACAGTCTATTCTTTCAGATTATCAACTGCCAAGGGTTCATCTACGTGTAGATCATGCACACAGGGCCGTCGAGTTCATCGTCTCCTATATTGCATAGACAGCTCGATCACACCTCCATTGAGACTAAAGTAGTAAGTAACATGTCCTTTTATAGAACGTAGCTTCTTACAACCGCCATCTATTTGGCTGTTATACGTTTCTTGGCAAGTGTGCAGTACGATAGGTTGCCATTACTTTCCGTACGTGGAGGAGCATTCGCCTGAGAAAAACCCACTGTCTGCCAAACTGGACACAAGTGGGAATCATCAAATCTGGAACGTTGGGATTGTGAAAACCGAGCAAGATTCAATCCTTGGCTACGCAGACCAAAGACACGCTTGAAACTTGCGGAATTCGAACACAACGCCATTTCATGTCATCATCTTTTCTGAGCTATGACGACATCCATTTCAGAGACACAAAAAATATCAACGGTCACGCAGAAGGCACATGTGAAACCATTTCATCTTCCCACCTCATATTAGAACATAGGAAAGGGGGGACGGCCAGACGATATGAGAAGATGAGATGTATCAGAACTCACGAAAATACCCCTATACGTTATTTGATAAATCACGTATTGTACATACGAGGATTGTGACAAAATACTGTCGAGAATTGCTGAACATTACAAGTGAAAACCCCTCTTTAAATGAACGTTGTCTGGACGCAAAATACGGAAGACGAGGTTTCCACAGCTATTTAAGGGCCATCAGTGTCTGTCTACCAGACAGTCTCAGTTCTCAAGTGGTCTACTCGGACATCTCTCAGAGAGCACGGAAGGTACATCTGAACTCTAGAGTAAATGGTTCCAACGATCGATTCAACACTCGGTCAGACGGGAATCGATGTAATGAACATTCATATAACAGACTCGACCTGGCTAATCTGTACTGTAGAATATTGATGCCTCCGAGAGTAGAGTCATAAACATTCTATCAGCAACACGAAAGATTTGAAATTCAGAATAATATATCCATTTAGAAAACCGAAGTTGAACAGATCTGTATTTCAATCCAATCTGGGAAAATCATATCATAATTTACAACATGACCTCTAGGTTAACAATTTGTACTGTACTGTCAGTTTACGGTTGCTTCCGGTTGCTTCCGTTTTGTTTAGTACTGTGGTAAGGATGTTAGCATAAATAGCATTCAGTGCGAGCATGTACTATTGTTGGTTGCCTCATTATTGTTTCTTCTTTCTAAGAAAATCAGCCCGTTCTTCGTTGACATTAAACCAACGTCTTTCAGGAGGTGGAATGATTCATTCATTTTCTGTCCATTCATCCTTTCATACATCCATTCACCGATCCATCCATCCCCCCACCTACCCTCGAACCCATTCATCTATCCATTTATTTATGTATCCATCCACCCACATCTATCCATCCATCAACCGATGCACAGATACACCAATTCCTCCACCCATCCATTCACCCACCATTCATCCATCGATGCACAGATAAACCCATCCATCTATCCCCCAATTCCTCCACCCATCCATCTATCCACCATCCATCCACCGATGCACAAATACACCAATTCCTCCACCCACCCATCCACCCATCATCTATCCCCCAATGCACAGATATACCAATTCCTCCACCCATCCATCCACCAATGAACAGATACACAAATTCCTCCATCCATCCATCCACCCACATGCATCCACCCACATCCATCCACCAATGAATAGATACACCAATTCCTCCACTCATCCATCCACCCACATCCATCCACCCATCCATCCATCCACCCATCCATCCACCTACATCTATCCACCCACCATCCATCCATCCATCTATCGACGCACAGATAATCCCATCCATCCATCCACCCACCATCCATCCATCCATCGACGCACAGATAAACCCATCCATCCATCAACCCCCCATCCATCCATCCACCCACCATCCATCCATCCATCCATTGATGCACATATAAATCCATCCATCCATCCACCCACCATCCATCCATCGACGCACAGATAAACCCATCCATCCATCAACCCCCATCCATTCATCCATCAATGCACAGATAAACCCATCCATCTATCCACCCATCCATTCATCTCCGCAACCATCGACCAATACATCCATCCATCCATCCATCGATGCACAGATAAACCCATCTATCCATCTATCTATCCATGGATGTACCCATCCACCCATACACAGATTCACCCGTTCATCCACCCACCTATCCATCGATACATCCATTCATTCATCTATGATTTCTGCCTGTAAATCTATCCACCACTACGTTCGTCCATCTGTATGTGATTTATGTCTGCAAATCTTTCCATCAGTACGTCCGTTTACCCTTCTGTCTGTCAGTTTGTCCGCTTGACAGGATATTCATTTGTCTATTTGTATGTTTGTACGTATGTCTATATGTCCACCCATCTGTTTATTCATCAATCTGTCAGTTCATCCTCTTGTCTATCTATCTGTCTGTCCACCCGTTCGTCTATCTATCGTTTCGTTCTTCTGAATATGTGCTTCTGTGTCTATTTATCCACGAATTCGCCCATCTTTATTTGTCTGTCGGTCTATCCAAACGTCTGTTCCGCAATCCGCTTGATTGTCTGTTCACCAGTTCATCAATCCGTCCTTCTGTCCGCCCGTCCATCTGTCTGTCTGTCTTATAGGTGTGTGTATGTGTGCCTGTATGTTTATCTATGAAACCTTGTTCTATTATTATCTGTTGACGGGGCTCCTACCCTGATTACACATTGTCTTTTAGTTGAGGCTATGAGGGATGGACTGATACACACACGATCAGTTGTATGTGTGAATGCTTGCGCGAATCTTGGAGATAGTAGGCTGGCTGACTGTCTAACCCAGTTTGAACTGTAAATGGGTACGACAATTTGTCTTTGTGGATAATTATATATTCATCATATAAATCTTGTGTAATCCTTATAAATGTATCTGGTATTACATAATGCTTCAGTATTTTCCCAAATTTCTGTTGGGTCTAAACTATCAAATGACATTTCCTAATCTATGACGTTCACATATAGAAGTGTCTGTCACTTAGACTGCTCTACTGTAAAAACATCCATTTAAAGCATCCATCTATAGCATCCATCTAAAACATCCACCTAAAGCATCGACCAAGAGCATCCATCTAAAACATCCATCTAGAGCATCCATCTAAAACATCCATCTAAAGCATCCATCTAAAGAATCCATCTAAAGCATCCACCTAGAGCATCCATCTAGAGCATCCATCTAAAACATCCATCTAGAGCATCCATCTAAAACATCCATCTAAAGCATCCATCTAAAGCATCCATCTAGAGCATCCATCTAAAACATCCATCTAGAGCATCCATCTAAAGCATCCATCCAAAGCATCCATCTAAAATGTACATATAAAGCATCCATCTAGAGCATCCACCTAGAGCATCCATCTAAAGCATCCGTCTAGAGCATCCATCTAGAGCATCCATCTAGAGCATCCATCTAAAACATCCATCTAAAGCATCCGTCTAGAGCATCCATCTAGAGCATCCATCTAGAGCATCCATCTAAAGCATCCGTCTAGAGCATCCATCTAAAGCATCTGTCTAGAGCATCCGTCTAGAGCATCCATCTAAAGCATCCGTCTAGAGCATCCATCTAAAGCATCGATCTAGAGCATCCATCTAGAGCATCCATCTAAAGCATCCATCTAGAACATCCATCTAGAGCATCCATCTAAAACATCCATCTAAAGTATCCATCTAAAACATCCATCTAAAGCATCCATCTAAAGCATCCATCTAAAACATCCCTCTAAAGCATCCATCTAAAGCATCCATCTAAAGCACCTATCTAAAGCATCCATCTAAAGCATCCATCTAAAACATCCATCTAAAGCATCCATCTGAAGCATCCATCTAAAGCATCCATTTAAAGCATCCATTTAAAGCATCCATCTAGAGCATCTTTTATACAATCAAATATTATCCCGGTCAGGGTTTCCCCAACCACTGTCAGGTGAATTGCTGTTTAATGCACACAATAAGTATACCTTTATTCTGACCAGAACTGAGTGACGTCAGATGTTCTTTCTTTTGGTACTTTGTTTCGGGAAATGACCTTTTGTTTCCACATTGTATTGCAGAGCTGGTGTAGCATCTTTGGTTGAGATATTGCTTTTATCGTTTCGAGGGAGTAGGGGTGGGCTAAATGTGGTGGTAAGGTATAATGAAAAAGGGAAGAGGGGATTTAATCGTATAGTGCAACTTTCTAATTTTTCTTAGCATTTTGAGTGCTGCATCATATCTTGTCTTGTTGGTAGATTAACACTTTACTTTAGGAATTCCGTTGCTGGTTATATGTCCGTCTGGAATTATAGTAGATTTCGGTTCAGTATTTCTTTAAAAGAAAGAAGGAGAGAGACATGAGAGCCATGCGAAATTTCAATGCGAAAATAGGAAGCAGCAGAGAAAAAGAAGAAGGTAGAGAACAGAGGCAATTTGGGTCAGGGCTCAGACATGAAAGTGGAGAAAAGCTAATGGAATTGTTTTGTATGGAAAACAATCTTTCCATCCGCATAATGCGATCTTGAAACAAACAACACAGCAGACGACTATTTACGTGAACTTCACCAAATGTGAAAAGCAGAAATCAAATACACTACATTATCATGCCACAAAGAAGGTAGATCACGTGCAACATTCGTGCAGACACTACCAGGTGCAGACTACGACTCAGATCACAAACTACTGGCTCACTATTCTATCCTGACAATTACACTATACTTTCCGGACAGGTATACTTTACTATCCTGATAAGTACACTATACTTTCCTGACAATTACACTATACTTTCCGGACAGGTACACTATTCAATCCTGACAAGTACACTATACTATCCTGACAAGTACACTATACTATCCTGACAAGTACACTATACTTTCCTGACAGCTACACTATTCTATCCTGACAAGTACACTATTCTATCCTGACAAGTACACTATACTTTCCTGACAGGTACAATTTACCAACCTGATAAGTATACTATACTTTTCTGACAGGTACACTATTCTATCCTGACAAGTATACAATACTATCCTGACAAGTACACTATACTATATTATCATGGCAAGCACACTATACTATCCTGACAGGTACACTACACTATACTATCCTGACAAGTACACTACACTATACTCTCCTGACAGGCACACTATACTATATTATCCTGACATGCACACTATACTATCCTGACAGGCACACTATACTATACTATCCTGACAGATACACTACACTATACTATCCTGACAGGCACACTATACTAAACTATCCCGACAGGTACACTATACTATCCTGACAGGCACACTATACTATACTAACCTGACAGGTACACTATACTATACTATCCCGACAGGCACTCTATACTATCATGACAGGCACATTATACTATACTATCCTGACAGGTATACTATATTATACTATCCCGACAGGCACACTATACTATCCTGACAGGTACATCATAATACCATGACAAGTACACGGTACTATCCTGACAGGTACATTATAATACCCTGACAAGTACACTATACTTTCCTGACAGGTACACTTTACCAATCTGAAAAGTGTACTATACTTTCCTGACAGGTACACTATTCTATCCTGACAGGTACACTATACTATCCTGACAAGTACACTATACTATAGTATCATGGCAAGCACACTATACTATCCTAACAGGTACACTACACTATTATATCCTGACAGGCAGACTATACTATCCTGACAAGTACACTACACTATACTCTCCTGACAAGCACACTATACTATATTATCCTGACATGCACACTATACTATACTATCCTGGCAGATACACTACACTATACTATCCTGACAGGCACACTATACTATATTATCTTGACATGAACACTTTACTATACTATCCCGACAGGCACACTATACTATCCTGACAGGCACACTATACTATACTATCCCGACAGGCACACTATACTATCATGACAGGCACATTATACTATACTATCCTGACAGGTATACTATATTATACTATCCCGACAGGCACACTATACTATCCTGACAGGTACATCATAATACCATGACAAGTACACGGTACTATCCTGACATGTACATTATAATACCCTGACAAGTACACTATACTTTCCTGACATGTACACTTTACCAATCTGATAAGTATACTATACTTTCCTGACAGGTACACTATTCTATCCTGACAGGTACACTATTCTATCCTGACAAGTACACTATACTATCCTGACAAGTACACTATACTATATTATCATGGCAAGCACACTATACTATCCTGACAGGTACACTATTCTATCCTGACAAATACACTATATTTTCCTGGCAGGTACACTATCCTATCCTGACAAGTACACTATACTATCCTGACAAGTACACTATACTATCCTGACAAGTACACTATACTTTCCTGACAGGTACACTTTACCAACCTGATAAGTATACTATACTTTCCTGACAAGTACACTATTCTATCCTGACAAGTACACTATACTATCCTGACAAGTACACTATACTATATTATCATGGCAAGCACACTATACTATCCTAACAGGTACACTACACTATACTATCCTGACAGGCACACTATACTAAACTATCCTGACAGGTACACTATACTTTCCTGACAGGTACCCAATACTATCCTGACAAGTGCACTATACTATCCTGACAAGTACACTATACTTTCCTGACAGGTACACTTTACCAACCTGATAAGTATACTATACTTTCCTGACAAGTACACTATTCTATCCTGACAAGTACACTATACTATCCTGACAAGTACACTATACTATATTATCATGGCAAGCACACTATACTATCCTGACAGGTACACTACACTATACAATCCTGACAGGTACACTATACTATCCTGATAAGTACACTATACTATATTATCATGGCAAGCACACTATACTATCCTGACAGGTACACTACACTATACAATCCTGACAGGTACACTACACTATACTCTCCTGACAGGCACACTATACTATATTATCCTGACATGCACACTATACTATCCTGACAGGCACACTATACTATACTATCCTGACAGATACACTACACTATACTATCCTGACAGGCACACTATACTAAACTATCCTGACAGGTACACTATACTTTCCTGACAGGTACACAATACTATCCTGACAAGTACACTATACTATCCTGACAAGTACACTATACTATATTATCATGGCATGCACACTATACTATCCTGACAGGTACACTACACTATACAATCCTGACAGGTACACTACACTATACTCTCCTGACAGGCACACTATACTATATTATTCTGACATGCACACTATACTATCCTGACAGGCACACTATACTATACTATCCTGACAGATACACTACACTATACTATCCTGACAGGCACACTATACTAAACTATCCTGACAGGTACACTATACTTTCCTGACAGGTACACAATACTATCCTGACAGGTACACTACACTATACTCTCCTGACAAGCACAATATACTATATTATCCTGACATGCACACTATACTATCCTGACAGGCACACTATACTATACTATCCTGACAGATACACTACACTATGCTATCTTGACAGGCACACTATACTATACTATCCTGACAGGTACACTGTATTATACTATCCCGACAGGCACACTATACTATCATGTCAGGCACATTATACTGTACTATCCTGACAGGTATACTATATTATACTATCCCGACAGGCACACTATACTATCCTGACAGGTACATCATAATACCCTGACAAGTACACGGTACTATCCTGACAGGTACATTATAATACCCTGACAAGTACACTATACTATCCTGACAGGTACACTATACTATGCTATCCTAACAAGTACACTATACTACCCTAGCAGCTACACTAAACTATCCTAACATGTACACTGTACTATACTAACAGGTACACTAGTTAGATTCCTGACAAGTACACTATACTATCCTGACAGAAACACTACTATACTATCGTAACAGGTACACTGTAATACAAAATAATTAATTCCATATCGTGGCTACTAATGCCAGGTCGGCTACCACATCAGTAATATGGCACACATTTGTATGGGGTGGGGGAGGGGGGAGAGGAGGGAGAAGAAACGTATGAATACTCAAATGAAAAACGTCGTCTCGATCTGTAACATAATCTGGACTTACCTTGTCAAATTGAGACCAAAATAACAATAAAAACCCTATAACGATGATTTGCTGCATGTGTTTGAATCAGTTTGTTTAATTGTTTGTGACAGTTTTTGTAATTAAGGATGTGGTTGGAATTATAAAGACTTTCTTTAGTTGTTAAAACAATAATATTACAAAGGTACTGTCGTGAGCTAATAGCTCATGCAATCCCAACATTAGAGCTACTGAAGTGGAAGACCCAAGATTCACTAGGACTGATAATATTCTAGTTTCGTGCTTCTCTGACGATCGTCATCGATTCGCCCTTGAGAATAGACTTATCTCTAGTATGGGCTGTCTCCAACCACATGGCATTAATATCTTCCATACTTTTTCTTAAACTCTCATACTCCCCCCCCCCCCCCCATCTATTTGTCTTCCTTTGCCCCCCCCCATTCTTCTATCAGTTCTCCCCCCTCCCCCCTTCCTATATCAATCTCACGCCCACCTGGCTTATATTGCATTCTCTTTGTTATCCCATCTGGACCACTATTTGGCCACCATTGGCTTATCCGGCACATTCCCCCACTTTGTGTTTGACCGCTCCGATTCAGTTTCAATCAAGCGTCTAGCCCTACCGGTCGCTTAGACAGACTGGGTTCATTATCAGAAACAGATGAGTTGACCATTTTTTCTTATATGTTGATTTGTTAGTTCAGTATTGTTGTCCCTGATGAAGCCCTATTGGTCGTAACGTAGGTTTTATTTGTGTTCTCGTCTCGGTGCGGTATCTAACCATACCCATTTTTAAATTTTGATTAAACTCAACCTTAATCAACTTTTACAAGTTTTTTTTCAAATTTTTTCCCCATAATATTCTGAAATGGACGGGGTAAAACCCTTTGTGAGATAAAAACAAGGGTGATGGACGGGTGGTTAGTTCATAATGCAGGGAGATGCGGTACCACGATGAGCATTTAGATTTCAAGTGGAAAGATGAACAAAAAAGATGAAGATGCTGTTGGGTGAATTTCTGCATCAGACCTGTTATATTACCTGGCCATAACTGACTGTACGTGTGACGGACATTATGTCCAATACCGATTGAATGTGTGATTGATTATATGCGACAGTAAGGGATTGCTAGAATGTGTGACTGTCAATGATTTATGGGGACCGATTGCTTGTCTGACTAGTTTGTGTGAGTATGACTGAATTATTTGGACAGATTCTCTGACTGACTGAGTGTATGGCTATAACTGATTTATGTGGACCAAGTGTTTTACTAACTATGTGTGTGACTGTGACTGACTTATGTGGACCGATCGTCTTACTGACTAATTGTGTAACTATGACTGATTTATGTGGACCGATTATCTTACTGACTTTAGTGCAAGGTTATGACTGATTTATGTGGACTGATTATCTCACTGACTGAGTTTATGACTATTACTGATTTATGTGGACTGATTCACTGATATATTGATTTATTTGCGATCGATTGTCTGGCTTACTCAAATGGTACCTGACGTTTGTGACTGTCATATAATACGATTATACAGAGCTGTGCATGATGCCAGCAACCTCATCATCTGAAACTATTGTTATTGAAATCGTTGCTCGAAAACTTATGTAGGCTTCATGTAACAGGACCATCTGTTGTAGTGGACTTATCATTCACAATGAACCACTTTTAGAAACATTTTGTCTGACTGCCAAAGTGTGTGAGCATGACTGATTTATGTGATAATGACTGTCTGAGTGTGTGATCATGACTGATTTATGTGATAATGACCGTATGAGCGTGTGACCGTGACTGAATTATGTGATACTGACTGTCTGAGAGTGTAATTGTGATTGATTTATGTGATACTGACAGTCTGAGTACGTTATCACAATTGAATTAAGTGATACTGACTGTCTGAGTGTGTGATCATGATTGACTTATGTAATACTGGCTTCCTGGGTGTGTGAGCATGAGTAATGTACGTAATACTGACTGTCTGAGTGAGAAATCATGTCTGATTTATGTGATAATGACGGTCTAAATGTGTGATCGTGACTGATTCATGTGATATTGACTGTCTGAGTGTGTGATCATAATTGAGTTATGTGAGAATGAATGTCTGATTTTGTAATCATGTCTGATTTATGTGACATTGACTGTCTGAGTGTGATAATGACTTATTTATTGGATACTTACTGTCTGAGTGTGTGATCATTATTGAATTTCGTGACACTGACTGTATGAGTGTGTGAGCATGACTGATTTATGTAATACAGGTTGTCTGAGTGAGTATATCGCTGATCGTGGTAGTCATACTATAATGCATGTCAGTACGTGATCATAACTGAATGACTGACTGATCAAGTATCGTGCTGTGATGTAATGTGTACTAGACATAATGTGTGTCAGACGGTGCAATTGGTAGCATATGTCAAACTGAACAGACCATAAGCATCTGCTGTCTTCAACTAAACACGCAGTGGATGTAGAGCTGGCGAGTCGAGTGGAACGCACAAAGAACCGAGCTGAATATTGAGGGCTCCAACTTCAGAGCGAGCTCTTGGCCTGTCGAGAGAATCGATCGTTTACTCAAGGAAATCCCACACCCCATGAGCTGCACGAGTGCGCACATTTTCAAGCAGTCTCTGTAAAGACCCTGCCAAAGTGATGTCCTTGCCTATTCAGTAAGTTCTGTAAGAGGTCTTCAATTTGTAAAGATCGAAATAGAGCATGCATTTTTTTTTGTTTGGGGAAAGGGGAATGTGAAACACTGCTAAAATGCATCCTTCGTCAGGGGGACACCAGGAATTCCTATTCTGCTGGCATTGAGTAATTATCGTACAAGAGAGCTTTCTCGCCAGGAAACAATTCCAAATGAAATAGCCACCAGGCAAATCATTTCCGGCGGATTCCAGAGATGCAATCTAAATTCCATTATTCGCTTGCCTGAGGGTTCTGAAAAGCTGGACTAGTGAGTTTAGATGACAGCCAGGATTGAAGTTTCTGGAAACCGAGGGCATGGGCTGATCAACGGTTTCATTCCTCTTCTTGTAATGGCGATTATACACCACGTGACGACGGAAAGGCGCGCTACTCTGGAAACACACATAGAAACTCTTGTCATGACGGAATTGCTTGTTGCAGATATCGAGTTCCGTGCAGGTCCCCAACTCCAATCCTCTCCTCCTCTCTCGCATGATTTGCTGATCTGACAGGGAGACCATGAAAGAGCAATTTGATTAGTATTACCAATGTGATCACACAGGGTGCTCTCTTAAGAGCATTCTTATGTGGCTGGAAACGTAAGCTAGGTCATCAGAATCATGAGCCATACCGACTAGTGTAGTATATTATGGATGTCCAAAGAACTTCTGGCATTCAGTTTTGTTTATCAATTCTGCTGTTGATTATCTTTCATGTCATGATGTTAAGATGTCCATCATTTCTGATATCGCTCTCTTTAGCAATTTTAGGTGTTGTTACTGTGTGTTTCGATTCTCTTATACTCATATCTCCCCTAAAAGGTTATTCCTTTGTTCTGATGTGTATTGTCAGTTGTATTTGGTCATGATCCTACCTCAACACCGTCTCATTAGTTTCTTTGCTGCCAATGGGATTCTGAACATTCTTAGTGTATTCTTCCAGTGATCTGCTTATTTGTTAGGCTGGTAGTCTACCATTCACTGTCATTTGGTAAGAATTTTGCTTTCTAGCACCTAAGAATTTTTTTTCACATTTTCAGTAAAACGATTTGTTGTAGAGAACTACTTTTGCTGTCTAGAAAGCCGTTTTAATATGGGCTGTTTCGATCTTTTTATCGGAGTTACATTACACATGTAATGTTATTATTGTGGACGAGTATTAACATATGTTGACTTGTTTTATTATTATCTTAATTACGTCAGTGCAGCATTTGGGTGAATTAAGTTTCGTAGAGATGGAATGTAAAAGAGTGAAATTGGTTCTATTTTTTCCACCCTAATATTTACATCTGTATTGCTTCTGCCGAATATATTCGTAAAATAGTTGATGGTAGTGAACTAAAGAGAAATTGATGATTTGAGACCCGGGAGTCATAACCAAAGAAATATCAGTTGAAGATGACGTAAGAGATTTAGTGGCTTATCAGTATACGACCTGCTGAAACAATTTGGCCTCAACGGACAGCCAAAAACAAAAGCAATGAAAGACTTTGGAGTAACAGATAAAGATGCACCATGCTGTCATGGAACAACGGTAATTGACAATGAAAGAGTTGGATAGGAAGAATGCATGTAATTAAAATACTAGTTTGATAGATGGCGTACATTGACCGATTCACTCGTATGTAAGAGGGCTTTAAAAGATTGCAAAGAACAAGGATTCTGCGATATTAAGAAACATGTCGTAAGAGTTGCTTAAATTGGATTGAACATGAAGCTTGGTATCCCCTGGCAGGAGAGAAGCAACTAAGTTGTTTAATAAGTAAATAGATTAACTGGCTGAGTCGATAAGATAACTGTCTGGTAGCTGAAATGTTGAGAGTTGAATTTACAATATGTGCGAAAAAAATAAAACAAGAGGCCAACGTTTAGAGTAATAGCTCGTGCAAAGAGCCCTCCTAGAGTGTAGAGGGACCCCTAAAGTGCACAGGGACCCCTAGAGTGTAGAGGGACTAATGGCACGAAACTCTTGTTCGATGAGGAAAAGTACTGCTGGTGATCAGAAAACTTTTATCTGACAGCGTTCTGCAAATTGTTTTTAATCACTTTTCTTATCTTTAACATTTTATATGTTGCTTTTCGTGCATAGGCACTCTAGAATTCTGCCTCTTTTCCGAAGATAAAGATCTTGTCTGCGCTCCATCCTTTATATTCTACGTAATCCGAGCAAAAATTACTTTATTCAAGAAATCTATATTTTGTTCATTCATTTTTCGATAGCTTTTCATTTCTCGTCTGTATTCACTTGTAATCATTCGAATAAAAAAAAAACGCTCCACACAAAGAACAGAACAAAAACAGCCACATTGGCAAGCAGACGATAATAATGAAGCCAGTTTAGCACGGCTGATCAATACAGACATTTTCGCGTTCCTGTAATTTTAATAATAATAAAACAGGATTAGATGAAAGAGGAAAATCCCGAGTAACGTCAACTAAGCCAGTTTGCCATCGATGTTATTGGATAAGCTATTTTCTCTGTCACGAAATAGTATTAATTTGACAGTATGGCTTATTATGCCTAAAAGTCTGGCAGACTGGGCCAGATTTGCCTACGCCATCGGGAAGGACAGCTCTTTGATTGCCAAAATACGTTGACCGATATCGATTTAGCTTAATCAATAGGGACACGACACACACTTGACGTGACCTGATCTGTATGATCATAGATGGGGAGAAGCTTTGGAAGTACATTCGAATATTCTTAAGCTGATCCAGTCGCATATTGGTAATCGCATACAGTCGCATATTGGTCATCTCATCCAGTCGCATTTTGGTAATCTCATACAGTCGCATATTGATAATCTCATACAGTTGTATATTGGTAATCTTATACAGTTGTATATTGGTAATCTCATACAGTCGTATATTGGTAATCTTATACAGTTGTATATTATTAATATCATACAGTCGTATATTGGTAATATCATACAGTCGCATAATGGTAATCTCATTCAGTCGTATATTGGTAATCGTATATTCAGACGTATATTAATTAACGCACATAATCATTTATTTATAAGTTACAGTCACATTTTCATAAACTCTTACAGTCACATACTCATAAACTCAAACAATCACATATTCATAAATTCATACATCCACATATAAGCGTACAGACACACATTTCTGTCCACTTGCGCCGTTAAGCAATATATTGTGTTAAAGGTGCTTGTCCTGGCTTAGTGTATTGAAAGCCCGTGTTTTTATACTATTTTTGTTATGTCATCTACCTGCCATTTGGAATTCTTCGTCAAATGTAACAAGATATTTATGTGTTATATGCGTGTGGCAGTTATGCAGTTTGCATTCATTGTGATGAAGAAAGCATCTTTTTTCTGCTTTTCGGTGTACTCAATATAAGTAAAAGTTTTTACAAATATTTCCAATGTGCTAATTTATCATTCTATCTCAAATAGGGACTCAGATTTCCTCCTTTGTCATTCTACCTCAAATAGTGACTCCAATGTTCTCATCTGTCATTCTACCTCAAATAGTGACTCTAATGACCTCCTTTGTCATTCTATCTCAAATAGTGACTCCAATGTTCTCATCTGTCATTCTACCTCAAATAGTGACTAATGTCCTCCTTTGTGATTCTACCTCAAATAGTGACTCTAATGACCTCCTTTGTCATTCTACCTCAAATAGTGACTCAAATGTTCTCATCTGTCAATCTATCTCAAATAGTGACTCTGATTTCCTCCTTTGTCATTCTATCTCAAATAGTGACTCAAATGTTCTCATCTGTCAATCTATCTCAAATAGTGACTCGGATTTCCTCTTTTGTCATTCTACCTCAAATAGTGACTCTAATGACCTCCTTTGTCATTCTATCTCAAATAGTGACTCTAATGTTCTCATCTGTCATTCTATCTCAAATAGTGACTCGGATTTCCTCCTTTGTCATTCTATCTCAAATAGTGACTCTAATGTTCTCATCTGTCATTCTATCTCAAATAGTGACTCGGATTTCCTCCTTTGTTATTCTGCCTCAAATAGTGACTCCAATGTTCTCATCTGTCATTCTACCTCAAATAGTGACTCTAATGACCTCCTTTGTCATTCTACCTCAAATAGTGACTCCAATGTTCTCATCTGTCATTCTACCTCAAATAGTGACTCAAATGTTCTCATCTGTCAATCTATCTCAAATAGTGACTCTGATTTCCTCCTTTGTCATTCTGCCTCAAATAGTGACTCTAATGTTCTCATCTGTCAATCTATCTCAAATAGTGACTCAAATGTTCTCATCTGTCAATCTATCTCAAATAGCGACTCTGATTTCCTCCTTTGTCATTCTATCTCAAATAGTGACTCAAATGTTCTCATCTGTCATTCTATCTCAAATAGTGACTCGGATTTCCTCCTTTGTCATTCTATCTCAAATAGTGACTCTAATGTTCTCATCTGTCATTCTATCTCAAATAGTGACTCGGATTTCCTCCTTTGTCATTCTGCCTCTAATAGTGACTCTAATGTCCTCCTTTGTCATTCTGCCTCAAATAGTGACTCTAATGTCCTCCTTTGTCATTCTACCTCAAATAGTGACTCTAATGTCTTCCGTTGTCATTCTACCTCAAATAGTGACTCTAATGTCCTCCTTTGTCATTCTACCTCAAATAGTGACAATGATGGCGTATCTTAAACACTTTATTGCACACGCTGTCATAGTGTCCTCAAGTGACTTCGAATAGAAACCACGTCTGACACGCTGGCTTAGAATTGGTATGTTTATAAGTTGACCTGTTGCCACCAAGCAGATTTCCGTGTGCATGTAGCGTTGACAGCTGATCAGTCACGTCAGTGGATTTCTAGCATCTAGGTTCATTGTCTCCCTCAAGACTTCAATCTTCCATGCAAATGTTTCTCGTGTACATTAACTGGTCGACTTGTTGACTTTTGAGATCGTTTACATGCAATGTTAAGTGCTCGCAGGTGTTGTGCTAATCTTTATAGTTTCCGTCCTGGATGTGATGACGTTCATATTATGTCTTTCACAGTCTGGACCAAGTGAATTCATTTGATTTTCTAGTGTGTCTTTCCGCTCTCATACACTAGACCGTGGCCGTCAGCATAGAGAAGCTCAAATGTTGAGTTAGGTTCTTCGTTTCTCGTGTTGATTTCAACTTCTGATGTTAACATTTATTGCATGACAGAGCAGGGTGCCGTAGGTTTGTGAGGATGTCTTCATGTGTGCCCCAACGACCTCACCGGTTACGGGATAACCTGACATCCCCTGAGTGTGGGGGTGATCTTTAAACCGTTACTATGACGTCATGTGACTCTTAACTTAACTTAAGGTCTTTATACTGGTTTAGATTACTCTAAACTTGTCTTCAACAAGTTTCTTTTACACTTCCTTGATCTAAATACTATATGCATATAATATATTCTTGGATGCATTTATTGACACAGATTCCTCTATTTCCTGCGGCAGTGCATTCCAAGTATTCACCACTCTCTGTAGAAAACAATATATTTTCTAATATGGTCTCGTCAATGTATATAGAGACGTCGCTTGCAGGAAACTATTGACGTCCTTTTCAACGAATCTGTCAACTTAGTTGGCAATGACACAGTGTTTACTCATTTCCATCTCGGGTAATAACGTTTTCATGTGAAGCGATATAATTATATATGGCGCAGCATTGGATTAGCTACTCGGGATCAAGATGCTGAGCAGCGCATGAGCTGCAGTGGTCAGCGACCCATAGCTGACTGCTAGCGTCAGGGCCAGCGAACCATAGCTGCCAAGACCCTTCTACCCCTCCACGCAGTGATCCTGGATAACAGGCTGCAGCAGAGCAGATTGGCTAAGGAGAAGTGATCGAAGAGGGAATGCTTACCCGGTACTCAAAAAATGATTGCTAAAGTCGGATGTGTTGGACCGAAAGGTGCAAATATAGCAGCCAAGCTGTAAACTACGACACAACGCATTCCGTTCTCTGGACTAGATTCTGCTACTTAAGCCCTTTCAGGGTTTGGTAGTGGGAGATTGAGAACGAACTAAGAAGAAGAAGATTAGCTACTCGTAGCCTTGCTGCTGAACACCGCCAAATCCTTCCGAGGACAACACCATATGCCTGGTACAACTCGAGGACAACACCATCCGCCTGGTACAACTCGAGGACAACACCATCCGCCTTGTACAACTCGAGGACAACACCATCCGCCTGGTAGAACTCGAGGACAACACCATCCGCCTGGTACAACACCATCCGCCTGGTACAACTCGAGGACAACACCATCCGCCTGGTACAACTCGAGGACAACACCATCCGCCTGGTACAACTCGAGGACAACACCATCCGCCTGGTACAACTCGAGGACAACACCATCCGCCTGGTACAACTCGAGGACAACACTCTTGCACAAGAAGGGAGACAAAGAGGATCTAGAAAACTATCGTCCAATTACCAATTACTCTCCTCCTAGTCACTTGCAAGCTGTTTATATATCAACGAGGATTGGAACCCCTTCCCATAATACTTCAGTTTCTTGCTAACCACAATTTGAGCTGTCTCTAGCGACACAACGAATTCCTTTGCTAGCGAATGTAAGCTCCGGGGATGGTCCACCCGAATTTCTGCATCAATTTTAGCGAGGGCATCTTCGGACGCAACAATATGCGCCTGACCTGGTCTCGTAAGATCTTTCGTTACCTCACGTCCTTTTTTAAACATTATTGTCCAGTTCTTCACTGTTGTCTTCGACACACCTTTGTCCCCCATACACTGCCTGCATTCTGCGATGAATGTCAACTGGTCGGCATCCTTCAGCTGTTAGAAACCGAATCACCTCTCGATGATCAACTGAGGCCACCCACGCAAAGTTTTCAACGGTCTGCTGAGAAAACTATGAGTCGGAGGATAATGAAATTTTGCAAACTTCACGGTTAGTATGTGCTGTTTACACCTGAAGGTACGTCTTCGTGCGCACATTACGTATGTTCACTTGGTGCATTTAGGTCCGGTTCCATTATATATATGTATATATATTATACCTCTCAAAGGTTTTGGTATTGAATCAAGCTATTTTTTTATGCCTGGTAATCAAATGTTGAGTAAGTTCATTTAAATCTTTGGCCTTGGTGCGTTTCTAGTTGGACAAAAAGCCTCCTTCAAGAGTGCGACTAAAGTTGCAGGGCGAACAGGACGTCCCTCTACGTGCCCATATGTTGCCCGGCATGCACACCCATCTGTATTTTCGTAACAGTGCAAAAGCTATGATGTCAATTAAGGAAATTAGACGTCTAATTTCTGTTTTGCTGATTTGCTCCGAAAGAGATCTTCAATTTTCTTCCATTCATTGCTCGCAGAAGCTTTCTGTGGGTTCCTTACCTCGCAACGATGTATCATGACTGGAGTAACTCCGCTGTTGAAGGTCTAAGCTCTAACGCTCTCGTCATCTTCGCTTTGCAGTAGGCAACTACTATTATTACTAATTGTTATCACTATGGTGACAAGTTTATAAATGGAAGACAGCAAGCAGATCGGACGTTAATTTTTCAATTTTTCCTTTTCCCGTTTTGGATAAAAAATGGGTTTTCTCGTTTTCCATTGGTTAAGGATTTGACAATAATTCAGACAGATGTTGAGTAATGAAGCGGAATGTCGTCACCGAATCTGTACTGGTACCAAAGCTCGAATCAGATGAGCTGTTACATCCAATCAAACAACTAAAACCAGGTAAAGCCCCCTCGACGAGACGGAATCACATATCAAGTAATTCAGACTGGCGGGGTCACACTAGCACGATATATATGTATGTATGTATGTATGTATGTATGTATGTATGTATGTGTGTATGTATGTATGTATGTGTGTGTGTATGTATGTATGTATGTATGTATGTATGTATGTATGTATGTATGCATGTATGTATGCATGTATGTATTTATGTATGTACGCATTTATGTATGTATGTATGTATATATGTATATATGTATGTATGTATGTATGTATGTATGTATGTATGTATGTATGTATGCATGTATGTATGTATGTAGGTATGCATGTATGTATGTATGTATGTATGTATGCATGTATGCATGTATGTATGTATGTATGTATGTAGGTATGCATGTATGTATTTATGTATGTACGCATTTATGTATGTATGTATGGATGGAAGGATGGATGAATGGGTGGATAGATGGATGGATCGATGAATGGATCGATATATGGATGGATAGATCAATATAATAGTGTATCGCACCCTATTATGAATGACTCTCTTGGGGTCCCGTGGACTGTGGGTAATGGTAGACCGTCAGTACTAATTAACCCTTACACCGTTACACCGATTGGTTTGCCTGGGTCTTTGTGTGTGACAAAGACAAGAATAGCACGACTGTCATGTCGTAAGAGGCACTAACTGTGTGACATGGCATAACACCAGCCATGGTTAGCTGGTTTGTTTAGAACAGCATAGATGGCGCCTAACAGACTGTGGGTCTACTTTTCTCCAGTGTTTGAGTATATTACGTTGAACTCGGTTAACCACCTAACGCAGCGGAGTATTAAGCTGCTCAAGCCTAGCCCGCCAAGCAGGAAGTCCTTCTACTGGTTATATCTAGCTCATAACAGAGCTGAACCTGCACATGGGTATCTGCCTCTGTAGAAGTACAGGTCGACTAAGAACTAAGAAGAAACGTACTGGATATATTTAAGGCAACATTGCATTATGCTGAGAATGTCCAGCTCAGCATTGTACAGGGATGAGTGGGCCCAACGATGTATTGCAGTGCGATAAGCGTGTCCCAGGTCCTTTTGCAAAACTGAAATACAGTGCAACTGATAGATACTGGACTCGCTTGGCACCTAAAGAGTTTTTTGGTGGTAGATCGCCAGAGTTCTGGCACCAGATCAGCAATGCACTACAACAAGTTTGGCAGACAGTAGATAGATAGATAGACAGACAGACAGAAAGACAGACAGACAGACAGACAGATAGATAGATTGATGGATAGATAGATAGATAGATAGATAGATAGATAGATAGATAGATAGATAGATAGATAGATAGATAGATAGATAGATAGATAGATAGATAGATAGATAGATAGATAGATAGGTGCGTAGATATATAGATAGATAGATAGATAGATAGATAGATAGATAGATAGATAGATAGATAGATAGATAGATAGATAGATAGATAGATAGATAGATAGATAGATAGATAGATAGATAGATAGATAGATATATAGATATATAGGCTTAGACAGGCAAGAGCTGGTCAAAGACCTCCAGGAAACCAAGCAAGCTCACAGTGGTGCGGCGACTCAAGCTCTAAGATCAATCTGAACAAGGCCTGCATTATGTTGTGCTCTTTGAATAATTCCATAGTAAAGGCTGAACTCCCGGACATCACTTTTAAGGGATGCTTAAATACCTCGGAGTAACATTTGATCGCAGTCTGTCCTATAATTGTCATGTTGACCACATCGTACAAAGATGTGAGGGTTAGGAGCACTCAAGACCATGGCTGCTGCCGACTTGGAACAACGCCTCCTGTTCATGCTATTTCGTCAGGTCGTGTTGTCTGTCATCGATTACGGACTAGGCGTCTTCACACTATCAAGAACACAGTGTGAAAGGTTGTAATGCATCCGGAATGAAGGTATGCGACTGGTTCTGGGCTGCACTAGAGATACCCCGATTGTGATGATGCGGTACATGTTGGGGTTGTTATCGATGACATCGAGATATAAACTGGCACAAGTCAAAGCCTATATGCGTGTCACCACAGACAGGCGGCACCCTCTGTATAGTAGTATCTCAGACATCAAGGGATCGAGAATCAAGAGATGGGCGTCATGGATGGCACAGGCAGAGACAACAATTGGAGACGTTCTCCAGCTGAAACGATAGCCAAAGGGAAATATTAGGTCTACACTGGTGGTAGAATGATAGCGTACCAGCAAGTTATCAAAAGCTTAGGCAAGGAATGCAGAGAACGGAGCAGCGAGAGAGCAGAGCACGAGGTGAATCAGCTGATAACTGAGAACACGCAGGAAAGTGATGATGTCAAACACATCGACTGATCAGTGCTGCGCAGTGGGGCATCAGGCTGGGATTTCTCGGCTAGAGTGAGAGGAGAGGTCGTTGCTAAGCTCAGTAGGTCATACATGTCAACAACCTCCAGTATGAGAATGGAGACTGAAGCAATGACCTCAGCACTGAAATGGATATCTGAGACTTCTATTACAAGGGCAGTCATCGTGACAGGCGCGCAAGCCGTACTTCAGAAAGTACAGAAGGGATGGCTTACGACTGGATAGCATCTGTTGAGGTCTCAAACCTCTAGGGGTTGACATGGATCGACTGTTCTGCTCATGCTGGGCTTCAGGGCAATGAGAGAGCTGACATCATGGCTTCACAAGCTCCTATCATGAGCGCATTAGTGATGAATAGCAGTGACATTTTGAAATCAATCAATGACCGCTTGTTAGATAAGGACACCGCAAACGATGAAATAGCAATCCACAGGCTGTAAAGTTTCGACATAGCGGAGTATGCCGCATGAGAGGATCTCAACCAGCAAGCAACAGGGACCATCAGCATCAATACCTAACGCCATTTGCTGAGAGAGACTGAGCGCCTATGGGTATGCCCGGACCGCAGTGACATCAATTCTTAGAAACAGAGACAGAAATAGAAGGAAGATAGATGGATGGATAGATGGATGGATGGATGGATGAATGGGCAGATGGGTGGATGGATGGATGGATCGATAGATAGATAGACAGATAGACAAACAGACAGACATATAAATAGATAGATAGATAGATAGATAGATAGATAGATAGATAGATAGATAGATAGATAGATAGATAGATAGATAGATGGATGGATGGATGGATGGATGGATGGATGGATGGATGGATGGATGGATGGATGGACAGAAAGATAGATAGATAGATAGATAGATAGATAGATATATATATAGATAGATAGATAGATAGATAGATAGATAGATAGATAGATAGATAGATAGATAGATAGATAGATAGATAGATAGATAGATAGATAGATAGATAGATAGATAGATAGATAGATAGATAGATAGATAGATAGATAGATAGATCAAAATGCAAGCAATGATCGCTGTGTGATTATACATAACTTCTAAAACCTAACTGTTCACACTTTTTCTCATTCATATTATTCAATCACTATTCCCTTTCTCGTTTCTCTCTATCTTTTCTCGTACTTTTGTCTTATTCTGAGTTTTTTCTTTCTATTTCTTTTTTTTTTGTTTGCCATTTCACTTTAACTTTCAATCTATATTCGTTTGTCTGGCTTTCTTCATTTCTTTCTCTCTATTTCTGTCTCTCTCTTTTTCCCTTTCGTGTTGACTCACAGATTCTTGATTCAGAGTCAACCACGCGCATAAATCACAACAGGGAAGTAACTCCCATATCAATCTTTCAGTCTGCAGTCCGCCCGATCTGAGTCTGGGGATTGAAGTTCACGCTCCAAACACGCGACCAAGAGAAGACGGTACAGAGAGATAAGACACTTAACATGTGATAGAGAATGCACAGAATAGAGAAATGTAAAGGGGCAGTAGGACTGAGGCTGTAAATATGAATAAATATCCACAATAAGCGTTTACATGCCATATATGATGACACAGTTACCCTGCTCAATAAACGATAGCCACTCTAATCTGAGCACCAACAGTGGAATGAAAACATTATGACGAACAATAGATTTTTAAATTTTATTTGCCATAAGTGAGATAATTAGAACAATAGGGTAAATCGTCACATAGCAGTCAGTGTCGCCGAGATGACGTATTATGTTTTATATATATATATATATCATTTTTCATGGTCTCTATTTATTTGTATATGTTAATTGTTATTAAGGTGTGTAAATAGTTACCTTTCTCGGTGCATTATCTTTCCTACCTATGTTGTTGTTTGTTAAGTAGTTTGTCTCGTTTTAGCCAGACACACACTTTCCCACACGTTGCAACATTTTTGGTTAATTTCCCGTCAATGCAAGTTATGTGTCTATTTACAGCTGGACATACTGGAGCGTTTCTAGCCTAGGATTGAACCAGGTACATCTTCATGAGAACTGGGAGCTCTAACCGTGTGCTACAGGGGGTGACGTTATATTGTCTGAAATATTGACCAGATACAACTTAAGAAATCGTGCCAGTGATTCATTGCTTTATCTTTGTTCCTTTTTTTTAGCGTTATGCGCATTACCCTCTTGGGAATTAATTTGTTAGGAGTAACTCTCCATAGCCTTACTCTGTCGCCATTCTCCCAGGAGAACGAAACGTCTGCTTAAAGTAAAAGATTTTCTTCTTCTGGATCTTATGGTTTACGGCTTCATCTTTGCGGATGTATCTGGTGTTAAGGCAACACAGACGTGTATCTTGCTCACTCTACTTTGAGTGAGACCACTCCCCCCTCCCTCCCTCCCTCCCTCCCTCCCTCCCACGTAAAGGTAATATACCATATGTGCATTGTGATTCTTTGTTTGGAATTGAAGTGGCTATGTAGATTCCACTTTAATTATGACATCAGTGGGACTTTGTCTATGATTTAAAAGGTGATATCTCACTTAAACGACGCAGATACACAGATGATGAATACTTTACATATCTTCAGCTACGCGTAACAACAATAAAATATACAGAAATCTTGCAACAACAATGATTGTAGCGATGTAATAGCGTTAGGAGTCTCCATAGCTCCATCTCAGCTGCGTGGTAGTGCAGTTGCGCACATGAAATAGTTCCGCTGTTGTCATTCGTTATGTTTTGAAAACACACACTGATTAATGACTATTCCGCATTTTGTAGGAATCGTATAGAATGAGTATAATATGATCAATGGCATTATCTACAACAACAATCATTATCTCATGTATTCCTATTGCTGATTTCCACCGGGAGAATTTATTTATTCGGCTAAGGAATAAATGTCGCTTATTCTTGCAGTCGCCATGTACTGTCAAGGTCAAATTTTTGTCTATTTCCAACAGAAAAAAACTACGTTTTACCGAGGATTTAAACACAGATCGCATGTCCCAATGGTCCGCTCAGCAAGTCTTCCTACTCTCCATGTTATTAATACCATTATAAATACAGTTTTGAGAACTATTCGTTGATAGACGGCCGAGTGCAGGCCTACCAATGAGATGGGATGATTGATTGAGTAAAGCCATTAGGCAGACGTGTTTTTACACAACACAAGACCGGAATCAATTCTAAAAAGGTTTTGGCTACCTGGCAGCAGAGACAAAATCTGTCAGACCGAACAGCACGATTACAGGTATTAACTATTATTGATTGATTTGTGGAGGAATGGAAGTAGAAGTTCTGGATATGGGGTGATATTTTATGAAACAAGTTTCGCTGCTGTATGCGCTTCCGGTGCGTAAAGAGGCAGACATATTTAGGTCACTGTAAGTTTAACAAATCGGGCTGCAAAGCTTGCACCGAAGATGTCAATCTTTAGATGGAACATTGCTGGAATATATTAACAAAATAACTAAACCTGGACAACAAACAAGGTTATACTATCTTTTATTCAAGAACAATAACAAAAGTGTTCCGAATTTTGAATTCAAGTCTTCGTCAAATACTGAACGTATGAAGATGGCACACAAATTAAAAAAACAGTGAACAAATCTAAATAAATAAAAGCCGAGATAACATATTTTGCTATTATTCTGTTAAGCTGAATTGTATTCTTCATTTCCTGTTCAGACAACATTAATCTTCAGCTTGTAACGTAATCCCCTACATTACTGCTATACCTGAACAAAGTGAATAATGTTTTACGGTATAACTGATTGCGAACAAAATCGAATGTATTATTCAAAGCATGGATTGGGAACTGATTCGACTTTACCTGGAGTTGTGCTTGCAGCTAGTGGCCTGACAACTGTTACTGGCTATTATCTAGAATTGAACTGAAAGTCAAATAAGTTTACACAGTTGTAGATCCTATGACCCGCGCATTAATCTGGGACTTTGTTGTCACCACCAGCACTCATATTCGCTTTCACGATAACCGTTTATGTTTTGTCATTTGTTATTCTTTCTTCGGGTGCCAGATTGTTCTGTTTGCATTTTATTATATGAACTGAAAGTTCAGTGTTTTTTTAAAGATATTCTTACATCTTCACATATTTATTTATTCTCTGAGAATGTGCCTTGGCTCTGGCGAATGCCTTCCCATTCCAACATGCACTTTGTTCATTTGGTTAAAATAAAACATATTCGACTTTTTATTTTAACGGCCCAGAGACCAATTATAAGAAAAAATAATTCTTTTGTCCTTATATAGTAAGATTTATATTTCTTTTTGCTGTTTTTAATATGAATATGATAAAACATTTGTAGAAAATCAGAATTAGAAAACTGCTACAGAAACACGACAGCCTCTTACTATTCAGACTCTCAAGTACGAACTAAAAACATAAACTCAGACAAGAAATACAACGAACGGATTAAGAACTCTATTAGGATTAGATTCTCAATGAAAGAAGGATTCATTGATTAGTGTGTGCCGCTTGGGGAAACAAAATACGGTCATGCTGGCACAGGAACGAAGGTGCTAATCCGGTCCTTGGTCCAACAAGTGCTTGATTGGGTCAGACAGAACATCCCACGAGATCTCGTAGGAAGTCTGCGTAGTAATCACAGAAAAAGCAAGTAGCAAAGAAGGATTGTAGTACAAAGCCATTGCGAAAATAAATGAAAAATTGTTTTCCGTTATTTGATCTTGTATAAACGTCAGAAGAGATATCATCAGCATGGCAGACTGGATTATACGTTTCGCCGTGTGTTAAATGTGTTATCGTTTCCCAGTGAAAATAACCCACACATAGACACGCACACACACACACACACACACAAGTACGCACGCATATAAACACATATAAACACATACATATAAACACACACGCACAGATCGTTCTAATCAAACCTGTCCTTATGTTTGCACGTGAGTGGGCCAATGTGTTTATTAACTGCTGTATTGTAGAGGGTGTTTCTCAAGGATGCCCAGTTCTGTTCGAATGTGGTTCTTTAAAAAACGAAGCTCAGATAGTCTGCCCTCACGTTTTTCATGGACGCCTCTCGTGGGTTTGCATTTCAGCTGAGCGACATTTAGCCTTCTTGGTGGTTTCTTTCCCTGGGGACGCATCTTGGGCTGAATCTTGAAGTGTAGCTTGACAATGACAAGTCGATGGTCGGCCCAGTATTCTGCACCACACACGCTCTTCGTTATCCTAGCATCTGCGCAATCCCTGCGTCTGATGATAGTGTAGTCAATGATGTGCCAGTGGCGGGACCTTGGGTGCATCCATGTGATTCTATTTCGGACGGGAAGTAGGAAAGCTGTGTTTGTAATGAGTAGTTCATTTGCGGCACATGTCCTCAGAAGGAGCAGTCAGTTACTATTGCATTTTCCGATACCATGTCTGCCAATGGCCTCCTCCCATGCTGTATAGTCTGTGCCAACCCTAGCGTTAAAATCCCCTAGGATGACCAGTTTGTCAAATTTGGGACTGTAACGATGAGCGCCTCAAGGTCCTCATCAAACTTATCTTTTGTTTCGTCAGGATTTGTCATTGTGGGTACGTATGCACTGATAAGTGTGGCATGGCGCCCTCATAATAGGGAGAGACTCAGTGTAATCAGGCGGCCATTTATTCGGCGGTCCTCGTCGACAACGATGTACAGCTATTATTATCTAGCAACAGAAGGTGAAGATCACCAGAGGCGTTTCCACTCTCAAAAAGCCAGTGAGAATTCTGTCAAGATTCCAGATTGTTCCATCCTTCTTCGTGTTGGTTGGTTGTCCCCCTCCCCTATTACACAGGTGTGTGTGGATGGAGGAAGCCTGTGGCAAAGGGTGAGACTAGTATTTTACATGTTTAATAACCTACTTTACCATTCTGTCATCAGTCTAAGAAGAAAACACTGACATGAACGAAAGTTCCCAAAATGGGAAATGAGTATGTATGTATGTCATCGTTTCCCAGAAGAAAATACCCCCCCCCCCCCCCCCCCCAAAAAAAAAAAACAACAACAAACAAACAAAAACAAAAACAAAACACACACACACGCGTAAACACGTATAATCACACAACCAGCCAGAGACGCATACTCTGCACCCATTGCCAAGACCATGTCCCTGACACTAAAGTCCTGAAATGTGTGTGTGTGTGTGTGTGTGTGCGTGTGCGTGAGCTTGTGTGTGTGTATGCATGTGTGCGCGTTCGTGTGGTGTATACGCGTGGTGTGTGCGCGTGGTGTGTGTGTATTTGTACGTGTGTGTGTGTGTAAAGTAGTGCCTTCTGATTTAGTATGATGTCCCATGACGTCAGAAGTGGGTTTTGCCAATATGGCAGTATGAACCTTCCCGCAAATATTAGAAACATTTTGTTTCCGTCCAACTGGTGGCAGTGGAGCAGCAGTCTGAGAAAAAGTCGACTTTCACGGAATTGCGTTATAAACATAGTTAATTTAATTCCAACATGCGGAACAAGTTACACCAATTGACAGTCATCGACCGTTTCTGAACGTTTACGGAAACCACACGGTGGATGTTAGCACGGTGGGTTGTACGTTTCAGCAATGGTGAAATCGACATAAAGGACAAGTCACGATCCGGTCAGGATGGATATGCACATCTGTTACACCACGCAATGCAGTTCGTCCTGTTCAGGTCATATGGGCAAATCGGATGATTACGACTAGGGAACTGTCTACGGAGCTGGATATCGGCTTCAATGCGTTGAAGAGGTTGGGGCCAACGTTGGGATATTGCAAAGGTTGCACCAGGTGGGTCCCACGAATGCTCACACATGAACACAAAGGTTGCACCAGGTGGGTTCCACGAATGCTCACACATGAACACAAAGGTTGCACCAGGTGGGTCCCACGAATGCTCACACATGAACACAAAGGTTGCACCAGGTGGGTTCCACGAATGCTCACACACGAACAGAAGGAACAAGGATACAAGTTTGTCATGACCTCCTGAACCATTACGGTGGATAAAAGTGAAAGTTTCCTGAATCACATCATTACTGGTGATGAGACATGGTGCCACTCCTACGATCCTGAGTCAAAACGGCAGTCCGTGGTGGGGCGACATGTGAATACATCGAGAAAAAACATTCACGACGCAGCCCTAAGAGGGTAAAGTGATGTACACTGTCTTCTGGAATAGGAAATGAGTAATCCTTCTTGATTTTCTAAAACCTGGACAGACCATCAACTTTGGCCGTTTCATTACGACGCTAACAAAGCTGAAGGTTAGGGCAGAGTCGAAGACAACTTGTCTTTTGCAAAACGATAATGCCAAGCGCCATTATATTTTGATGACCGTACAGCACAGCACATTGTTAGTCTTGGTTGAACTGTCCTACCATACCCACAATATAATCCGGATTTGACGCCGTCTGACTTCAATCTGTTTGGGCCAATGAAAGATAGACTTCATGGGCAACATTTTCCTACCAATGACGCCGTCATAGCAGCTGTGAAACAGTGGGTAACCTCCGCTGGTGCAGATTTTCCCAATCGCGACCTGTACGCTATTGTTCATCGTAGGAAAAAATCTATAGCCAGGGATGTTGACTGTTGAATAATAGTTTTTTTAAGGCATGATATTGTTCTATCAAATAGTGTTATTCAGCTCTTTTGTTTTATGTGTGTGTTTCTTTTCATATTGTACTCGTTGTCGCGTTCATTCTTGCTGTTTTTGCTATGATTCGTTATGTATTGTTTTTTTTTTTATTATCCATGACGAAGACTTTGTTGCCGTAACAAAGGTCTCGGCGTTTGCCTTTATCCTAGTGCGTTGAGTTATTCCCATGACAGACATACGGGTTGAAAATAACAACGGCCACACAGAAAAATGCACCAACGCCGTTTAACAACATTATAAGACAATATCTTCTTTGTCGTCCTTAGTTCTCAAAATTCCGCTACCAAACCCAGAAAAAGATTTTGCAAGTAGCAGGGTGTAGTCAGGAGAACATAATGAGTTGTGTCGCAGTTTACAGCTTGACTGCTTTATGTACATACATCGGTCCGACACATCTGATTTCAGCAGACATTTTTGGATATCGGGTTAGCCTTCCCTCTTTGATCCTTTCTCATTAGCCAGTCTGGGTACCGGGTTAGCCTTCCCTCTTCGATCCCTTTTCAATAGCCAGTCTGGGTATCGGGTTAGCCTTCCCTCTTCGATACCTTCTCATTATCCAGTCTGGGTACCTGGTTAGCCTTCCCTCGTTGATCCCTTCTCATTAGCCAGTCTGGGTACCGGGTTAGCCTTCCCTCTTCGATTCCTTCTCATTAGCCAGTCTGGGTACCGGGTTAACCTTCCCGCTTCGATCCCTTCTCACTAGCCAGTCTGGGTAACGAGTTAGCCTTCCCTCTTCGATCCCTTTTCATTAGCCAGTCTGGGTACCGGGCTAGCCTTCCCTCTTCGATTCCTTCTCATTAGCCAGTCTGGGTATCGAGTTAGCCTTCCCTCTTCCATTCCTTCTCATTAGCCAGTCTGGGTACCGAGTTAGCCTTCCCTCTACGATTCCTTCTCATTAGCCAGTCTGGGTACCAGGTTAACCTTCCCGCTTTGATCCCTTCTCATTATCCAGTCTGGGTACCAAGTTAGCCTTCCCTCTTCGATCCCTTCTCATTAGCCAGTCTGGGTACCGGGTTAACCTTCCCGCTTCGATCCCTTCTCATTAGTCAGTCTGCTCTGTTGCAACCTGTTATCCAAAATCACCTAGTGGAGATGGAGATGTGTCTTGGCAGCTCTGGTTCGATGGCCCTGACGCTGGCAGTCAGTTTGGGGCGTTGACCTCCAGCTCATGCCCTGCTCAGCATTTGACCCCATAATATATATGTACGATGAGAAGATGGAACACATGCTACCTTACATTGTACTGTCCATTGTGCGTTTACCATTCTCAACATGAAACATATTCTGTTGATTCGCAGAGGTGTTCCTTTGCTCTTATATTGGCTTTCCTTTCTTATTTAATTGCTTCAGTGAATCGTTTACCGATGCAACCCCTAAACCTTTAACATATACTTGTGCAGCTATTGTTTGAGAGCAAGGGATAATAAGTGTTAGGGGAAATATACTGATCAATACTCCGATCTAGCACCCATGTTCGTGTTCCTGGAAACAGACTGTCACAGCAGTCTGACCAAAGAGATGGTGGATCGACATTATAGCCCTGGTCATGGAAGGACACTGCACTCTCAAAATCATCACCGACAAAGACAGTTGGTAGGTCAATGTTAGTTGATTAGAGCTATGTAGATTTTCCTGTTGAGGTAAAGTTTGTGTTTGTGATTCAACTACTGGTACTGATTTACACAGTACGACGCACTTCATTGCGTGTCACCGCGCTAAGTCGTGCAATAACGCACTAAAGTGCTACGCAATTCTACAACAAATACACAGAACTACAAACTAGGCATGCAACTATTTAGAACATAATCTTCTCCAATTTTGTAAATACAATAATGGAGGGTGAAAGATGCCAAACATAAATATCAGAAGAGGATAGGATGACCAAAGATGTTGTTACCAGAGTGAGACACATATTGAAATCTATATAAATAAGGCACACAATAAAAGGGATCAAGTGATATGTTAAAATCACCATTACTCTATAGCCTAGAGTAAATTAACACACCCTCTTGGGAAAGAACAAATGTGTACACATACGTTAAATGCCTGGGTGGTCGCATCTCGTGTAAGGAATGTGAAAAGAAGTCTCAGAAATATTGGGAGCAAAAAGAAACATTATTTAATTCATTTAAAAGACATAGAGCATTGCTAAAAACTACTACTGACAGCTAAAATGGGGAAAAACCCCGAGGCAATGAAGCTTACATTTTTTTTTACTACTGGAAGGAAAAACAGAAAGACAACTTTACAAGACGGATAACATCAAGAGATGGACTCAAACAAAGACTTGTCAGATTGCAGTATCAAAGGAAGCGAGAGAAGATGTTAGTGAACCCTTTTCGCCGACATTAGGTGCGGAGATGTCAGTGAATCTGACCTCATTTAGTAATGGTACAACCGGAAGAAATGTATTTTGACAAATCTACAAAGACGTTGGTTGACTTATGACTGAGCAATGACGTAGAGAACTGTCGTTTTACAAAATAGCATTAACAGAGGAATATTAAATCTTCAAACAATGAAGGCGGAACGGAAATAGCAGAGCAGATGTGAGCTAACTATGATGTATACGTGGCGTGAGTTCAAAATCTAGTTGTACAACTGAAGAAGATAACTTTGATACTCATACATAATCATTGATATAGACACACGTGTGCATATACACAACATACACATACATACACACAAACACACACATATGTATAAACCAACAACTACAAACATTCAAACACACACACACATACATCCACATCCACACAAAAACACAAGTGCAACATATTTCTAGACATGAAATGTCCAGACTAGCAAGACAACTAATGTTGCTGATATAACAAACATCGATATTGATCAACACAACTTTGTTCACATTTTTTCATTGCTTTGCTCTATTTAGATTTTTGTTAAATTACCCTTTCAGGTTTAGACTTTCTTTATTCATTTAACTTAGCTAACTAGGTTTTCTTTTGTTATTGTGCCCAGTTCCTCAATTGGTTGAAATGTCGTTGCTTGTCCCACATTGTTCTTTTGTAAAACTCAATTTGAATCTTTTTTCCCCTCCCAATCGCTATTGATATGAGGAACAGGATAAAAAATGGCCGATTACGTCAATCCAGGCATTTTACATGACAATACAACATCCTCTCTTTACTTTAGATAACAGAACCCAATAGGGACACGCACGCCTGGGGCAACTGGTGACCTTCTCTATGCAGCATTGCCACACGTCGAGATAACAATGGCAAAACTCGTTGTTAGATGACCGGCATTGCTAAAGGGTGTGTTTGTTGTTGCCAAGTTAGCATTATTTGAAGTTATCCGCATGTTTTTAATACCTTCTAAAACTTTATCTGACTCTGTTTTTCCCCATCTCTCGCCCTTGATCCACTCTCTACTTTTGTTATGTTCCGATCCAGGTTTTTTTAATCTAGTCCTCATTTTTATTCTCCGTTATGCAAAGCGAAGAACTGAGGTCCTTCAAATGTGGATATATATATTTATATAAGATCCAAACAAATTTTTAAAAAGTTAAACTAACAAATAAGGACGTTGTAGAGAATTGAGGAGCACAAAGAAAATTTATAAATGAGTTCAGATATAGACAGTTAAGATTTGTTGGTGAAACCAAATGAACACCTTACTGGAACTAGTACTGGAGGGGAAAGTATACAACAACGGTGCCAGAGACAATCAGCATTGCGAGTGAGAGGTTAATATGAAAATAGTGACATAGAAAAACCTGATAAATTGCGCGATCAAGACAAGAGCCAGAGGTCTTTGGAGATCCATTGCAGATGACCTTTGATGTAGAGATTGCAACAGAACCGTCGACATTTTTACTTTCGACGTCAATCGCTTGCGCTAATTTAGTCATAGATGTAGACAAACGGGATTTCTGGTTATCAGCAAGGTTTTGTTTTACTAACTGCCTTACTTTATTTGTGTAAATTGTTTAGTGTTTAACTTCCATCCCGTAGTCATCGTAAGTAGCTTATATATGATGTAATGTTTCCGTTCAGCTTTCATTGCTTGACCATTTGTTATCATCTGTTACTGCTTTTGTAAAATCGCATTTTTTCAATACCATTAAAATTATCACCTAGTAAAAATTATCAACTAGTTCTTCCATCGATGAAGTTCTTCATTAGGTCTTCAATAAAGTTCTCCCCTAGTCAAAGTTCTCCCTCAAGAAAACGTATCCCTTAAATTTCCCATAATTAAAGTTCTCCTTTTGTTATACCCTAGTTAACGTTCTCCCTAATTCAAGTTATTTCTTAGTTCTTCCATAATTAAAGTTCTCCCTTAGTTTTCCCCTAGTTAAATTTCTCCCCTAATTGAAGTTCTCCGTTAGTTTTCCATAATTAAACATTTTCTTTAGTTTTAACATAGTAAAAGTTCTACCCTAAATAAAGTTCTCCCTTATTTCTACCCTAGTTAAAGTTTTCCCCTTGTTAAAGTTCACTCCTAATTTAAGTTTTTCCTTAGTTCTCCCCTAATTAAATTATCCCTTAGTTTTCCCCAAGATAAAATTAACCTTTAGTTAAAGTTTTCCCTTGTTTAAGTTCTCTCGTAAATTAAAGCTGTCGATTAGTTCTCACCTAGTTAAAGTTGTGCCGTAATTAAAGTTCTCCTTTAGTTTTCCCCTAGATAAAGTTCTCCTCTAATTAAAGTTCTCAGTTAGTTTTCCCCTAGTTAAAGTTCTCCTCTAATTAAAGTTCTCCCTAAGTTATTCCATAGTTGAAGTTTCTCACCTAGTTCTTATCTAATTAAAGTTCTTCACTAGTTGAAATTCTTCTCTAGTTCTCTCCTAGTTAAAATTATCAACTAATTATATGGGTTGAGGTTGTTGTTTGCTAACTCCTACAATGAGTAGATTACTCTTTTGTGCTCCTTGAAAAGGACGTTAAGTGACTGGTTGCAGTAGCTTTCCTCACATCCCGAGCGTGCTGATGAAGGTAGACCGGGGTCCTTCAGGCAGTTATGCTATGCTTGGCTTCATCTGCGTGTCTCTCACTACTACGGGGATCACGTCAAACCTCACGTTGTTAGCCAAACTGTTGTCCTCGACAACAGCCCGTTTCCAGGACGACCAACGAGGAGGTCAGAGGAGGATCTTGGCCAGTATATTTTTCCTGACCCTGGCTAACATTGTTTGATCAGTGTGTTTTACCTGACCAGATGTTATCCTCATCATCTCATGGATTGAGGCAAAAATAGCCATTTAGCAGAACATGTCCTGTCAGAAATGAAATGTTTAAGACTTAATTGGTCGACGTCTGTGTTTTTGTGAGTTGGAGTGACTCGCCCCCAGCCTCGCTTACTTGCCTATTTCAACTGGAAATCAAGTGCAAATTTACAGCTTGGTGGACTGAAACACGCTGCAAAAGAGATGTGAACCCAGTCCATTTGCTCTGAAACACTAAAGTTCTTAACACGCTGCCAATCTGACACTCACCTGCATTGGACGTACTCCCTCTTGTCCTCTACCTATAAGTGGTTTGATGGTGAATTGACGGTAGAAACCTCTTGCTCCTGACTGATTGAAACAAACTGGAGATGTTACCTGAGGTCAGGCTCTAGTATATGAAAACGACTGATCTGTCAGTTTATGCAGTTGTCTTTGACTTATCGAACAGAGTCCATTAGAAAAACATTTAGCTAAAAAAACCAACCATAACAAGCGTTTCTGCTATGATTCGTAACAATGGGCCCTAGTGATCGTTCGGATGAAAGTCATGCACTGGACTTAGGATCGTCGACAAATTTCCAATGACAGACAAGATAATGCAGGGTTAAGGGAACCAGAGGTAATCTTTATAAGAAGGGGCTGAAGCCATCGGTGCTTTCTAGCTGCTGATTTGATATTCAAAAACAGGGGTGAGGAACAGCTGCGCATGTTCCACTGGGAAATAAAAGAGATGCACTTTCCGTTATGTCGAGAATGTTTGATGAATTGTGTCACCAGTAATCAAATGCTATTAACATCTGGGAAATGAGAACAAATGTTGTTTGGTGTAGAAGACCCTCCAGTTAATGAAATTGCTCAACCCACACAGCCCAAATGCCTGTCAAGTGGGGACCAACTATTTGGCTTGAAAGAAAGCTCTAGAAAAGATGCTTCATAAATATTATACAAGGAATAGAAAATGAAAACTATCGTTTCGTGTTTGTAACAAAGATAAGAAAAATAAATATACACAATGTTAAACATATATGTCTTGTGTACCATGAGTTGGATGTTTCAAAATGTAAAGGTTGAAGCAATTTGCAGACAAATAGAGCAGATAAATCCTGCAGTATTTTATTGAACAAAGGAGAGTGATGTGTTAGTTGTTTTGTTAAATTGATTTCTATAAATTCTCGAGGGATAAAGAAACAAGGTATGTTAAAAAGAATGTGAACAGAGCGATTCCGGATTTGAACAGTTCAAACACGCTACGGTTACGGGCCTGCTGGTTTGAAGGGTCATGGTAATAGAAAAATGACAACAAAGTATCGATAACTGTTACAAAGGGAAGTATTTAGCAAAAACATTTTATTGTTATGTCTCATTTTTCAACATTTTACATATACCAGAAGTAACATTGATAAGGATGAAGAAACAAAACCAAGATGTTAGCATCCAATATTAACTAGATCAGATTTGATTTCAACTCTCTTCGCTCAATATAGAACTTGGCTGCATTCTAAATGGAGAATACAATTAGCATGTTTAACACGAATGCCAATTCGAGCCTGCTATATGGTTCCAAGACATGGCTTGTAACTAAAGCGGGGAGAGTGGGGGCTCATCCTGGGGGCAACTCATCTCTCTCTTCTCACCTCACTCTGTTTCATTTGACTCTATCCCACAGTCACACCCTTGCACAACTTTCACACGCGCCCTCGTGGTAAAGCCCTTCCATTGCACTTTGGTTGGGCTAGCTTCTGAGGGCGCACAAACCTAGCATAGGTACATACAGATGCACACATGCATCCAAGCACTGGTTATGCGTCCTGATATCGCCCAATTGACTACGGTCTGGGGTGGAAAATGGCGCGCCTCCGCCAGTAGAAACTAGTGAGGCAAACATTTAAGCAAAAAAAGAAAAAATTGTAACTAAAGGGGGGAGAGTGGGGGCTCACCCTGGGGGCAACTCATCTCTCTCTTCTCACCTCACTCTGTTTCATTTGACTCTATCCCACAGTCACACCCTTGCACAACTTTCACACGCGCCCTCGTGGTAAAGCCCTTCCATTGCACTTTGGTTGGGCTAGCTTCTGAGGGCGCACAAACCTAACGTAGGTACATACAGACGCACACATGCATCCAAGCACTGGTTTATGCGTCCTGATATCGCCCAATGGACTACGGTCTGGGGTGGAAAATGGCGCGCCTCCGCCAGTAGAAACTAGTGAGGCAAACATCTAAGCAAAACATAAAAAAAGTAACTAAAGGGGACTGGCTCACCCTGGGGGCCATTCTCCCCTTCTCTCTCTTCTCTTACCTCACTCTGTTTCATTTGACTCTATCCTACAGTCACACCCTAGCACAACTTTCACACGCGCCCTCGTGGTAAAGCCCTTCCATTGCACTTTGGTTGGGCTAGCTTCTGAGGGCGCACAAACCTAGCATAGGTACATACAGATGCACACATGCATCCAAGCACTGGTTTATGCGTCCTTATATCGCCCAATGGACTACGGTCTGGGGTGGAAAAAGGCGCGCCTCCGCCAGTAGAAACTAGTGAGGCAAACATTTAAGCAACAACAACAACATGTAACTAAAGGTATCACATTCAGATTGCAGACCTTAGTTTAACAAGTTTGTCCGTCGCATACCTCAATTTAGATGGCCAGAGATAAGGGGAAACACAGATCTGTGGGAAAGAACACGGCTACCACTAGTACAACAGGAGACTGATGAAAAAAAGTGGAGATGGATATAACACGTTTTCAGAAGAAGCAACGCAGTAAAGCCATACATTCACCGATTTGGAGCCAAAGGTAAAAAAGAAGAACGGGAATGATAAGAAATACTTGTTGATAAGCTGTCGATGAGGAAGTGAGGTGCAATAGGACTCTCGTGATAGGAACTCAAGAAGACGGTACATACTAGGTACAGATGGATAGCAGAATTAGTTCTGGCTCTATGTTCCAAGGGAACCAGACGAACAAATAATGATGATCTTTAGATATATATACACACACACATATATATATATATATATATATATATATATATATATATATATATATATATATATATATATATATATATATGCATATATATATATATATGGGGAAATGAGACGCTAGTCAAGTCAGATACAACATACTGACAATGACGTCGCGTCAGAATCAGGCACAATATACTGTCCAAGACAACAATCTCTCTTCTATGCTGCGTTCCCTGGAAAAAAGCTTTTTTTTTTGGCAGCCTGGTTGACGAGATGGGGATCGATGTGATTCCGGTAGTAGTGAGCGACACGCAGATGAAGCTAAGCATAGCACAACCTCCTGAAGGACCGTTTATTCTTTTGTGCGCCCGGATAAAGAAGCTTAACGTCTTTTTCCGGGCTCACAAAAGAATAAACTTACTTTTTGTGGGCATTAAACAACAACAACAACAATATATATATATGTATTGTAAACATATATTAAGAAAGTCACAAGTTTTTAGTAACTCGGCTTTAATTACAAACAACAATCGATATTGCCTGAAGGACGTCACAAGGAGAATGGCTATGGCAATGCAGAGGTTGAATAAAAGAACCTTTTGACAGAACTCTATTTAAATGGCGAACATACACATCCTGTAAACTTGGATCTTCTCGGTGGCAACGTACGGATGTGAAGCGTGGACCATAACACAAACACAAAAGGATCAAATCTTTGGAACTAAAATGGTACAGAAAGATGCTCAAAATGCCATGGATAGTGAAAATGAGAAATGTAGATGTCCTAAAACAAGTTAGACTATAACAAGTTTTTTTTTAAAATACAGCCACCCACAATAACTAGAGGGCATAGCTACAAGCTGACTAAAGAGAGGTCTAGATTAGATATTAAGAAACATTTTTTTAGTCAGAGAGTGGTGGCTGCTTGGAATGCATTGTCAGGGGAGGTAGCGGAGACAGGGACAGTTAATGCATTTAAGAATAAATTGGATGCGCATCGCTTTTAGAGCAAGGTGATGTAAATGTAACTGGTTGTATACAGACTTTGCAGGTTAAGGCGTTACGTTAAGTTAAGTTAAGTTAAAGAAAAAGAATGTGATATCTAGGAAAATTGGTTAGTGAACAATATCTTGTCTATCATCAAGATGACAGCAACAGATGCGGGAGTTCTGGCTAAAGGTCGGGAGTCTTGCAGATCGGCTGTTGTGAGGACGACGCTCTGCAAAGGACATGCAATATGATGATGACGATGATATATAAATAGTTCAGCATAGATCCACAATCAACAACATCCAAGTATGCATGTCTCTTGCCCACTTTACCAACATAGGCCAAGACACACATGAATCATCATATTTGAAGCCAGTTCTATTCTCAAAACGTCGCCCAGAACAGTCTGGCTTCACCAAGGACCGTCCTACAACCGACGCTATCCTTACTCTGCGCCTCATCGCCGAATTGCACTGGGCGTTCAATCGCCCCTTGTACGCTGCATGAAGTCCGCCTTCGACTCGATTAATCGGTCGGCTTTATGGAAAGCCCTGTCTGGAATAGACATCCCGGCTCCCCTGTTGAGCCTGATAGAGGAGCTTCACAAGGACACCAGCGTTAGAATTCGATTGGATGACACTCTCTGACAGATTCCCCACGACTTCGAGTGTGAGGGATGTATTCTTGACCCTGACCTATTCTGCCGACCAGTCGACTGGCTTATTGGGCGTCTCAGCGCCGATCAGGAGGGTATAGCTATTGATCAGTCAGTCTTCACTGATTTCGTTTACACAGACGACATTGTCCTATTCGGCACTGACAGATCTGCGCTGCAGCGTTCTCTTAAAATGTTAGACAGTTAAACGCCTTCCATAGGACTGTCTATATTCTGGGCCAAGTTAAAAGTTTAGAATCTCATTTCCGACACGGTACCCCAGGGTATTGAAACTCAAGGTCACACTGCGGAGGTCACCAACGAATTCATCTCGGTAGCATGATGTTATCCAATGGGCGCAGCGGTCCCGATATGTCGATTGCGGATCGGACTAGCTGAGTCCTTTATACACGATCTCCGACGTGTGTGAAGAAGTGACAAGATCTCCCTTGGGACAAACATCCGCATTTACCAGTCCTGGTTGGTCCAAGTCCTGCCTGGTCCCAGTCCTGCTTTGAAACCTCTACATTGCTGAAACATGACATGTCGAGACTGGAAGCCTTTCACATGCGCAACCAGAGACGAATCCTGGGCATCCGATGGCATTACTACATCCGCAACGTGGAGGTCTCTGCTAAAACAGGCCTCCACTCAATCTCAGAAACACTTGACCGGTGCCGAGTTTCTTTGTTTGGTCATGTTGTACGACTTGACCAGGAAACACTTGACCGGTGCCGAGTTTCTTTGTTCGGTCATGTTGTACGACTGGACCAGGAAACACTGGACCGGCGCCGAGTTTCTTTGTTGTCATGTTGTACGGCTGGACCAGGAAACCCCTGTCCACAGCCCTAAAAGTCGTCCCCCGACCGGCTGGAGGCACAGAAGAGGCTGTCCTCGAACAGTATGGCTCCAGCAAGTAGCAACCTCTTCCTCCGCTCTGGACGAGGCCTGGAACCACGTCACAGCTGTGTGCCATACATGTGGCCGACCGACGCAACGGGCCTCAGACGCCTAAGCGAACATTATTATTATCTATTCTCCAAGTCTGTTTTGGTCTGCCCTACTCTTTTTACCCATTGGGTTCCAGAACAATGCCTGTCCTGCAATGCCGTCTGGTTCCTTTCGCAAAGAATGCATTGTCCAGCGCTATCGTGTTTTCATTTTGTCGCGTTACACAAAGATCTGTCTAGATCTTTCGAGCAAGTCGACGCTGGGGACCTTATTGTACCACTTCAAATCATGTATTATGTCCAGACATCTGTTTACGAACCTTTGTACGTACCCGCTTCGCTAACGATTTTATTGTCCTCCATATCGCAGTACCGATTTTATATGCATTTTATAATTGGTGGCTTGGTGCCGTCCTACATGTTCTATGAATCCCATGCTTCTTCCACTGTGACGAAAGCCTTCTCTCCTTTTCTCTATTCTTAACCTGATTTCCTTTTCTATATCCCCCATCGGGTCCACGTTGCTTCCTAGGTTGATAACTGAGCCCCCCCCCCCCCTTCCATCCTGAATGTGGTGTACCACAGCATGCTATCAATGTTACCAACTGCATTTATGATCAAGATATACGTTTTATCTCAATCAATAACCAGATCTTCCCATCCCACCCACATGTCCCCTTCCATACATTATGTAACCATGCCGCGAGCTACTTTTTTAAATTGTGCAGTTGTTTTCTGTCACGTGGTGGAAGAGCCAATCATCGGCAAATTACAGGTCCCCTAATTCTTTCGTCGTTGTCCATTTAATTCACAATCATTGGTTGGAGCTCTATTTTACATAATTCAATCCTTAACAAATAGAGAAAGAAGTGATGATAGGACACCCTCGTCTTACATCAGTTCTGATTTGAAACTTCACTAAGCTGAAGAGGGGCCTTCATGTTGTTAGCAGTAGCACAAAAAGCACTAATTGAATGAGATCAAGCAAGACACAGGCTGATACTAATAATAATGTTCACTTTGTCATCAGTGGCTCGTTGTGTCGATCGACAACTGCAATGGCCACGTGCTGCAGAAGAAAAGGACACTCTAAGCTGATTTTTTCATTGAATTTCCAATATCCGGGAATGAAGCCCTGGCGCCTTATGGTTTCATGGTAAGTGTGTCGACTGAGGTCCCTGCGTACACCTTGAGGGGAGACAAGTACTCAGCTGTCTTGGAACGGGCGCCGGGAGGATTAAAGGCACTACTCAGCGTATTCCGTATCACACCTGCCATGTTGTCTACGGTCTGCTGTGGAAACTATGAGTCGGAGGATAATGCAATTTTGCAAACTTTACGGTTGGTATATGCTGTTTACACCAGAAGTGACGTCATCATGCTATCGTACGTATGTTCACTTGATGCAATTTGGTCCAGTTTCATTTGAACATACCTCGTATGTATATATATATATATATAACTTTTTAAAATGTATCCCACATGCACTGCCTAGAGGTGATGGAACAGCTTATCTGCTTGGAAGATCCAGTTAGCTTTGTCTGTGGGAGTCCTAGGCTCCTGTTAGGTTCAACACATTAAAACAGGTCACCGAATGACAGGCCAGACTATTAGTGCCCAATCATCATCCACGTCTTAGGAACTGGGCCAGTGCTAAGAAACCAATTCTAGACAAAAAAACTTTGTTACTCAGACCGCAACAGAAAATAAAAATGTTAGTACAAATAGAATGATTCTAGAGGGTCCAGCACAAATAGGGTATATAACACGACCTGCTGAAAACTAAACGATAAGTATATATATATATATATATATATATATATATATATATATATATATATATATCATCATCATCACGTTCTTTGCAAAACGTCGCTCCCATCACAGCCCGACTGAAAGAACTCGATCTATCAAATCTCCAGCCTGCTTCAGAGTCATGCCCAAGTTATATAACCTGGAACTATATCGGGAAAACACCAAAAACAGCAGTCACTTTCTTTGTTTAATTGACTATGTGTTTATGATATTAGATTTGGCCGTTAACATTTCAGCGCTGATAAAAAAAACAAGTGTTTGGCCAAGTTAGCAAGCATTTTATTCCTCTTGATAAAACATAGATGATCTGCATGTTCTGGTAACAGCAAAGCAAAACTTTGCCATGTGATAAGCGGAGATATTGAAGCAAGCTACACCAACCTGAAACAGTGACAGAATTGTCAACTGTCTGACATTGTATTGTTGATTACTATGACACGCGACGCCACACCATTAGAAAGATGATTCTCGCTAACGACAATGATTTTATCAGTATGAATTATCGGAATCAAATATCTAAAATGTTGTAACAATATTTCTTCGGTGTCATGTTATGTGGTTTTCATATCTTATTCTGTGTGTGTGCGTGTGTGTACATGGGTGTACGTGCGTGTGTGTATGTGTATGCGTGCTTGTGCCTGTGTGTGTGTATGTATGTGGATGAGTGTGTGTGCATGTATGTGTATTTGCGTATGCGTATTTGGATGCGTGCTTGTGTATGTGTGTGTGTGTGTATGTGTGTGTATGTGTGTGGGGATTCGTATTTGTGATGTGTGGATGCGTGTGTGTGCATTTGTATATATGTATGCTTATGTGTGTGCGTGGTTGTGTTGTGTGTGTGGGTACATACTTGTGTATGCGTGATTCGTGTTTGAGTGTGTATATGTGTGTGCGCATGTGTACATGTGTATGTGCGCGTGTATATTGTCTATGTATATGTGTGCCTGTATGTGTGTTCATGTTTGTGTGTCTGAGTGTTGTGTGTGTGGGCGTATGTATATGTATCTATATTTCTGTTCGTGTTGTGTGTCTATTCCTGTTCGTGTGTTTACGTGTGAATGTGTGTCAGCGTGTTTATGTATGTGCATGTGTGTGCGGGTGTATGTGTGCGTGCGCATGTATGTATGTATGTATATGTGTATATGGGCATGCATGTGTGTGTGCCTGTTTATGTGTGTACATGTGTACGTGTATGTATGTATGTATGTATGTATGTATGTATGTATGTATGTATGTGTGTGTATGTATGCGTGCATGTATGTATGCATGTATGTATGTATGTATGTATGTATGTATGTATGTATGTATGTATGTATGTATGTGTATGTGTATGTGTATGTATGGGTGCATGTATGTATGTATGGATATATGTATATATAAATATGTGTATGTATGTATATTTGAATGTATGTATGCATTTATGTATGTGGGTGTGCTTGTTTGTGTGTGGTATTTGTTTATATACACATGTGTGCGCGTGTGTATATGGTTGTGTGCCCATGTATATGTGTCTATGTATGTGTGGGCGCGTGTAATTATGAACATGTGTACGTGTTTATGTGTGTTTGTGTGTGTTTGCGGGTTAGTGTGTTTGTGCGTATGTATGTGTGTTTGTGCGTATGTATGTCTGTTTGTGCGTATGTATGTGTGTTTGTGTGTTTGTGTGTTTGACTTGATCATAGTGTCACTACAAATATTATATTTTCTGTATTATTATTTTCCAGAAACGGGATACAAATGGGAGGAGTGCGTCGCAAGTAAAATAAAATACACATAATTATTAACCCAAATTGGGGTTAATTGGCACATCTCACACACCAAGCTGTTTGTCTCCAATTTCATATATCAGCAACTGTTAAACCCATATAAAACATTTAATTTGAATGTGGCGCACAAAAACACAGCAAAGCACTCTTTTTTAGAAAACAAGCGAAAAGGATTCGTATTGTTTTTATATCAATAACCATTATCTCATAAATGATGGACAACAGGCACATCTGAAAAGTGTGGTCAGCGTCTACTTCCTGTTCTCACAATGGTTGCCTGGCACCGACAAACTGGGTAGTAACTGTGTTAAGTGTACTGGGACAGAAATGTGTGCATCTCGAGCTGTTTCTGTGGCGTCCATGGTTACCCTTAATGAGACACATATTCCTGTTATCCAAGTTAAATCCACCGTTAGCTCGCTGAGCTGGTGTTGATCGGTCGATAAATATTTGAATAACAAAGGTCGTTTGGTTTAGTTATAACAAATCACGTTCTACTAACACACTAGTAGACGCGCTCCATATTGCTATAAGCACCCTCTATCTACTGGACAATCTCAAACTGTAGACGTGAACAATCAATGATGCTAATATCTGATTCATTGCTCAATCCTGCTCAAAACCTAGCATCTTTATCATTATTATCTCAGTTTTCCTTCCAACGAAGCATAGTACAGTCAGAACAGTTAGCCCCTGATAGGCGCTCTAGTATAGGACCACCAGAACAGTTAGCCCCTGATGGGTGCTCTAGTATAGGACCACCAGAACAGTTAGCCCCTGGTGGACGCTCTAGTATAGGACCACCAGAACAGTTAGCCCCTGATGAGCGCTCTAGTATAAGACCACCAGAACAGTTAGCCCCTGATGGGCGCTCTAGTATAGGACCACCAGAACAGTTAGCCCCTGATGGGCGCTCTAGCATAGGACCACCAGAACAGTTATCCCCCTGATGGGCGCTCTAGTATAGGACCACCAGAACAGTTAGCCCCTGATGGGCGCTCTAGTATAGGACCACCAGAACAGTTAGCCCCTGATGGACGCTCTAGCATAGGACCACTAGAACAGTTAGCCCCTCATGTCTGCTCTAGTATAGGACCACCAGAACAGTTAGCCCCTCATGTCTGCGCTAGTATAAGACCACCAGAACAGTTAGTCCCTCATGTCTGCTCTAGTATAGGACCACCAGAACAGTTAGCCCCTGATGGGCGCTCTAGTATAGGACCACCAGAACAGTTAGCCCCTGATGGGCGCTCTAGCATAGGACCACCAGAACAGTTAGCCCCTCATGTCTGCTCTAGTATAGGACCACCAGAACAGTTAGCCCCTCATATCTGCTCTAGTATAGGACCACCAGAACAGTTACTCCCTCATGTCTGCTCTAGTATAGGACCACCAGAACAGTTAGCCCCTGATGGGCGCTCTAGTATAGGACCACCATAACAGTTAGCCCCTGATGGGCGCTCTAGTATAGGACCACCAGAACAGTTAGCCCCTGAGGGACGCTCTAGTATAGGACCACCAGAACAGTTAGCCCCTCATGTCTGCTCTAGTATAGGACCACCAAAACAGTTAGCCCCTGATAGGCGCTCTAGTATAGGAACGTCACAACAGTTATCCTCTGATGTATGCATTAGTATAGGTCCGTCACAACAGTTACCTTCTGATGTATGCACTATAGCACCATATGTACTAATATTTTCGTGATGTTTGTAGCAATCTATTTTGCATGCCCCATGCATAATCCTCTTTTGTCGCCTTTTACAAATTACTCACTCGTTCTTTTGATTTGCTTTGGTAGATTCACATGAGTGGAATAAGCTGCATGGATCAATGTAAATAGGTCATTATTAGCACGTTAATGGAATGAGTCTGGTCGAGCGCTATCTGTTCACGTCAAAGGTACGACGTCTTCAACTTCCATGACCGTTACTCTCCAGTCGACCCAGTTGTAAATGGCTACTTGGTACACGAATAGGGAATTTAGAGGTAGCGAGGAAAGGAATTGACCACACAATCTCATACAAGCTGGGACTTAATTTGCTGAAGTCTCTAACAACTTCCTTCCCCGACAGAAGTGCAACTACTATGGCACAAACCCTGACTTAGTATACTGAAGTCTCTAACAATTTCAATCATTCCCCGACATTAGTGTAACTACTATGAGAGAAATCTTGACTTAGTATACTGAAGTCTCTAACAACTTCATTACCAAACACAAAGTGTAATACTAAGGGTCAAACTTTAACTTTAATTAATTTAAATATCTAGACACCAAAAATATCTTATTGAACAATCAGACACAAATCGTGAACAGCACACACAAAGACAGCATCTCGAAAAGTGAAAGGGCTCCGCTGCAAAAACATCTTTGTCAATGAAAATGAAAATGTTAGTTCGAAAAGTGTTACGTAACGTCATTCCTGTCGTATGAAAGACAATCATTGACAATCGAAGAACTTAAAAAATGTTATAGTCCATTAACTTTTTAAAATGGATGCGCTAAAAGGGCAACCAAAATGAGACAAACGAGCGTGAAGTCAATGCGCCCACACATTTGATTTCGTACAGTGTTTGTTAGGCACTGTCTAGTCGGAGACTTGGACAGTTGGAAACCATGAAAAACATGCTGACAGAAGAGAACGAAAGAACACAGAAAAGAGAGTGGACAGTTAATTATTATCGCCTAGAAGAAATTCAACAGCAGTATTGATGAACAGCATGGAAAGCGTCTATGTGATCAGTATTGATGAACAGCATGGAAAGCGTCTATGTGTCGGAATAGTTAGAACGATTGCTTGTCATATCAAGGATTTTTGATTCAAAAATGATTGACTTTCCGTTGCACTCTATCTAGCAGCAAATCGGGATCCGATTATTTGTTAGGGAAAGCAAAGCAGCCAGGATTGAAACGGGTTACCATATCTATCCAGAAAGCTGAAACCTATTACAATGAAATCTCTAACATTTTAACCTCGACAGTAGTGCTAGGAGGTTGTCATCAACTGGTGAACACAAAACGAAGAGAACTATAGATCAAATACATATTGTAATTTGTTAGTTCTTTGACTTTGTCCTAACAAAGACCTTGTGCCGTAACGTAAGTGTCATTTTTTTTATTGTCATAGTGTGGTCATTTAGCAAAAAATCTGCTGTACAGTGGCGTCTTGTTATCATGTTGTAGTCAGAGATGGATGCCTCCACGACACGGATTTGACTGGAATCCACAATAGTTAAAGACACACTTGTGTCCATGGAAAAGTGTTGTGGATTTTCATTTGGATTAGTTTGTTCGTTCATTTTGTGATGTCTTCTTTTCGACTATCTCCAATGTCTTCGGCTATTTGCAAAAGTATATCGGTTACCATGTGTCGTATTTTCACGATCCAGTGCACACGGCTGAGGCTGAACTTCATGAGATTGACATCCTGTTGTCTGACAGTACCGGCGTAACTGGATAATGTATACACGCCATTAATTGAGAACCACATCGCCTTGGAGAGATTTAGCTCTGCCCGGTTAGCAACATGTCCATGCCCGGTTAGCAACATGTCTATGACCCATCTCTGACACGGTGAGTGATGTTGTCGAGAGGTAAGGCACTCGCGTCTCAAAGCGATGAACGGAAACGGTGGGCGATGGAATCCCTCAAGTTTAAAGAATCTTTCAAGGGAGGTGATACCAGAGTGCCTGCATCCTGAGTTACCTCCAGTCATCTTGACTTATGTCTTCCCACTGGTCCAAGGTAGCTCGGGACCAGAGAGTGGGGTTGATGACCAGTGCAGTGTCTTACTCCCTTTAATCCAAATACAGTGCAAGTTACATCATCTGGACAAAACCGTCCGATGACGTTCGTACAATCGCTTGCAATGGACAACTAACTAAGCTAACCTTCAGTACCGCCGCAGCTTGGATCTAATTATTTCTACTAAAGAGAACTTTGAACTCCGGGGTATGAAAAATCAAGATAAATTATAAATATAAAGATACACTTTATAGCTTGTTCGATCTAATTACCTGTCCATTGTTGTTATAACGTATTGAAAGGTTCCAATGGGATATTTCAAAGGATACATTGACGAGTTGTAGACTATTTACAACTACATATAACTTAGTACTGCTGTTGTTGAAGCCGCTCGCACTAAGTTAATACAAATCATGACGTCATTTCTTTGGTGGGAGGTTACAGTCTCTCTTTTTGCAAGCTTTTATTTAAATCAAAATAACCATTCTCCGTTTTCTTTAATTTCTATTTCTCCATTTTTAACCAACTTTCCCATAACGCAAAGAGCTAAGATTATGCACACATTCTCCAGTGTGACCTGTTAATCTATCATATTTGGAAACATCAAGGACAGGTCATTCAAAAGCTTCTAGCAAAAATTGTAGTCAACAATAATGTATTGTTGCATTCCGAAGCGTAGTTGAGAAGGTGATGCTACTGGCTGTAGTGCAATGCTATGTTCCTCATTAGCTCACTACTGTGAAGATCACAGTGTCGATCCTCATCTCGCTGGCCAGTCTACTTTGACACAGCCTATTTCCAGGGAGCGGAAGTGAGGTAAAATCTTGATAAGTATGTTATTACTGTTTCTCGTGCTACGCTTCGCTACCCTTTGAATGGTAGTGATGGAACACATCCTTCTATTGTCTTCGCTGCAAGTCAAACAAAAGGGTTTCTACTTAGAAAATAAAAAGTGGTCTCATAATATATACTACTGTCAGGGATGAGGTGTTGGAGACTTAATTGCGCTAGATTTAAACTTTTTGTTTTGTTTTTGTGGTTAGGATGATCAGTTCCAGTTCTACCTGCTTTTTTTTTCTTTATTTGAAGTAAGTCATGTATCCGTTTACAGCAACGTGAATATGAGGAAAGGTACACAGAATGCCATATAAATATTCATCACTTGCTTGATTCTTCATGATCCTCACTGCAGCCTCCACCTCTCCATTGTCTCCCCCACTAGCATCATCACTCGCTCTCTTTTTCCGCTTGTCGCTCTTGAAATCGCACGTACAAACTCCACGACATCTTGACTCTGGGTATGGACCAGATAACATAGACATGAACAGCACGAGTGACTGACATCTCCGCCCTTAATGTTCGTTAGAACTCACAAATGGGAGCTATACCAGACCGCCTGACAAGCTTAAGAATCAATGATTCAGCTTCGGCTACGATTTGAACACGGTAACATTCTGTCAGTAAAGTAAGACTCGGCTGTTGAACACTAAAGTAAAGACAGTTCTGTTATGTAACAGAAAAAAAAATGACATTTGACTATCACGTCTGGACTGCAGACCTTCCCAAACAGATAACATCGTCGTTGTTCAAGTCGTCGGACTGCTTCTGACGGTTCGGAGGTATCTCACTCCCACTCGGTCTGTCCTCAACTGACCTTCTCAGTTCGACGTATGATTTTGCTGGCAGTGGTTAGCGCACTGGCTTCGCATCTGAGTGGTCCTGGGTTCATTCCCCAGTTGAGGCTGTAATGTTTTTTTCAGACCGCAATGGGTCCCGGGTTGACCCAGCCTTAAATGAGTACCGGTTCAGTCCGGGAAGTAAAAGCGGCGATGGAGAGGAGATGGCTACCACCCTCATATAGCCGAGCCTTTGAAATGTGAGATCACTAACACCTCACGCACCTACGGCAGTAATGCTATGGGTTACTTTACTTTACTTTTATCCTTGTAAACCTGTGTAACTAAGGTATTATTAAACCGCCCTCTGTTTCTCGCCCATTTCTAATCTGTAAGGAGGTCTTGAACTGATCCAATGTGTCCCCAGATTATTATTAAGTCAAAACGTTTCTCTTATTATTATAAAAACTTTTTCTTTAGCTCCATTTTATTCGACTTTCGTTCTGTCCAGCTGGTCTTTCCCATCCTTTGATAACCCCACAAAAGTCTCAAAATATCTCTCTTCTGTCTTGTTTGTTATACATGTCTCCAAACCATACATGCCAACAGACCATATATTTATATATATATATATATATATATATATATATATACATATATATTGATAATTCTTTTACGGAAAAAGATGATGGTACTTTCGAAGAACGAATTATTTTTTCTCTACGCTCTATATATATAATCCCCGATCACACGATATAACAAAAGCATTAATATGTACGTTGCAAAAAGAAAAAGAAAAAAAGAAAAAGGAAACACAACACGGCAACAATCAATCTAACTTGATATGGGGAAGTGGAGGAGTGTGGTGAATGGAAATGGACGAGCTGAGATGCATAGAACACTCTCAGAAGCAAATGCTGCAACATATCCAGCAATTTTCTGGAATGGATCCACACGGGAAGAGAAGAGTTAAATGTACAGTTAGTCTTATAGCTGACACTGTTGTCGGCTATGTAGTGTAAAGGCGATAATTGTACTAGACCATGTCATTTTATGAAGTGGCCTGTCGCCGCTTTTCATTCCTTAACAGCAACCAGGTACTCATTTACAGCTGGGTCGACTAGGATGTGCCGTTTACTGGAACCATACCTAGTACTTCTGCTGTGGGAAGTGGGACGTTCTACGACTCTGCTCTACATGCTCTCCGTCGCCATACATTTCCAGTTAAGCGAAAAAGGGTATACACATCACACACACACACACACAGATGCACAGCCACAGCCACACACACAACACACATACACACACAAAACAGACACACAGCCACACACACAACACACATACACACACAAAACACACACACAGCCACAGCCCCACACACAACACACACAGACACACATCCACAGCCACACACAACACACACAGACACACAGCCACAGCCACACACACACAACACACACACAGACACACAGCCACAGCCATACACACAACACACACAGACACACATCCACAGCCACACACACAACACACACAGACACACAGCCACAGCCACACACACAACACACACAGACACACAGCCACAGCCACACACACAACACACACAGACACAGCCACACACACACACACAAAACACACACACAGCCACAGCCACAGCCACACACAACACACACAGACACAGCCACACACACACACACAAAACACACACACAGCCACACACAGACACAGACACACAGCCACAGCCACACACACATATGTATGTACGAGGCGTATTAAAATGAAACCGGAACCAGTGGCTTTATTACAAACATATGAAAGTTACATCCTCTGGTGTCGCAGAATTAAATATAGCAATTGTTATGAAACAAACATGCCACAGGGTTAGTTAGAAAAAGTCGCCATAGATATTCAGACACGCATTCCACTGCTTGGGTAGACTGCGGATGCCGTCCGAAAAAAATGACTTTGGTTGCTCTTTGAACAACTTGGTCACCGAGGCCATGACGTCTGCATCGGAGTCGAATCTTTATACCTTCAGAAATTTGTTTAATGGTCCGAACAAATAGAAAACGAATCACCACTCGTTGATAAACTCTGGACGGATTCCGTATCACAACCGCCATGTTTTCAACGGTCAGGTGATGAAACTATAAGTCGGAGGATAATGAAATTTTGCAAACTCGACGGCGGTTGGTATGTGCTGTTTGCGCCAGAAGTGATGTCATCATGCACACTTCGTACGTATGTTGACTAGGTCCAGTTCGGTCCGGTTTCATTTGGACACGCCTCGCGTGTATACATATATAAGATAACGACGACAGCCAATAAAAATCTACGACAGTTGAGATATATGTTATATACGACACGAATAGAACAACATAAACCTAACTAGATATATACAACACGAATAGAACAACATAAACACAACTAGGTATATATACGACACGAATAGAACAACAGAAACACAACTAGATATATATATATACGACACGAATAGAACAACATAAACACAACTAGATATATACAACACGAATAGAAACACAACTAGAAATGGACTGGAAAAACGCAAATGGAAAAAGAAAAACTTGAAATGCCGAAGATGATGAATAATGCTAAAAGTAGGCTCCAAGACCATGGGAAACCACCATTATTCATTCTCTTGAATTTGTGTCGAGATTAACATAACATATACTGGGCTGTTAAGGGTGTAGTACTGTCGATTAATAATAGCATAACATAACATAACCTAACATAACATAACCTAACATAACATATCATAACATAACATAACATTGTAGCTCGTCTAAAACTTTTCACCAAACCCACACATTAATCCACGTGAAAATGTTTAAAATTAAATTTGCGAGCGATATTACAGAGAATATACCAAGAAGAGTCCATAGCTCAATGTTTGCAGACGATCTGGCTATGTGGACCTCTGAAAAGAATCTCACCATAGCAAGAAATCGGATGCAGACGGCCCTAACATCGCTGGAAGAGTGGGCGAACTCATGGCTGGTCAAAATAAACGAGGAGAAAACCACATGCACAATATTCTCGCTCTCATTAAAACCCCAAAATACCAAATTAAGTCTAAATGGCAAATTCCTGCAGCCAAACGACAACCCAACCTATCTGGGAGTCACATTTGATCGGCGCATGACATGGAAAAGTCAGATCGAGAGAAACCGAATGAAAGCCAGAGAAAGAATGGCAATCATGAGGACACTTGCTGGCACAAGCTGGGGAGCAGACGAAGGCATACTAAAGAAACTGTACACTGGAAGAGTGAGACCAGTTCTCGAGTATGGCATTGCGGCATGGACAACAGCAGCGAAGGCGAACTTCGATAAAGTTAGCAAACTTCAAAACCAAGCCATGAGAATTATAACAGGTGGCATGAAGTCAACGCCAATTGTAGAACTTGAAAAGATTACAAAACTGCAATCCATGACCGATAGAAGAGACTGCAGAGCCCAGCTGCAGTCAGAGAAACTCCGAAGACTGACCGACCATCCAATGCACCAGAGACTAAACAATTTGGGAAATGGGAAACTAAAGCGGAGAAACTTTGTAGAAATAGCCAAAGCAAAGATGCACGAAGATCCCATAAACACACTAACAACACCAAAACCCATCACTACTGTACGAAAACCTACCTGGAGGCAGGATATTTTTCCAGAGGTGGTAGAAAATATACCAGGTATTGCAAACAAAAACTGCCAGACTGAAAAAGAAAGGAGAGATACTACCCTAAGCTTCATAACGAAAAGCTACCCAAGCATGGACTGGACCCATGCATACACAGACGGTTCTGTAACAAATACTACACAGAACGGAGGGGCAGGAGCATTCCTGAACCTACCAAATGGCAGAAAAATAACACTGTCATTCGCTACTGGTAAGTACACAAGCAATTTCAGAGCGGAGGCAGAGGCACTGAGGGCGGCAGTGGAAGAAATGGTGACACACAGTAAAAATGAAAGCCATATAGTCCTGCTTACAGATGCTCTCGCCGTAGTCACAGCGCTAAAAAGCCAGAAAAATACTGAGCTTAATGACTTAAGAGCAGCACTCTGCAAACTGTGCCAGCAGTCCGCACCAAAAAGGGTAGTGGTACAGTGGGTCCCATCACACTGCAACATCCAAGGCAACGAGGAGGCAGACAGACTGGCAAAAGAAGGTGCAAGACTACCACAAACAGATACTAGTATGACGTACGAAGAGTCAAAACGGCTTATCAAAGCCAGATACATGACCAAATGGGAAACCGAACATGCTGGTTACACCAAAAACGATGCCTATTACCAGTTGAACCGAAGAGAGCAGGTCGTTGTCTTCAGACTTCGCACTGGCCACAACAGACTGAGGTACCACCTATTCAACAAATTGAAGATAGGGTGTACCGACGAATGCCCGTGCGGTACTGGTAAAATGACCGCTGAACATCTGCTGCAGAACTGCCCGACATACGAGGATCAGAGAGAGCAGATGTGGTCATTACCAGTGGAACTGCAAGACAAGCTCTATGGTAGTGGCGAGAGTCTCAGGATGACCTCCGCTTTTTTCGAAAAAATAATGGTTACTGTCTGACTGCGTACGCAGAAGAAGAAGAAGAAGAAGAGGAAATTTGCGAGGAGAGTAACAAGACAGATATTGGCCTGCCATGAGTGTAGTGCTGTCGATTATTAATGACATCTGCCGACGACGGATGTGTTGGACCGAAAGGTGCAGATATCACAGTCAAGCTGTAAACTAGCAACACAACGCATTCCGTTCCCAGGACTACATCCTGCAACTTGCAAAACCTTGTTCAGGACTTGGTAGCGGGAGATTGAGAACGAAGGCAGAAGCAGAAGAATAACATAACATTACATAAATGACATAACATTTTAGATAGTCGAAAACCTACCACCACACTCAGACATTAATCCATGTGGAAATTTTAAAAATGATTTCCCTCGTGAGCAAATCGATCCTATTATAGAATTATACTATATTTCAATCCTTATTTTCGATCTCTGACACCTCATTTGATTGCAGGTCATTCACGTCCACTGAAGGATCAAGTGGTAGATTTTCTTCTAGAAAGCGGGGGAATGGGTTTTACAAGATCCATATTTCTCTTGCATTCACAACAAGGTCAGAAAAAATGCGCATGAATCTGCATTTTCGGATCATAAATTATTTCTTCTGCAAACGGGGTTCGGAATCGTGATTCAATTTCCTGATTGAACTTTACACAACATGCAAAATGAGCGACGCATTTCGTCACCCGCTGGGACGAGATAAGAAATAAATTTTGTTGGAATGTTGTCACGAATGTGGACATGGCACGCGCTAGCCCTTTAATCCCTTGTTTGAGCGTTTGTCTCTCGGGGTGGAAGCATAGTCTTTGATCCTAGTTCTCGACACGCTCCAGTCTAGCCAACTGTAAACGGGTACCTGATTGAGTTATGCAGGGTGGCGAGAAAGGGAACGTCACGACATATTTAAACAAATCATTTACTTAATGCCTCATTTTCACTCTATACTCTCATGTCATTTCTCTCTTTTTTCAATATTATTTGAACCAATGTGTTTTACAAATTCAATAACAATAGAAAATGTGTATGGATTTCAAAAGTTGAATAAACGTTGTTGTGACAGTATCAAGTATGTGACAATGTCAGTTATGTGAAAGATATGGGATTCAGGGATCCAATCAGATTTGAGATTCTGGGATCCAATCAGATGTGAGATTCAGGGATCCAATCAGATGTGAAATTCAGTGATCCAATCAGATGTGAGATTCAGGGATCCAATCAGATGTGAGATTCTGGGATCCAATCAGATGTGAGATTCTGGGATTCAATGATCTCCACAAGCTCCCAGTCATTAACCCAAACCACCTTCCAGCGCATCAGTCAGGACTAATGGTAACTTAGAGAGGTGTAACTAATTGTTTGCAACTGATGATGAGGGTTTTTTACATTTAAGAAGATTCACAGTCATTGCACAACTATAAAAATCATCATTATCATGTAGCATATCCTTTGCAGAAGGTCGCTCTGATGACAGCCGATCTGTAAGAAACTCAATCCCTGACCAATTCTCCCACCTCTGTCAACCACCGAGCCTTTGTAATGTCCCTTGTCCCCCTTCGCCTCGGTCTGCAACTGCCTATTTTGCCAATACAATTATCTAGAGTATCCTTCTTTCTTTGACATTGTGACGTTCGATGTGGCAAATAAAGATACTTTTCTAGACATAATGTTGTTTACTAGCCAGTTTTGTTCTATATCCAGCTCTTGCAGGATTTCCGCGTTTTTCTTGTTTGCTATCCATTGTATTCTGAACATCCTCCTGTAGCATTTTAGCTCAAAGAATTCAATCTCCTTTCGTAGGGTTTGAATTATTAACCATGTCTCGCATCGGTACGTTATCATGGGGAAGATGCAAGTCCTCATGAACTCTATTTTTGTTATTTTGTTCGTGTTCTGCCATAAGTTTTCCATTTCAGTTAACCTCTGTAGTGCCATGGCCATTCTTTTCCATATTTATTCTTAGCAATCTCTGTTGTTGCTTTTAGTCGAGACGACATATTCACAACCCAGACTGGCAATCTCTGTTGTTGCTTTTAGTCGAGACGACATATTCACAACCCAGACTGGCAATCTCTGTTGTTGCTTTTAGTCGAGACGACATATTCACAACCCAGACTGGCAATCTATGTTGTTGCTTTTAGTCGAGACGACATATTCACAACCCAGACTGGCAATCTATGTTGTTGCTTTTAGTCGAGACGACATATTCACAACCCAGACTGGCAATCTATGTTGTTGCTTTTAGTCGAGACGACATATTCACAACCCAGACTGGCAATCTATGTTGTTGCTTTTAGTCGAGACGACATATTCACAGCCCAGACTGGCAATCTCTGTTGTTGCTTTTAGTCGAGACGACATATTCACAACCCAGACTGGCAATCTATGTTGTTGCTTTTAGTCGAGACGACATATTCACAACCCAGACTGGCAATCTATGTTGTTGCTTTTAGTCGAGACGACATATTCACAACCCAGATTGGCAATCTCTGTTGTTGCTTTTAGTCGAGACGACATATTCACAACCCAGACTGGCAATCTCTGTTGTTGCTTTTAGTCGAGACGACATATTCACAACCCAGACTGGCAATCTATGTTGTTGCTTTTAGTCGAGACGACATATTCACAACCCAGACTGGCAATCTATGTTGTTGCTTTTAGTCGAGACGACATATTCACAACCCAGACTGGCAATCTATGTTGTTGCTTTTAGTCGAGACGACATATTCACAACCCAGACTGGCAATCTATGTTGTTGCTTTTAGTCGAGACGACATATTCACAACCCAGACTGGCAATCTATGTTGTTGCTTTTAGTCGAGACGACATATTCACAACCCAGACTGGCAATCTATGTTGTTGCTTTTAGTCGAGACGACATATTCACAACCCAGACTGGCAATCTATGTTGTTGCTTTTAGTCGAGACGACATATTCACAACCCAGACTGGCAATCTATGTTGTTGCTTTTAGTCGAGACGACATATTCACAATCCAGACTGGCAATCTATGTTGTTGCTTTTAGTCGAGACGACATATTCACAACTCAGACTGGCAATCTATGTTGTTGCTTTTAGTCGAGACGACATATTCACAACCCAGACTGGCAATCTATGTTGTTGCTTTTAGTCGAGACGACATATTCACAACCCAGACTGGCAATCTATGTTGTTGCTTTTAGTCGAGACGACATATTCACAACCCAGACTGGCAATCTATGTTGTTGCTTTTAGTCGAGACGACATATTCACAACCCAGACTGGCAATCTATGTTGTTGCTTTTAGTCGAGACGACATATTCACAACCCAGACTGGCAATCTATGTTGTTGCTTTTAGTCGAGACGACATATTCACAACCCAGACTGGCAATCTATGTTGTTGCTTTTAGTCGAGACGACATATTCACAACCCAGACTGGCAATCTATGTTGTTGCTTTTAGTCGAGACGACATATTCACAACCCAGACTGGCAATCTCTGTTGTTGCTTTTAGTCGAGACGACATATTCACAACCCAGACTGGCAATCTCTGTTGTTGCTTTTAGTCGAGACGACATATTCACAACCCAGACTGGCAATCTCTGTTGTTGCTTTTAGTCGAGACGACATATTCACAACTCAGACTGGCAATCTATGTTGTTGCTTTTAGTCGAGACGACATATTCACAACTCAGACTGGCAATCTATGTTGTTGCTTTCAGTCGAGCCGACATATTCACAACTCAGACTGGCAATCTATGTTGTTGCTTTTAGTCGAGCCGACATATTCACAACTCAGACTGGCAATCTATGTTGTTGCTTATAGTCGAGCCGACATATTCACAACCCAGACTGGCAATCTATGTTGTTGCTTTTAGTCGAGACGACATATTCACAACTCAGACTGGCAATCTATGTTGTTGCTTTTAGTCGAGACGACATATTCACAACCCAGACTGGCAATCTATGTTGTTGCTTTTAGTCGAGACGACATATTCACAACCCAGACTGGCAATCTATGTTGTTGCTTTTAGTCGAGACGACATATTCACAACCCAGACTGGCAATCTATGTTGTTGCTTTTAGTCGAGACGACATATTCACAACCCAGACTGGCAATCTATGTTGTTGCTTTTAGTCGAGACGACATATTCACAACCCAGACTGGCAATCTATGTTGTTGCTTTTAGTCGAGACGACATATTCACAACCCAGACTGGCAATCTATGTTGTTGCTTTTAGTCGAGACGACATATTCACAACCCAGACTGGCAATCTATGTTGTTGCTTTTAGTCGAGACGACATATTCACAACCCAGACTGGCAATCTCTGTTGTTGCTTTTAGTCGAGACGACATATTCACAACCCAGACTGGCAATCTCTGTTGTTGCTTTTAGTCGAGACGACATATTCACAACCCAGACTGGCAATCTCTGTTGTTGCTTTTAGTCGAGACGACATATTCACAACTCAGACTGGCAATCTATGTTGTTGCTTTTAGTCGAGACGACATATTCACAACCCAGACTGGCAATCTCTGTTGTTGCTTTTAGTCGAGACGACATATTCACAACCCAGACTGGCAATCTCTGTTGTTGCTTTTAGTCGAGACGACATATTCACAACCCAGACTGGCAATCTATGTTGTTGCTTTTAGTCGAGACGACATATTCACAACCCAGACTGGCAATCTATGTTGTTGCTTTTAGTCGAGACGACATATTCACAACCCAGACTGGCAATCTATGTTGTTGCTTTTAATCGAGACGACATATTCACAACCCAGACTGGCAATCTATGTTGTTGCTTTTAGTCGAGACGACATATTCACAACCCAGACTGGCAATCTCTGTTGTTGCTTTTAGTCGAGACGACATATTCACAACCCAGACTGGCAATCTCTGTTGTTGCTTTTAGTCGAGACGACATATTCACAACCCAGACTGGCAATCTATGTTGTTGCTTTTAGTCGAGACGACATATTCACAACCCAGATTGGCAATCTCTGTTGTTGCTTTTAGTCGAGACGACATATTCACAACCCAGACTGGCAATCTCTGTTGTTGCTTTTAGTCGAGACGACATATTCACAACCCAGACTGGCAATCTATGTTGTTGCTTTTAGTCGAGACGACATATTCACAACTCAGACTGGCAATCTATGTTGTTGCTTTTAGTCGAGACGACATATTCACAACCCAGACTGGCAATCTATGTTGTTGCTTTTAGTCGAGACGACATATTCACAACCCAGACTGGCAATCTATGTTGTTGCTTTTAGTCGAGACGACATATTCACAACCCAGACTGGCAATCTATGTTGTTGCTTTTAGTCGAGACGACATATTCACAACCCAGACTGGCAATCTATGTTGTTGCTTTTAGTCGAGACGACATATTCACAACCCAGACTGGCAATCTATGTTGTTGCTTTTAGTCGAGACGACATATTCACAACCCAGACTGGCAATCTATGTTGTTGCTTTTAGTCGAGACGACATATTCACAACCCAGACTGGCAATCTATGTTGTTGCTTTTAGTCGAGACGACATATTCACAACCCAGACTGGCAATCTCTGTTGTTGCTTTTAGTCGAGACGACATATTCACAACCCAGACTGGCAATCTCTGTTGTTGCTTTTAGTCGAGACGACATATTCACAACCCAGACTGGCAATCTCTGTTGTTGCTTTTAGTCGAGACGACATATTCACAACTCAGACTGGCAATCTATGTTGTTGCTTTTAGTCGAGACGACATATTCACAACCCAGACTGGCAATCTCTGTTGTTGCTTTTAGTCGAGACGACATATTCACAACCCAGACTGGCAATCTCTGTTGTTGCTTTTAGTCGAGACGACATATTCACAACCCAGACTGGCAATCTATGTTGTTGCTTTTAGTCGAGACGACATATTCACAACCCAGACTGGCAATCTATGTTGTTGCTTTTAGTCGAGACGACATATTCACAACCCAGACTGGCAATCTATGTTGTTGCTTTTAGTCGAGACGACATATTCACAACCCAGACTGGCAATCTATGTTGTTGCTTTTAGTCGAGACGACATATTCACAACCCAGACTGGCAATCTCTGTTGTTGCTTTTAGTCGAGACGACATATTCACAACCCAGACTGGCAATCTCTGTTGTTGCTTTTAGTCGAGACGACATATTCACAACCCAGACTGGCAATCTATGTTGTTGCTTTTAGTCGAGACGACATATTCACAACCCAGATTGGCAATCTCTGTTGTTGCTTTTAGTCGAGACGACATATTCACAACCCAGACTGGCAATCTCTGTTGTTGCTTTTAGTCGAGACGACATATTCACAACCCAGACTGGCAATCTATGTTGTTGCTTTTAGTCGAGACGACATATTCACAACCCAGACTGGCAATCTATGTTGTTGCTTTTAGTCGAGACGACATATTCACAACCCAGACTGGCAATCTATGTTGTTGCTTTTAGTCGAGACGACATATTCACAACCCAGACTGGCAATCTATGTTGTTGCTTTTAGTCGAGACGACATATTCACAACCCAGACTGGCAATCTGTGTTGTTGCTTTTAGTCGAGACGACATATTCACAACCCAGACTGGCAATCTATGTTGTTGCTTTTAGTCGAGACGACATATTCACAACCCAGACTGGCAATCTATGTTGTTGCTTTTAGTCGAGACGACATATTCACAACCCAGACTGGCAATCTATGTTGTTGCTTTTAGTCGAGACGACATATTCACAATCCAGACTGGCAATCTATGTTGTTGCTTTTAGTCGAGACGACATATTCACAACTCAGACTGGCAATCTATGTTGTTGCTTTTAGTCGAGACGACATATTCACAACCCAGACTGGCAATCTATGTTGTTGCTTTTAGTCGAGACGACATATTCACAACCCAGACTGGCAATCTATGTTGTTGCTTTTAGTCGAGACGACATATTCACAACCCAGACTGGCAATCTATGTTGTTGCTTTTAGTCGAGACGACATATTCACAACCCAGACTGGCAATCTATGTTGTTGCTTTTAGTCGAGACGACATATTCACAACCCAGACTGGCAATCTATGTTGTTGCTTTTAGTCGAGACGACATATTCACAACCCAGACTGGCAATCTATGTTGTTGCTTTTAGTCGAGACGACATATTCACAACCCAGACTGGCAATCTATGTTGTTGCTTTTAGTCGAGACGACATATTCACAACCCAGACTGGCAATCTCTGTTGTTGCTTTTAGTCGAGACGACATATTCACAACCCAGACTGGCAATCTCTGTTGTTGCTTTTAGTCGAGACGACATATTCACAACCCAGACTGGCAATCTCTGTTGTTGCTTTTAGTCGAGACGACATATTCACAACTCAGACTGGCAATCTATGTTGTTGCTTTTAGTCGAGACGACATATTCACAACTCAGACTGGCAATCTATGTTGTTGCTTTCAGTCGAGCCGACATATTCACAACTCAGACTGGCAATCTATGTTGTTGCTTTTAGTCGAGCCGACATATTCACAACTCAGACTGGCAATCTATGTTGTTGCTTATAGTCGAGCCGACATATTCACAACCCAGACTGGCAATCTATGTTGTTGCTTTTAGTCGAGACGACATATTCACAACTCAGACTGGCAATCTATGTTGTTGCTTTTAGTCGAGACGACATATTCACAACCCAGACTGGCAATCTATGTTGTTGCTTTTAGTCGAGACGACATATTCACAACCCAGACTGGCAATCTATGTTGTTGCTTTTAGTCGAGACGACATATTCACAACCCAGACTGGCAATCTATGTTGTTGCTTTTAGTCGAGACGACATATTCACAACCCAGACTGGCAATCTATGTTGTTGCTTTTAGTCGAGACGACATATTCACAACCCAGACTGGCAATCTATGTTGTTGCTTTTAGTCGAGACGACATATTCACAACCCAGACTGGCAATCTATGTTGTTGCTTTTAGTCGAGACGACATATTCACAACCCAGACTGGCAATCTATGTTGTTGCTTTTAGTCGAGACGACATATTCACAACCCAGACTGGCAATCTCTGTTGTTGCTTTTAGTCGAGACGACATATTCACAACCCAGACTGGCAATCTCTGTTGTTGCTTTTAGTCGAGACGACATATTCACAACCCAGACTGGCAATCTCTGTTGTTGCTTTTAGTCGAGACGACATATTCACAACTCAGACTGGCAATCTATGTTGTTGCTTTTAGTCGAGACGACATATTCACAACTCAGACTGGCAATCTATGTTGTTGCTTTCAGTCGAGCCGACATATTCACAACTCAGACTGGCAATCTATGTTGTTGCTTTTAGTCGAGCCGACATATTCACAACTCAGACTGGCAATCTATGTTGTTGCTTATAGTCGAGCCGACATATTCACAACTCAGACTGGCAATCTATGTTGTTGCTTTCAGTCGAGCCGACATATTCACAACTCAGAACTTTTTGCGTCTCTGAGATAAATACCAGAACTAAAACATGCAGATGGTTTAGTTGTTCTCTAGAAGAGTGCTGTGGGTCTGGAACATATGTTCCTGTCGGTTAAACGAAACAGCGAGAAATACAATCTATTCATAAACATCAGTAATATTTAGACAATGAACACTCACAAGACGAAAACCAGACCTAAAGTTATCCAAGAGAAGCAAAAATAAATAGTGACATAATAATTCCATAACAGACCAATCAAACTGCAGCATTTATTAAACTAAACTATCGCTACAATGTCTATATCCAGCACCATTGAATGGTATTCTGAATATATTAACCCAGAAGTTACTTTGAACTGATAGTTATCGCTCAAGAGTGATAAACTGCCAGAGTTTTAGAAGGCCTTAAGAAAACTAAAGGCCAAAAGAAGAGTCGTGCTACAGTTGATTCCATCACACAAGATTAAATAAATTAGCCAGAGAATGAGCAACACAAGAGTAGAAATAACAAACAATCCCTTTCCAGGAAATTAATACCGTTAGCCAAAGTATGGGAAGGTCGACCAAACGAAAGACAACTATGGCTGCCTTGATTGGGCGGATTAAGTGATCATGATATGCATGAGAACACTACATACCAGATTGAATAGCCATTAACACAGACTTAAACTGGTCCTATCACCCACTGTATGTACGTTAAATCAAGCACAGGTAAACGAACAAGTCATGTAAGACATACGCTAAGGCATTGACCCACGGAGACGAACCTTTACACAGAGCTGTTTGGGAGCCTCGAAGAAACCTTTTCCCAGAAAATTTAACTTCCTGCGTAGACATTATTAAAGAGGGTCAGGGTGTGGGGAAGGAAGGGGGGTTGGTTGAGGGGTACAGGGACGAGAAGATGACGCAGACTGACAGTCATCAGGGTCACGTTAGCGAGTGATCCTCGTCCTATATATCGGTGAACTTTTTCTGCTTTGTATCTTTGTCGTTCGTTGTTTAATAATCACACATATTTTTATCATATATTCCAGTGAACTTTTTCTGCTTTGTATCTTTGTCGATCGTTCTTTAATAATCACATCTATTTTCTTCATGAACATGACAGTTAGACTCATGGCCCTGTCTCCACAATACACTTTAGCCCTATCTAATTTATGAACCGGATATATTATGGTACGTGCCGACCTCCATCTATGCATTCGTTGCATACTTCGTATTGACCGAACACAAGTAATGACGAGTGTAGAAATGTGACACAGAACACGATTACAACAATGACGGCTAGATACTAAGGAAAGAAATTACAGTTGGACAGAAAATATAACAGTATAGCTATACAGGTACTGGATGAAGCACGACGGAAGGGATTAATTAGAGGACAAAACCAAAATAAAAAACAGTGGACGAACAGAATAGAGAAAGCGATGACAAATGAAAGAAATATAGGAATTCGTAGAGAGCAACCGATGCAGATATTTGTTCTGTGAAGAATCGCAAGGATTCAATTAATTAATTGAGTCAATTAAGGCATCTTCTTAAATCACATTACACGTTGAATTCATCTGGTCTTCTCGGGCCTATCTTGTCGTTGATCTGTCTCATTGTTTCAAAGTTGTTCAATGCTTCTTTCTTAACACCTATTCACCAAATGTAGCCTGTTTTCTGTTTGCTCAGTTAGTTCACATAGATAACACAATACAAAGGAGCTACGAACTACAGAACTTCGTTGCAGCTATTTTCCTTAACCTATTGAAACTCAGCTTGCGATGCTACGAGACTGTGAATGCAGAACTAAGCTGCGAATGTAAATAAAATGCTAAACGTTGTATAACATAATAGAAATAAGTGAAATGTAGACTATACAATTAGGTATGTGGCAAATGAATAACGTGGTACGATTGGCTAGAACGACTGACATACGAGCAAATGTCGACACGTTCCGAGTATAATCAGTTCGTCCTGTTCTTAAAATAAAAAGCTGAGACCTAGTTCATTTACAATTACGTTTTCTTCTGCATCTTTTTCATCTTCTTCTTCATCTTCTATTTCTTATTTTTCTTCTTCTTCCTTCTCAGCCTCTTTTTCTTCTTATTCTTCCTCGACACCAGCACTTTTCCTCATTGTTAGAGCCAAAGGCTCATTTGTAGGTGTGTGTGTCTCTGTTCATATGTCTTTGGCAGTGTAAATATCCCTGTATCTTAATGTGCCATTGTCAAGAAGACTCAAATCCAAGCACAGTTTTCTTAAATCAACAAAGTCCATACATTCAAAACCTGAAAGTCGTCGCACTGAATTATGGCACGAAATGATGTAGGACCCAGGGATTGAGCTTCAGGGGGAACCTGCCCCTGGACATCACGTACCCTACTCTCTTTTTAAGACAATAAATAGACTTCGAACTGGCGTATCGCGATATAGGAAAAACATGAAGACATGAGGGTCTCTCAGACGGCGATACATGTGACTGTGGTGCGCTACAAGATCCATTCCATCTGACGATTTGTCCCAACCTTCTGGATACATGTGACTGTGGTGCGCTACAAGATCCAGGCCATCTGACGATTTGTCCCAACCTTCTGGATACATGTGACTGTGGTGCGCTACAAGATCCAGGCCATCTGACGAGTTGTCCCAACCTTCTGGATACATGTGACTGTGGTGCGCTACAAGATCCAGGCCATCTGACGAGTTGTCCCAACCTTCTGGATACATGTGATTGTGGTGCGCTACAAGATCCAGGCCATCTGACGAGTTGTCCCAACCTTCTGGATACATGTGACTGTGGTGCGCTACAAGATCCAGGCCATCTGACGAGTTGTCCCAACCTTCTGGATACATGTGACTGTGGTGCGCTACAAGATCCAGGCCATCTGACGAGTTGTCCCAACCTTCTGGATACATGTGACTGTGGTGCGCTACAAGATTCAGGCCATCTGACGAGTTGTCCCAACCTTCTGGATACATGGTACTAGAACGACAAGTTGGTGGCGAGTGACAGGGCAATTCAAGTCGCTGAACACTGGATGAACGCTATATGACTTGGTGCTTGGACAAGGGAAGTAAGTAAAGTAAGTAGTGTCAAGAAACGTGTGTTGGAAATAAACAAATAAATCAAGCATGCTGAAGTCGGATGCACTGGGCCGACAGGCGCAAAATAAAAACCACAGTGTAACGCACACACACCTTGGGGAATAGATAAAATAAGGCGAACGCAAAAACAATTTTAAAAAAATAAATAAATAAATACAATTTACGAATTGTTGTGCAGCTGATAGTTATATTTTCCCGACATAAGGACACAACAGGCCATACCAGGAGATACAAAATAATGTGGATGTGACAAACAATAAAGATAGAGAACTATTTGATTCCTTTTACTCCTTCGCTCGATACCTTTTCGATGCCTAACCTGCTCAAGCAGAGTAAAACACGCTCCAGAATAGTCAGACTGCCGACTCCATAGAAGGTATTGTAGATTTATTTTGTGAACGGGTCGTTTATTCACTTTGTTTCGCTTCATTAGTCACGACTCGACACCGCCGGCTTTGTTAGACGGACGTGTGAACTTCATTAGTCGTGTCGTTATGTCGCCATCTTTGTTGTAGTATCGACTTCTGTCTACATCTCGTCTGTTCTTGATCGAGTCTTCTACGACCGTTTCGAGCTGCTTTGTGCCCCTCCCACCGTTAAGTATACATCCACACTGTGGTTGCCGCATTCTGCTCTCTTCCTTCTGTCAATTATTCTTTCCTTCAATTTTTGTGTTTGTTTTAAAGATAAAGGAATGACATAGCATTTATTGCAGTAGGTATATAATGATAGATACATCCCTGTATTAGATGTCAGCATTTTCTGAAGGGGAGCTAACAATTCCTATATTCGCCGACTTGGCTTTCATATCTGTAAATGAAGTATCTACAGTTGGGTGGGTAGGGTGGAGCATGTCGATACCAAAGTTCGAGCCAAACTCCATTGCAGCGTGAGGCAAGCATTCTAATAATTAAGCCTACTACATATAATATTCAATTAAAGTCAAGGCCTTTCACAGAGGTGTCAACTGGGGCGTGTCGATAACGTAAATCGATTTGTTGCAAACAATAGATCCGCCACTCTGCTACTCAGTCAATCAAATTTAACTTTACGTCTTTTAAACGTGGCAGCGAGGAATATACTATACTTCAACAATATTTGTATACTACTATTTCCCTATTCCAACGAAATGAAGCTCCCTTCTAAATTGAAAAAAAAAACGCCTACTTTCAAAACAATATTAAATAAATTGAATATGCAGAAGGACGTGGATCTCTTCTTTGCTGCCTCTTAACTAAACTTAACTTAACATCTTTATACCGGTTTAGAAGACTCTGCAGAGTCTGTAAACAACCAGTTTCATTTACATTGCCTTGGTCTTAAAGCTATGCGCATCAAATGGATTCTTAAATGCATTAATTGTCCCTGCCTCCACTACTTCCTGTGGCAATGCATTCTAAGCATTCACGACTCTCTGACTAAAAAAATATTTCGTTTTATCTAATCTGGACCTCTCTTAGTTAATTTGTAGCTATGCTTCTGACAACTTTGGCTTGACCATTAGCACAAAGATAACTGAGATCGTATACCAAGCAGCACCAAATACAGAGTACAAACAGGCAGTGGTTACAGTGAGGGGACATATATTATAAGTGGTTGAGAAATGTGTCTACCTCAGAAGAGATCAGTCAAGATAAGTGACTATTGCTGATCTAGCTAATACAATAACAAAGGCCAGCACAGCTTTTGGTGGAATGTTCTCAGCAGTTGGGGGAACATCGAGTAATCAGCACAACGTCTTAGTTGAAGGTCTATCGTACCACCATTCTTCCCACCATGCTCTTCGCGTGTGAGAGCTGGACTGTCTACGGTTGTGACCCCCAGGAGGCTAAATCACTTCCATATGAAGTGTCTGAGGTGAATACTTGTGCCAGAGCTGATTGATTTTCTGGAGCTCTGTAGCAGACAGGAAAGGGGTCTGCTCTATTATATTTCACTCTACGCTCGCTCTAAACAAATTCTACTGACGATTTGTATTTATGTGATCAATGTGATCATCAGATGACTGACTTAAGCTCTACTGACGACTGTATTTATGTGATCAATGTGATCAATGAAAGACTGACTCTAGCGCTACTCACGGCTGTATTTGACGTGATCAATGAAAGATTGATTCCAGCTCTACTGACGGCTGTCTTTGACGTGATCAATGTCATCAATGGAAGATTAATTCTAGCTCTACGGATGAATGTATTTGACGTGATCAATGAAAGATTGATTCTAGCTCTACTGACGACTGTATTTGACGTGATCAATGTGATCAATGAAAGATTGATTCTAGCTCTACTGGCGAATGTATTTGACGTGATCAATGAAAGATTGATTTTAGCTCTACTGATTGCTGTCTTTAACATGATCAATTTGATCAATGAAAGATTTACTTTAGCTCTACTGATTGCTGTCTTTAACATGATCAATTTGATCAATGAAAGATTGACTTTAGCTCTACTGACAACTGTATTTACGTCCGATTATAACACGTGGGAATATACCTTGCTTGTCGCTAATACTGGAAGATATCCTACTTCGGCTGTTCTTTCTCGTTCAATTCTTTCTCTGACTCTGTTCTGATCTGATCTGTCTCTCAACTGAACGTCTGTCCTGTGTCAAGCTCAATCTTACTGTGTTCCAAATCTCTGTGTCGAGCTCAAGCTGGTTCTGATGTGTCTCTCATCAGAATGTCTCTTCTTTCAACTCCGTGCATATCTCAACTGCCTCTCTCCGTCGACTGCCTCACTCCGTGTCTCTTTTTCCTCTATTACCTCCTGTGTGTCCCGTCCGTGACTTATAATTGCTCTGCATCCCCAGATCATGTGAAAACGTGCGCTTTGTCTGAGATGCGTGGGTGAGATTACCTGTAACTACGTTAGGTTACCTAAGACCTCCACCTGCGTTCTTTGAGACAACGCCTACGTTCTTTGAGACAACGCCTACTCTCTACGTGTTAGTTACTTAAATTATGGCGGGACTGAGTTCAGCTGCACTGACTTGGTCCTTTTAGTTCGATACAATGAAAAAGAAAGAAAAATGATTGTCTACACATTTTGTATCTTCCTCCCAACTCTGTTAACTGTAAAATATGTCTTATTCTTCTATGTAAAATATGTCTCTACAGCTAAGATTTGTTATATACTGTCTATTCGCTGGCAGGACCATATCACAGATAATGAAGTACTATCCAGAGCCATCATGTGAGGTATTAATGGACCTTTGCAACAACAACAAAAACACGAAGTGGGAGAGCTGGCCACATGTCTCGAATGCCAAGTGAAAGGCTTCAATTGATGCTTCTGTATGGTGAACTGAGTAAATGTGATGTTAAAAAAAAAGCGTTTCAAGAACGGTCTGAATGAGTCTCTTAAAAGTGTTGTCAAATAAAAATGAACATCCGGGAACACCTAATATCAAAATAGTTCAACCTGGGTGAGTGCGTTGAAATCAGCGTTCATGCAGCTCAGGATAGACGTGCAATTTGGTTAATGCCAATCGTCTCATAACATTTTCTGCTCTTGCATTGGCTTGTTCAGAGCGTACTCAAATACCCAAAGATGCACAATGACCTGGAAGGGTGTTACTGGTCTTCATCCACGACGTTTATATTATTAAGGTCATTATTATTATTAGTATTTTATATGTATTTTGTGGCAGGTTAACGTAATAGCCAATCCTAAGTCACGGTACTAATTATATCTACGTGGCAGGTTCTACCCCTACTTAACTTAACTTAACTTAACGTCTTTATACTGGTTTAGAAGACCCTGCGGAGTCTGTATACAGCCAGTTACATTTACATCACCTTGCTCTAAAAGCTATGCGCATCCAGTTTATTCTTAAATGCATTAACTGTCCCTGCCTCCACTACCTCCCCTGGCAATGCATTCCAAGCAGACATCACTCTCTGACTAAAAAATATTTCCTAATATCTAATCTGGACCTCTTTTTAGTCAGCTTGTAGCTATGCCCTCGTGTTATTGTGGGTGGCTGTATTTTAAAAAAAACTTGTTATAGTCTAATTTATCCATTCCTCTGACTTATTCTATCACCACTTATTATAAACTTTCTGCCTTACTACTTTCACTCCTTAACTCACACTTTAATTAAAAATCACTAACAATTCCTTTAACAACAGTAAAACAATGAATGTTTATTTGTTGAATATTATATACATTATAATATTAATACTAAGCATGAGAATCGTTAAGAGCTTCGTTATCAACACTTCTCTAACTAAAAATAAAAATGTATCTAAAAAGTTTCGTGCATTTAGCACAGGTATTTCTCTTGCACTTCAATAACCCAGAGCTCTATCACGAGATCAATTCTAGCAAATTGTTCTAATCTAAGTCTATACCCTTTGCGTTGATACAATGCTACTTGTTCTCAGTCTCATCTCTCTGTCCTCGCTCATTTGGTAGCATTATGTCATACCTCTCAGCTTATACAAAGTAGATGTCTTCTGAGCCTCCTGTCTTGTCTTAACGTCAGAACGATGCCTACAGTGATCAGATCTGCTGTTTATTCTTCTTCGTCATCTGTTGTCAGGAACTCGGCGACTGCAGCGGTTCTCGTGCCGACGGCAGACGACAGTGGTTCTGTTACTGTGGTTGTCAGGCAAAGGATAACACATGTGTTACGACGTGTTGCCAGGGACGATAGCTTCGTGTTGAAGCAACACGTGGCCCTCTGTCGAGATTGCAGACCAATGTCACTCAGGTGTCACGTGTGACAGCTGTTAGCGATAAGTCAAACAGAACATCACGCAGACAGATTTTTACACGCGCGTGGTCTCTGGTTCCCTCTCAGTGCTGGTCTGTTTCGGTGACTTCTAATTGTATCTCTCTCTTCCTGTCACTCACTGGCTATGTTCTGTAATCTATTCTAGCTTCTGCTCTGGTCTATATTCTACATACTAACAGCACAGTAGTCTTCTCTTCTGATCTCGTCATAGAACCCTCATCCCGCAGCTTATATTCTAAGCTCTCCGCTTCGGCCAATGACTTCTGTTTGTCTTCATTTCCTTCGCTCAACTTTTTTTAAACTAACGTGTCTCCAGAGAAAGGATAGCATATTTTTTAACCTACTATGTGACATAAAAGGTGGTGGGATTCCCAGTAGAAATCGTGGGAAGAGAACCATTTTTGCTGGACAGTCTTAAACGAAAATTGTTTGATAATTCCGAACAATGACCCGTTCATTGAACCCCATCTCTCGGGCAGGGTTCTCAAGTTATGTGTGAGTACCACGAACGGTATTTTCAGAGCTTCTCTGACCGTTGGCTCGTTGGACCCTTGTAAATATTACAATATGATACAATGGCTATTTGCATAATTTAATTAAATTCGTACCTTAGTAGGTATTCCCTTTCCTTTTGGAATGCCCACATGCACGAGTTATTTTTTGACGTAATCATTAGATCTATCTGCTGGGAAATGGCAGTCACTGCGAAAGAAGGACCATTATGTTTTCTCACGCTTAACTAAAAGTCATAGTCTGCTACGATTTTGAAAAGAATTTTCAGACAAACGGTTTCATATTGCTCTGGTTAAAATTTCGCGCAAGGTTGATTAAACTGGTTCGGTCAAATGCAATAAATGGAGAGAAATTCTGATATATGTGTGTACTGATCAGATCATTGCCAATATCCAATATTTGAAGTTCAGCCAGTTAGATAAACCTCAAACTCATCGTACCGAAATTGAAATTTCAAGAGATTTGAACATTTCACTGCCATCGATTCTAGATATTATCAAGAAAAAATGAAACTGAAATATTTCAAATGACGGAGAACGACAGAACAAACAGAATATAACAAAGCGGCAATACTGTGGCGATCATGATTGCCGCAAAAACGTATATTCAGCACATATGATAACTTTGATTAAGCTTACCGTTGAAAATTTGTTTAATGTTCTTACCCTGCGGTGCAATAATAATAATCGCTTTCACGCAAAAATTGGAGTTTGCAAACGTAATATGATTTTAAGAGTCTGCCCTATTTGCAACCGATTTTCAGTAAATTCATTATCGTCTCTGCCAAGACGTCTAGCATTGAACAAACGTCTGTTCACTTAATCGAGCCATGAAAATATAAGGGGCCTGCTACCTGAATGTTCTACTGACACAGCATCTTCATCCAGATGTTCCTTCATCTTTAGACATGTTTGTGTTTTAACAAGATGCTGCATCAGATCATCGTGTTTGATAAACTGTTTCTTGCTTTTATGTCTCCAACATTTTGCTCATCAAACAGCACCGAACGAAATCCTATTGACTTTGCAATTTGGAGTCTCATTGTTGAAAAAATGCATCGCTCGAAGATAAGAGATGACACTTATTTAAAACAACCAATTTTGAGCGCTTGACATGACCTCCATCAAAACAAAATCGACACAGCAATCTCCCAATGGGTGAATATGTCTGATCACCTGTATCAAAAGCAAAAGAATGTAGCGTTTAACACAAAAAATATAGCCAATATGATTGTTGGCAATAAAATGGACAACTACGAATTTTCATTAAATTTCGCAAACTAATAATCATAGTATGATCAATTTGTATTTCTTCCATTCTCCCAAACAAACTTTGTAACAAAAGTCATTTGCCATTGCAGTCGACGTCTAGTGTATAAGGGAAGATTTTTTAAATGTTACCTCCTATGCAAGAAACCTATGTCGTATCGATGTTTGAAACAATTGGCCCCTTTATTAGAAGACCGATACCCAAACGACATCCAATCGTTTTTCCACAACCTCTAAATGGTCATTTCCTTTTCTTACTGTATCTTTACTTTTAAAATGGTTTTCTATTACATTTCTTGTAATGTATACAATTCTCTGCCTTTCATCATTTATTATTCTTAATTCTTATCTTTTTTTGTCTTTTTTAATTTATGGGGAGGGGGAGGGGCGGGGCGGAGAGAGGAACAACCGTTCATTGGGGGACTTCGTGAGAGTTCGCCAACTGCGTGATTTTATCCATGAAATTATGAACAAAAGGAGAAAGAACACACCCCTGTCGTACACCACTCAGCACTGGAAACCAATTTGTCATATCTGCAGTCGTTCGTATTTCACCTTCACTGTTTACGTACAAGGCACAAATGCAATCCAGTAGTTGACCCTCCCCACCATATTCCTCCATTACCTCGTATAGCCTACATCGGTTTACCCCGTCAAATGCCTTTTCTCCATCAATGAGCGCCATGTGGAGTATCTTTTTGTACTTTATCTTTTTTTACCTACTCAACTGTCTGAGCGTAAATATAGCATCCGTACATTCCCTGCTTTTCCGGAAGCCTGATTGTGAAGTACTGAGCAGCGACTCCACAATAGCTCGAAATTTGTTGCTCAAGGACTCGTGCTCAAATTTTTCCAACTTGGCTAAGGAGGAATATGCCCTAATAAGAGCTGCAATTCTTCTATCTGTCCATGTTTTTTTCAAATAGATACCACCACGGGTCTTTGCCAATCACCAACTACCTTCCCTTCAATCAACGCCTGATTTAACAGTTTTGCGAGACATATTACCTCTATGTCGTGTAGTTGTATGGCCACTAGAAAGACACCCTCCTCGCCCATCTATCGTCATTTATGCGGATCACATGGCCGGCATTGACGCAGAGTCGACGACTTCTGGAAACTGTGCTTGTTCTCGGATGTCGGTATTTGGGATGTCGTCTCTGGGGGGAGATGTTTAGTACTTTTCGCTCCCTTCCTCTATCGGTAATACAGAGCTTTCTCTGCATTTGATTTGCGTAGACTCCAAACCTCACACCCATATAGCATTGTAGGGATAACCACGCTATTGAAAGTGTGAGCCCTGGACTTGACGTTCGTCATCTGCTTGAGTATCAGTTTCTTCTTCTTGTTCTTCTTGTTCTTCTTGTTCTTCTTCTTCTTCTTCTTCTTCTTCTTTTTCTTCTTCTTCTTCTTCTTCTTCTTCGTACGCTGTCAGACGTCGACCTTTATTTTTTCGAAAAAAGCAGCGATCATCATGAGGCTGACGACACTGCCATAGAGCTTGTCTAGTGTTTCCTCTGGTTTCCACTGCTTTCTCTGGTCCTCGTATGTCGGGCAGTTTTGCAGCAGATGTTCAGCGGTCATTTTTTCAGTACCACACGTGCATTCGTCAGTTCCACCTATCTTTAATTTATTGAATAGGTGGTACCTCAGTCTATTGTGGCCAGTGCGAAGTCTGAAAACCACGACCTGCTCTCTTCTTTTCAACTGGTAATACGCATCGTTTTTTGTGTAGCCAGTATGTTCTGTTTCCCATTTGGTCATGTATCTAGCGAGTATCGGTTTAATGCGGTTGAAGCTGAGCCAACTCTCCGTTCTTCTGTGTGACATCTCCTTATCAATGTTGTGATTGTTGTTGGTTTAGTGGCCTAGATAGACATCCGCATTGACATTTTCAATGGGCTCATTTTCTAATAGCAGTTCCTCAATAGTGTAGAAAATGTTTAGTAGAAATTGATCAGTAGAAAATGAGTCTTCTTTCTGTTTATTTTCCAACTACCTTGCGCATGCTTCATTTAGCTCATTTAGGCCTTGTTCGGCTTCTGCAATTATGTGGCTGAAGATCATCATGTCGTTCGCAAAACTGTAGGTGTAAGAGAATCTCGACATATATGTTGATTCTAAGAACAGAGCTACAGGCAATAATTGAAGCAGTCAAACTATTGGATGAAAAGGGGTTAAAGGATAACAGAATAGTGTTTTTGTGCGACCGCATGGACATTTTGCAGGCCACACAAAGAGAACCACGAAATAGTATGGAAAGGGAACTGATATGTCAGCCAAACAAACTCTCAGACCACAATAAAAATCACACTCCAGTGGATTCCAGCTCACTGCAGCATACCTGGGAATTAATGGGCGGACAAGCTAGCCAGGGAAAGAGGACAAAGAGAACAATTCACCCACACAGTGTCACTGCCAGAAGCCAACGCAAACATAAACAAAAATATAAACAATATTGGATAGAGAGAACAAACAGTAAATACCCACAGGACCCAATCAATAGACTGAATAAGAAACAGTATACCACACTTTTTCGCCTCAGAACAGGTCATTGCAGACTAAATGCACACATGCATAAAATGAAAGCAGCACAGACTGCACAATGCACATGTCAGAGAGAACTCCAGACTCCAGAACACATCCTGCAAACATGTCCACTGCACCAAGACTCCCGTGAGAAGACCTGGCCCGAGGAGAGAAACATACACGACAAACTGTGGGGAACCATTGAGGACCTGCGACTGAAGTGCCACTTCATGGAGGCAGCCCATCTGGTGGCATAAAACGAGCATACGAAACCGAACGCAAAGAAGAAGATATATGTTGATAGCTCGATCCTACTAGTTTAGAGACCTAAAAACTTCTTCAAGGGCAAATGTAAACAGTCTTGAAGAGATGATATCTTCTTGTCGTACTCCTCGGTGTATGGAAAGTGGCTTGTGGAGATGATTGATCTCATTTAAGCAGCCCTCGTTTATCTTCTCTAGAAGCTCTGTGTCCTTTTCGTGGTTCCTCCGGGCATTTACCTCTGCATTTGTGTTCACGTTATCAAAGGCATTTTCCTGGTCTACAAACACAATGTATTGACTTCCCGCGCTCTCTCCGTTGATTGGTTGATGATATGGAGGTGGTCATTGGTTGAGTAGCCATTCCTGAAACTTGCATGTTCTCGCGGTTGGTTCTCGTCAATTTGTTTTTTTAATTTGCCGGTAATGACATCTGTGAACAGTTTATAAATAGTTGACAGCAAGCAGAATGGAAGGTAGTTCGCCTGAATTTTTGTGTGGATCAGTATTTTCTTGGAGCACATCCGCTGGTCTGGAATTTCTCTTGTATGAAGGCAGATGTTGGAAATTATGGCCAGTTGGTATGCGATTGTATTTCCGTCAGTCTTGAAGCATTTCTGCAGTTGTTCCGTCCATACCTGGCAAATTCCCTGAATTTAGGTATTGAGTTGTCGCTACCTATATAGGATAGTGCAGCTGAATCTATATTTGGTCGTTTGTTAGTCATTACCGTTTTTGATGCAAAGAGACCCGTGTAGAACTTTGTGTATTGTCCCTAGATTTGCTATCCGTCTGTGAATGTTGTACCATCTTCCTTCGTGAGGACTGTTACGGGGCTTTTCTTTTGTTGTAGCGTCTTCCTGCATTTTATTATACTACTTTTGGTCTCAGCGGACTTTATCAGAAGCTGTTAACTATACGTCTCATAATCTTCGTTGAGCCTATGTCTGATTTTCTTGTTTAGTTCGCAGATGGAGATCCTATCATGTCCGTCTCTGATCTTGGGCATGTTTCTAGTTGCAAGAAGTTGTCGCTGTGTACCGACACTGATTTGGTTTCCTGCTGCTGGTTTCGGTATTTTGGCGCTGGGGGTGCAACTATTCAGAACGTTCATCAGCTGATCCAGGCAACGGGCACGAGATACCTCGCGGTACCAATTCTCGTTTTGAACCATTAACCTCATCAAGTGCCGTATCCGCATCGGAGGTTGGCGGTAATGGATCTCCAGCTGTTTCTGTCACTTGCCAGGTTGGTACACTCAGTCAAACTGTGTCCTAACCACATCGTGATGTAATCTGTCCATTTGCACCTCTACCATCCTTTGGATCTCTTACCCTCCACTCTTCCCTCCAATATAACTTTCAGCGGACTGTCATATCGTTTGGCATGACGAACATTTTTTCATTTCTGCTTTTTATTTCTTTTAGAAGTATGTTCTCCATCTTGAGTTGTTCCAGAACCTCACGTTTTGATTAAGGTCGCGCATCCACGCATCCTCTAGCGTTGTCGGAACATGGGAGCGCCGTTTGAGGAAAATAGTGTAGGTTCATTGTCATCCTAATCGGCATTTGATCGCTGTCTTTATCTTGTCGGTGCAGTGCCTCCACCTTGCTAACAAACGTCACATCACTTCTAAGCACATAGTCGATTTAAGTCTTGCTCTTTCAGTTTGGTGAGTGTCATGTCCATCGCTACCAGCGGCTTTTTTTTTTTAAAGTAGTTGACCATGACGTGTAGCTTGTGCATCGTAGCAAAGATCAACAAGTAATCATCCCTACTATTTCGTTTTTTTTTCAATAAGCTGTACAAGGAGGGTTCGTTCTATCGTGTTGACGTCCGTTAAAATCTCAATGATGATTATTTTGTACGCATGCTGTTGTATTTGCTTCTTTAACTCTTCGTAGAAAAGATCTACCGCGACCTCGTCGTGTCCACTTTTTAGGAGGGGGGCTTGGAGGAGGAAGGGGGACATTGCATTGGAATAACAATGATGCTCAATAGGGTGGAGATCAGGTAAGTAAGCTGGCCAGTCCATCCTGGTGACTTGTTGCTGCCGATGGAAGTCATTAACATCATGAGCTTGTCTTGGACGTCTTAGCAAGAGCTAACCATCCACCAGGCGGTGACCTCAGCCAATTGTTTCAAAACCTTCTGCAGGAGTGCCAGGGATCTCCCAGAACCCTGTCAGAAGTTTGATTTTTATCTGTGCAGCATCACTGTCTTATCAATGCCCGTGGAAGTCACATACGTTACTGACCATTCACGAGCATGTTTCTCATGAACCTGCCACTCTGATGTCCAAATTACTGTAGAACAAAGGGAACAGAATGCCATTAAGAAGGGTGAGTTCAAACAGCAATTTCTCCCAGATATGCTTGTTCTTCTTAATGAGATGGTCACACTCTGATGTAACATTTCTGGACAACAATTTGATGAAATATAATCTACTTCTCATTTTAAGATCTTTTTTTGCGGTGTATTTTGTAGTGTATATATATATATATATATATATATACACACACACACGTGAAATCCATACATAAACACCAATACAAATGACAGTTTTGATGATTTTTGTGCCAGTTACAACGTCGACCAGTTATGCTGATAAGCATTTCTTCTTGGTTGCTACTGGTAACCAATTCTTGGTTCATTTGGTGTTCAATTATAAAATTCGATGTATCTTTCTAGAACAGACTATGTGGAATTACGGCAACTTAGAGATTCCTTTACCATTCACTCTCCGTCTAATCTATTTTACATTGGCTACCGTGATCAGGGCTAACTACCATCGAACGCTGCTAACGATTTATTAACACGTCTAGTCTAATCTAAATCCTTACGCTAACCGACCTCAGACCTGGTAAGACTCAACTAAGTCCAGCAGGGCTCAACATTTAGGGACTAACGATCGCTTACTAACACAAACCAAGCTAATAACCTGTCTTGTCTGGACCTAATCACTTCTCTTCTCTTTTGGGGTGTAGAGGTCTTGTTTTTGTACTTCTTTTTTTTTTTTTACTTGTGGATGTTTCAGAGCCAACCCGGTGGCCAACCCTTCATGGCCTGACTAGTATAGTAGGGTAGATCCAATATGGGACATAATTAAAGAAGGGGAGAGAACAATATTAGAAAGATAGATAAGGAAAGAGACCTAGGGGTTATAATAGATCATACAGGAAAGGTGAGTGAGCAAGTTAAGGTAGCAGTGAAAAAGGCAAATGCAATATTAGATATGATAAAAAGAAATATTAAACATAGGAGCAAGGAAGTGATAGTCAAACTGTATAAAGCATTAGTTAGACCTAGATTGGAGTACTGTGTACAGGTGTGGAGTCATTATCTTAGAGAGGATATAAACATGCTGGAAAGAATTCAAAAAAGAGCGACAAAGATGATAGTGGGATTCCAGAATTACAGTTACGAGGAAAGACTCAGAAAAACCGGTCTACAGTGTCTAGAAGAGAGAAGAATTCGTGGTGACTTAATACAGGTTTATAAGATGATCAGAGAAATGGATAAATTAGACTATAACAAGTTTTTTTTTTAAAAAGGCCACCCACAATAACAAGAGGGCATAGCGACACGCTGACTAAAGCGAGGTCCAGATTAGATATTAGGAAATATATTTTAGTCAGAGAGTGGTGACTGCTTGGAATGCATTGCCAGGGGAGGTAGTGGAGGCAGGGACAGTTAATGCATTTTAAGAATAAATTGGATGCCCATAGCTTTCAGAGCAAGGTAATGTAAATGTAACTGGTTGTATACAGACTCCGCAGGGTCTTCTAAACCAGTATAAAGTCGTTAAGTTAGTTAGTTAAGTATAATCGCTCGTCTTCTCTCATATGGTAGTTAAGTCTTGTCCTCTTCTCATGGTGGATAGTTTCTGCAGGACAGAGTAGCTAGACCCTGTCCAACCATGGTTGGCACGTGACAGTGCTACTATTCTTAACTTTTCTATCGGGCCCCGATAACAACTTACGTACCACATAATAATCTCAGCCAAAACCATTGCTATATCAGTAATTTTAAAGGCTAAGTAAATCCAAACACAGTTCATGATTTTAGTTATAATGGTCATCAAAACCGCTAGGCTTCTCGTGGAGCATAGACCTTAGGTTGTGCATAAATGCTCATCGCTCTTTTCGGGGCATAGGCCATTGACAACCTTGCTGCAGCAAGTTTGGTTTGGAGCTGCCCTTTCTTCTTCCCTCCAGTTGAGGTTAAGGAACCGAAATTCATTTTCACGGGTCTCTTCTCCGTGTGTTTCTTGGTCTAGATGTATAAGGATTAGTTAGATAGATGTATACGATGTTATATAAATTTACACAGATTAGTTATATAGATTTACAAGGACTAGTTATATAAATTTACAAGTATTAGTCATACAGATTTACAAGGAATAATTATAGATTTACAATGATTTTTTATATAGATTTACAAGGATTAAACGCTAATGGTCAGGACCTCGAAGTGGTTGACCGTTTTAAATATCTAGGGTCGATTGTCAGTGATGAAGAATCAAAATGAGAGGTGTTTGCCAGAATAGCACAGAAAATAGCGGCGCTTGCATGGCTTAACAAAATATGGCAAGATAAACGGTTAGCACTATGCACGAAAATCAGATTAATGCGTACACTGGTCCTGTCAATATTCCTTTATGCGTGTGAGACATAGACAATTACAGCTGACCTTCAGCGAAGAATACAGGCCTTGAAGATGAGATGTTTCCGAAGACTTTTAAATGTTACGTACAAAGATCGAGTTACAATGAGGAAATACGAGATACAATTACAACAGCAAAAAGGCCTTTTGAAGACCTCTTGGCAACTGTCAAAAAAAGGAAACTCGCTTGGTACTGTCACATATCGAGATCAAATGGTCTTGCAAATGCAATACTCCACGGAAAGGTGCAAGGCAGAAGACGAAGAGGCCGTCCCAAAAAGAGATGGGAGGGCAACATACAAGAATGGACCCATCTCCGACCAGAAGAGGCATAGGCAGCGGCCACTGACAGAGAAGGGTGGCGTGGTGTTGTGAGGATATCTTCATGTGTGCCTCAACGACCTCACCGGTTACGGGATGACCTGACCTGACCTGACAAGGATTTGTTATATAAATATATATATTCAATGATTAGTTATATAGATGTACAATGATTAGTTATATAGATTTACAATTATTAATTATATAGATGTATAAAAATAAGTTAGATGCGCAAGATAGATTACCGTTTAAATAGATATGAAATGATTATTTAGATACATGTACAAGGTTTATTTACATATTTACCTCACGACAAGCATTCTCTGCAATAATGTGTCCCAAATATGAAAACCTCTGCACTTGTTCAATAATATGTTCCTTGATGCTGATATATTATTTTTTGAGTGCGTTTGGCTGTAACCATCGCTATTGTTTTAATAGCATTTATCATTATACAAAATGACTTGACTGTGTCGTTGATTCTGGTGAGTAGTTATTTTTGTAATGATTTATCCGTTGTTCCTATGATAACTTGATCAATCACAAACTTGATGATTTATTCGTTCTCTATATATCTTGACCTCTATGTTTCAATGTATTGTGACCACTTCCATCCTCACCTCTAAAAATAGATTTGGCTTGGAGATAATATATATCTCTGTCTCATATCGTATTTAATTGTGACCGGGTTTGTTAATCCCTCCGTGAGTTCTTCTTCTTCTTCTTCTTCTTCTTCTTCTTCTTCTTCTTCTTCTTCTTCTTCTTCTTCTTCTTCTTCTTCTTCTTCTTCTTTTTCTTCGTCTTCGTTCGCTGTCAGACGTCAACTTGAATTTGTTCGAAGAAAGCAGCTGTCATCCTGAGGCTGTCGACACTGCCATAGAGCTTGTCTAGTGTTGCCACTGGTGATGGCCACATGTGCTTTCTCTGATCCTCGTATGTCGGGCAATTTTGCAGCAGATGTTCAGCAATCATTTTGCCTGCACCACAGGTGCATTCGTCAGTGCCACCTATCTTCAGTTTATTGAATAGATGGTACCTCAGTCTGTTGTGGCCTGTGCGGAGTCTGAAGATCACGACTTGCTCTCTTCTGTTCAGCTGGTAGTAGGCATCATTTTTTGTGTAGTCAGTATGTTCTGTTTCCCATTTTGGCATGTATCTGGCTCTAATAAACCTTTTGTACTCTTAGTAGGTCACACTAGAATTTGGTTGTGGTAGTCTTGCACCTTCTTTTGCCAGTCTGTCTGCCTCCTCGTTGCCTTTGATGGAACCCACTGTACCGCTACTCTCTTTGGTGCGGACTGCTGGCATAGCTCACAGAGTACTGCTCTTAATTCATTAAGTTCAGTATTTTGTAGGCTTTTTAGTGCTGTAACCACGGCCAGGGCATCTTTAAACAGGACTATCTGTCTTTCATTGCTTGCGCCTGTCAGCATTGCTTTTACTGCAGCCTTCAGTACCTCTGCCTCCGCTCTGAAATTGCTTGAGAATTTTCCAGTTGCCACTGACAGTGTTATTTTTCTACCATTTGGTAGGCCCAGGAATACCTCTGCCCCTCCATTCTGTGTTGTGTTTGTTACAGAACTGTCGGTGAATGCATGGGTCCAGTCCATGCTTGGTTAGTTTTCCGCTTTGTATATCAGGGCTATGTCTCTTCTTTCTTTTTCAGTCTGGCTGTTCTTGTTTCCAATGCCTGGTATATTTTCTACCACCTCCGGAATGATATGCTGCTTCCATGTGGGTTTGCGTACAGTAGGGATGGGCTTTGGTGTTGTTATGGTGTTCATATATTCTTCGCTCATCTTTGCTTTGGCTATTTCTGCAAAGTTTCTCCGCTTTAGTTTCCGTTTTCCAAATCTATTTAGTCTCTGATGCATTGGATGGTCTGTCAGTCTCCTTAGTTTCTCTGCTTGCTGATGGGCTCTGCAGTCTCTTCTGTCGGTCATGGATTGCATATTTGTAATCTTTTCAAGTTCTACAATTGGCGTTGACTTCATGCCTCCTGTTATAACTCTCATGGCTCGGTTTTGGAGTTTGCTAATTTTATCAAAGTTCGCCCCTGCTGTTGATGCCCATGCCGCAATGCCATACTCGAGAACTGGTCTCACTCTTCCGGTGTACAGTTTCTTGAGTATTATTTCGTCTGCTCCCCAGCTTGTGCCAGCAAGTTTCCTCATGATTGCCATTCTTTGTCTGGCTCTCATTCGGTTTCTCTCGATCTGATTTTTCCATGTCATGCGCCGAACAAATGTGATGCCAGAGTAGATATTTGCCGTTAAGACTTATTTTGGTGTTCTGGGGTTTATTTGAAATGGGAATATCGTACATGTTATTTTTTCTTCATTTATTTTGACCAACCATGATTTCGCCCACTCCTCAAACGATGTTAGGGCCTGCTGCATCCGATTGTTTGCTACGGTGATATTTTTTTCAAAGGTCCACATAGCCAGATCGTCTTCAAACATGGAGCTGTGGACTCTTCTTGGTATATTCTCTGTGATGTTGTTGATATAAACCAGAAAAAGTGTGGGTGACAGAATTCCACCTTGGGGTACTCCTTGCTCCAGTGTCATCTTTTTGCTCATCTGCCCTTGTACTTGAACTCTGGCTGTTCTGTTTTCGAGGCAGTGGCTGATCCATCTGTACATTTTTCCAGATACTTCACTTCTTCGTAGCTTGACTTCAAGTCCCTCTTTCCCCACCTTGTCAAATGCCTTCTCTAGGTCCATCCAATCCGCTACTATATGCTTTTTCTCTTGGTAAGCATCCTCTATTTCCTGTGCTATGAGAGTGATATGGTTCTCAGTGGATCCGTGGTGTCTAAATCCTGCTTGCTGTGGAATTAATATGTGTTTTTCTTCCAGGTGCTACATCAGTCTGGTGTTTATCATACGCTCCATCAGTTTACCTACACAGCTCAGTAGACTGATAGGCCTGTATCCATTTGGGTCTGTTCTATCTTTTTCTTTCTTTGGTACGGTTATAAGTACAGCATCTCTCTATGCCTGCGGTACAATTCCCCTTTTCCAGCTGTGGTTCAGGACTGATAGTAACTTCCTCTTTGCTGTTTGGCCGAACCCCATCAGCATTTCATTTGTTACGCCATCTTTTCCGGGCGATTTCTTTTTCTTTAAAGTTCTCATGGCCTCATTTATTTCATTCATCGATGGTTTTGCCATCATGTGCTGCTCTGGTGCAATCTTGATGTTGTCGTGGCGCCTTTGTTCTTCACTAATGTTTGTATGCCTGTCTATAGGAACATCAATGTGGTTTGCTCTGGCATAATGTTCTATAAAGGCGTTTGCTGCTTTTTTCCGGTAAGCATGTTGTGGCCCTGCTTGATGGTATTTATTTTTTGATGGTGTTTCCTCATCCATGGCTCTGACTAAATTTCATAGTTTGTTCCCTTCTTTATCTAGATTGAGGCTTTCTGGTTTTTTTCCAACTGTCTCTTGTTATTTGGTTCAGTGTTCTTTTGTATTTCGCAGTGATGGCCTTGAGGGCGATATTTTCTTCCATAGATTGCTCTCTCTCTGCCATGTTCCTAGCATTTGAGACTTCATCCTCAGCTTTCTACAGTTCATGATTCCAATATGGCTTGTAGTTTTTCCTTGCCCCTCTTAGGATGGTCTCGGTGGCTGCTTGCAGTATTGCTTTGCTTGGGCTTTCCACCATAGGTTTCATATTGTTATTTCGTGTTGATAGTTTTACACAGTCCATCTGTCAGCATTGCAAATCTGTCCCAGTCGGCTCGTCTGTAATTCCAACGTGGCAGCGGTTTTATTTCCTGTAGCCCTACTTCCATATCAATATCTTCGTGAGTTCTAAATTCGCTGTTTGGTTTTCATACAAGTTCAGTGTTAGTGTAATTATTGTTCTATCCTCCCTAAGCTGTTCTAAAATAAGGAACATGTTGTTCTACGGAACTATATCGAAGGCCTTTTCATAGCCAATATAGCAGATAAAGATAGCTCTACCCTGTTCAACCATTCTCTCTGCAAGAAACCTCAGTGTCCCCACTGAATCTCTAGCGCCTCTATCCTCTCAGAACCAAAACTGGTTTTCATTTAACACAGATTCTATTTTGTTGTCCATTGTTCTCTTAATTATCCTCAATCGAATGTTCGAATCACGTGTTATTAAGGCTTATTGTACGCATTTGGCTGCAATCAATTGGATTAGACTTTTGGGGTATATTACTAGTGTTGTGTGATCTGTAGGTCATGTTCCTTCTTGGTAAATACTGTTCACATGTTAAGAAAGTAATTCTTGATGGTTTGTCCTGCTGCTTTGATGAGTTCAGTGGGTATATCATCTATGTCTGCTGATTTGATGAGTTCAGTGGGTATATCATCTATCTCTGCTGCTTTGATGAGTTCAGTGGGTATTTCATCTATCTCTGCTGCTTTGATGAGTTCAGTGGGTATATCATCTATCTCTGCTGCTTTGATGAGTTCAGTGGGTATATCATCTATGTCTGCTGCTTTGATGAGTTCAGTGGGTATATCATCTATCTCTGCTGCTTTGTGTGATGGAATGTAGAGCTGAGTCAAATTCATTTCTAGTTATTGGCACATTCTTCGCTTTCAAATCAAACTTCTTTACAAATTGATCAACTTGGGTGATATCTTTATCATCGGTGTACATATCTGTGACGTATTCTCTCCACTTCTCCATTTTCTTGCTTGCATCTGTCAGGAAGTGCCAATGTTTGTCTCGAATTGTTCTTCGTTAACTGATTTACATAATACAATGTCATTCCCCATGGCCTTTCAGCGCCAAAAACCATCACAAGACAGAATTCACAATTAACCAGTTCGATCGGTTCACCTCCACTCTCTGTAGTTCTTGCATGTTCGTTAGCCCCGTGGCTGAACTCTTCCTGGTGATTGTTCTACATAGAGTCTCCATTATCGACCCCGCTTCCTTAATACAATATTAAACATTACTGATAAATTGTTTATTATGCACGATGTCAAACAATGTAAAACTGTCTTTTCATTGTTTTATCATATACATATTTTTTTTCGCACAGCGCAGAAACATTTAATTTTTACCGGATTATTTCGTTTCTTTACAACAACAATATCGTATATATTGTCTGATCGCTTGGTCTACTGATATTGAATTTTTTTTTAAATTTCTGATATCCATAGGGCTTCCGTTCTGTTTGTTTGTATACTGGTTTCTGAGGATGCGCTGCCCGAGACAGGGACGAAAATAGAACCAATATCGTAAGGACTGTGGTATAACCCCGCTATGGTAAAATACTCTCGAATTCATGGCACTACACACTCAAGCCAAAAGTTTCCTGAAAGGAACGAACCTTTTGGATTTGAATATAAGCTCTAGGCCTTGTCAGGGTGCACAAACGAGTAAACTTATAATCCCTAGGCCTTGTCAGGGTGCACAAACGAGTAAACTTATAATCCCTAGGCCTTGTCAGGGTGCACAAACGAGTAAACTTACTCATGGTTGGCATTAACCAACAGCAACAAGATGAGATGAAGGACAACAAGAGGAAATCCTGTGTTTTCATTCGGATCAGAAGAAATGACATAAACGTAAATTAGCTTTTTAAAGTCTGTTTTAGAGTTGACAACAACAAAAAACCCCATCAACGGTTGCTATGACTGGGAACGTGCTATGACATATTGTTTGTCTGTTTGTTGTTTCCCAATGCATCTTCACCTCGCGGGAAGTGAGCTTATTTTTCCCGCGCTAAATTTCACATCAGCACGAGCGCGTACTGTTTAAAAAGAAATGCTTTAGCTGTGGCTATCGATCCGTTTGGCTTGGGTTCGCTTCTACAACCGCCACTTATCACGGTAATTTGGATTTGTCTCCCTCGCGTTTCCGCCACTCCTGAACTAATGATAGGTCATTCCTGTCACGGAATAATAAACCGGGGAAATTGATTGTTAGTGAAAGTACGAGCACGGTAGCGAGGAGGCAGAGAAAGAGAGGGAGAGAGACAGAAAGAGAGAGAGAGAGAGATAGAACAGGGAATAGGGTGAGGCAGCGCATGAGGAAGCTAGTGAGAGGGAAGGTAGAAAGAGGGGGATATAATAGAATTACGATAGAGAGAGAGAGAGAGAGCGAGAAGTGAGAGTGATAAGAGAGAAAAGAAGAACAGGGAAGAGAGATAGATGTGGAGAGAGAAAGCGACAGGGAGTGAAGAGTGCATAGAAGAGATGGAGAATAAAGAGAGAGAGAGAGAGAGTGACACGAGATAATAGCGATTAAGAGAATGGAACAAATGAAGTGAGAAGAAGAAGAGGGAGAAAAATGAGAAAGAATGAGAGAAAATGAACAAAACAGTGAAAGTGAGTGAAAGAGGAAGAAACGAGGGAAGAGCGACAGACCAAGAAATAGAGGAAGAAAGACGGAGGATGAAATGAGAGAAGAAGTAGGGAGAGGAAGAGACGACACACAGAAGAGAAGGACATTGTAAAAAGACAACACAGACAAAGCAGAAATAAGGTAAGAGGGATAAGCGGATAGAGGAAAACACAAAAGTCGAAAGAGAGATAGGAATGGACAGAAGTAGAGAGAGCAACGTAACGAGAGACAGAAAGACTAATATCAAAACATCAAGACATACATAAAGACTGCTATAAATACAGAGAAAGAGATAGCGAGAGAGTGAGAGGGAGAGAAAGATAGATAGGGGAAAAACAGAAACAGACACAGAAAGCCAAAGACAGACGGGAAGCAATAAACAGAACGCGAGATGGAGACAAATAAGTACACAAAGAAAGTGCAATTCTGAAAGGACAGAAAACTGATGAGCCTTCACCGTTCTACATCACTAGATAGCAGAGTGCAGAGAATGTCAAGAAAACGACGGGACAGGAGAAAAAGGATTTATCACCACAGGTCACTTCCAGCGATTTTAATGCACGACTAAAAGAAAAGTCAATGAAACCCCACCACGACATCCCACCTCCCACCTCGATCTTCACCTATCCCCCTCCCACCACGACCCCAGACTACACCTTCTTCCTCCGCAAACACCACCTCCATCGCCGTCATTGTCGACATAGAAGATTGATTGACTTGAAGAGGAATCTGCTTCGATGACGTGGATGACCATTTCCTTTCCTCCCTGGTTTGACATGCCTAGCTGTAAGTCAAAAACCAATTTCCAGCTGAAGGAACTGATGCTTGCTAAGACAGGAGTGCGAACCTGTCATCTTTATCACTCAAAACCAATTTGTCACCCGAACGCTTACAACAACCTAACCATGTATGCTGAAGTGGTCTTTCAAATGCAGTGTGTTCCTAAATGTCAATCATCGAGCTGAGATCTTGGCCTGTATTGGTTTTGTGTTGTTATAAAGAAAACCACGTGTGCTCCTAGAATCTAGAATCAAGAAAATCGCAAGCAGGCAGCGGTACGACCAGATACAGATAAAGACATCAAGGAACTGAAAGCCTTGGCCACGGTAACGTATATAAAGAGAGAGACATATCTGGTATAACATACTATAGATCTCACTGAACAAAGGAACGGCGAGGAGTAGGTTATGTAAGTAGGTAGGTAGGTAGGTAGGTAGGTAGATAGGTAGGTAGGTAGTCCGCGTAGTCGACAAGGAACCGTCGCCTCAACTGTCCATGAGCAAGATGAGTGGCTAATGAGGATAATGTTTGTTTATTTGACCTAACCAAGTGGTGCAAGGATAGCCGCCTGGGAAGGACCATGACGGGGAGTTGCACTGCATCCTTGATGTCCATGGTCTGCCTTAAGAGCTGGTAGGAGGAAACATCCTCGGTAAGGTGGATGACATGTCCAAATAGGTTTAAACGACAACAGTTTGGCATGAGGAGTGTGCATACGAATCCTGTCCGACAGGTGATTTCGTCGATTGAGGCCCGGTCATTCGAGTGGATCGTAAGAATTTGCTTCTAGCTGCCCACGTGGAAGGCTTCAATGCGATTCTGATCGACCTGCAGAGAAGTCCAGGTTCCGGAACCCTACATAAGGGTGGGGATAACACAGGTTATGAACATTCGCAGTTTCGTTTTAAGTGAAAACCTCAGCTGGTTCCAGATATGACATACAGATCGACTTTTCGAATTATGTCAGGGTGCCTTCGTACGCCGGAGTTTTGTTTACTGCCCAAGTAAATTAAATCCGCAGTGGAGTGGACATGGTTGCCATCGACAATAATTCCTGCTATTGTGGGATTGTATCCAACGTTTTGAATCTTGGTTCTTGCTTATGAGATGTGGCGGCCTAATCTAGACGCAAGGGCGTCTAGATGCTCCAATGATTTTTATCGATAACTGAGGGTTGAAGACTGGTATGACTACGTCATCTGAGTAGTCGAGGTCGGTCACACTCAGCTGTTCGATGGTGACACCTGAGTTGTACATCACCAGCTGATCGAAGATCCCTTCCATGGCACGACAGAACAAGGGCGTGGACAAATCCCTGTCGTTGCGGAACACTGGATGATGTAGAGCGTTGTCTGAGCGAAAGTGACCCAGGAGTAAGCTAAAATGAATCTTGCATATCCCTGACTCCGCTCCTAAACTGTTGTCAGAAGCTGGCCCACTTCACTGTTTGTGTCTTAGCTTAACAACAATTATTAAACCGTTTCCACCTATATCGTTCAGACAACTATGACGACTTTTTCTACTGACGAAGGCAATTCTGTTTCAACCTAGTTTGTAGTTACTTGTTTGTTGAATTTATTGCGGGTCAACTGATCCATACCTTCTTCTGTTACCAATGTATCATCATCATTATAATCATCATCATCATCATCCCGTCTTTCAACGTCCTTTGGACGTCGTGGGAAAGTAAATTATTTTCTTTTGTTTATATGTTTTATAATTGTCCACTGCATGGGGAGGACGACTAACGTCTGGTCAGGCAAAATATACTAATCAGACATGTTAGTCAGGGTCAGGCAAAATATACTAATCAGACATGTTAGTCAGGTTCAGGCAAAATATACTAATCAGACATGTTAGTCAGGGTCAGGCAAAATATACTAATCAGACATGTTAGTCAGGGTCAGGCAAAATATACTAATCAGACATGTTAGTCGGGGTCAGGCAAAATATACTAATTAGACATGTTAGTCGGGGTTAGGCAAAATATACTGATCAGACATGTTAGTCAGGGTCAGGCAAAATATACTGGCCAAGATCTCACCTTGGCTTCCTCGTAGCCGTCTCTGGAAATGGACTGTTTTCTTGACAGCCTGGCTAACAAATTGAGGGATCGACATGATCCCCGTAGTAGTGAGCGACATGCAGATAAAGCCAAGCATCGCCCAACCGCTTGGAGGACCCCGGTCTACCATCATCAGCACTCTCTGGATGTCAGGAAAGCTACTGCAACCCGTCACTTAACGTCCTTTTCAGGGCGCACAAAAGAGTACACCTACTTATTGTGGGCATTCGAAATAACAATAACAATTGTTCTCTGCATATCAGCTCGAGTTATTTTAGGCGCTGGTTTCTTTGGAGCAATTAGAAAATGTACAGGCCCTTTTTCGTCAGTCCCGACTTTTCTTCTTGTTTTTCTCATTTAAAAAACAGACCAAAACAAATATGTTAATATACTGAAGGGACATAGCAGTGTAAGTGATCATATTAACAAGTATTGCACAAATAGCGGACATTTAGGACACAAATCCTTCTATCTGTAGGCAGCTCTGCCTAGGCCACGGTCCTCTTTAGAACATCATCGATTACATTAATTCAACTTCTCCTCGCCCTGCATCGTGTTGTAGCAACCTTTCTTTATATTGTGTTAGCTTTTATAGTGTTTATTGTCTGTTGTCCCCGATAAAGCCCTTTTAGCAGTAACTTAGACTTGGCTATTGTTTCTGCTCTAGTGCCAGATCTGAACCATGTATGTCTATGTTTTCAAACTCTTTATTTTGGTCGAATGAACCGTCGCAGCCTCATTTTATTTCTGTTATATTATTTTGAGATAGTTGCCTTTCTCGCTGTCTTGCCAACCATAACTGTCAGTCAGGTACCCGATTTCAGGAGGGCAGGATTGAGCATTTCGAGACAGGGTTTAAGCCTCGAAAAAGAACAAACTTTATACACTGCCCAAATACGAACAAAGAATGTCGCCTGAGATGTGAGCAAGATATTTGCCGCCCCATCTATATTTGTCGATGATCGTTAAAAAAAACGAGATCTGACGAGAGCAAAGCCTTGTATCGATAATGATTTCTGTTCACCCATAATGATCGAATGATGTCTGAGATGTTCCTCATCTTAGGTTTATAAATTTGTTTCCGATCAAAGTGGTTCCCCCCTCACTCCCTCAAATACATTATGCTGTTTAGAAATGTATTCTTAATGTTCAAATTCTTCGAGCGAGAAGAAACGTCTGCGCAAGATACAAAAACAGCAACAATCATTTTTGAATTTCATTGCCCCCGCGCGTGAATGCCCCAGACTACCGTATTTACTCGCGTAATGTCTCCATCTTTCTTATTTCCGTACCCTGTGTTTTCATATAATTTTTGTGTGGAGAAACAAATGCTCTAATACGGTTTGAAACTCGTTACCTACTTCAGCAAAGTTTTTGTCTAATAAGCTTCATAACCGACAACAAAGTCTGTTGCAGGATTACTTTTGCCTGTTGGGGAACTGAGACGCTAGTCCGGTAGGCGCAATATACTGGCCAAGACCACAGTTCTCTTCCGTGTAGCGTTCCCTGGTAACAGACCGCTTTCAAGGCAGTTTGGCTAACGAGAAGTGGATTGACGTGATACATGCAGTAGTGAGCGGCACTCAGATAAAGACTTAAGGTAACACGTGATGCAGACGCTCTGGTTCCACCACCTGTGATACCAGGGGTCGCTTGAACCTGCGGGATTCGATCGAGCCCCCTCCCCCCCTCCCCCCCCCCCCCGTTTCCGTTCGTCTCTTTGAGCAGCGAGTGTCTTACCTCTCAACCACAGCGATCCTTAGCATATTTACAACACGTCAATCACTTGTTTGTCGAATTATTCAATCAAAAATCTGCTTAGAAAGAAAACGGGACGAACCTTAGAAATGATCCATTGTCGTGAAATATGGATTTCGATGTTTGGAACATGGAACATTAAAATTATTAACGGAATGGAGAACAGGCTCATGGAAGAAATGAAGAAATCTAGATAAAAAATCTTAAATTTCATTGAAGAGTTTAAAAAGACAGAGGGGATCGTGGACCTTGAGGCTAATTAGGTTCTCTACAGAGGAGTTCCCACTGCCGACATAGCCAAAGAGGAAGTGGGCTGCATTGTGTCAGAAATCAAAGACGACACCATCAAGGGATAGACATTTGTATCTCAACGCATTACGGAGTATGACCTCAAATGAGAAGGACATTTGGTCAACATCATAATTGTCTATGAACCGAATAAGGAGGATGTAGCGGATGTCAAAGATGAGTTCTTTGAGCTGCTAGGAAAAGACAGTGGACGATTTTCACGATGAAATGATCCTTTTTGGAGATTTCAATATGAGAGTGGGAAAAGATCAATCTGGATGGGATTAAGTGATTAGAGATACAGTGAAGATGTTTTGAATGGCAAAGGCAGATCACTCTTGATATCATTCAGAGATCTAAGCCGCTTATCACAAAAAGTTCTTTCACACAAACATAAGTACGTCCGCTCGATGTGAACCGACACGGAAAGAGAAATAAATTGTCCTGGTATCGCGAGGAAATATTCATTTAAGTGTGCGGGCGATGATAGCGCCTGAAAAGAACCAAACATTGAAAGCAACCACTACCACGTGACAATAAAAAGAACAACCGAAAGAGAAGTCCTGCTGAAACAACGTTCACAATAAAGTAAAAAAACAAAAGCGAGCGGAGGAGAAGTAAGAATAAACGCATACCAACAAAGAGAGCCACAAGTAAGGACCAGATATCAGGCCCTTGTACCGACAGCAGTGTCGGTACAAGGTGAACCACCTTAGAATTTAGACGTTATATGGTTAACATTCATTCCCAAGGCAGCTGCAGCAAAAGCATGTAGTCAAATCAAGTAGGAGTCAATAAGAATATTAATAGGGCATCTTGGTGGATAGAAGAAGTCAAAATCATTAACAGTAACCCATAGCATTACTGCGAAGGGGTGTGAGGTGTTAGCGATCTCACATTTCAAAGGCTCGGCTATATGAGAACGCAGCCATCTCCTCTCCCTCGCCGCTTTTACTTCCCGGACTGAACCGGTACCCATTTAAAGCTGGGTCCACCCGGGAGCCATTGCGGTCTGAAAAAACATTACCGCCTCAACTGGGGAATGAACCCAGGACCACTCAGATGTAAAGCCAAAGCGCTAACCACTGCGCTAACCAAAATCATAACAAGGTCAAGAAATAGACAGGAAACAATACTTGCAAGCCAAGAATACAGCAAGAAAGACCGAGAAATACAAAGAATTTGTAAGATCCAAACCAAACCAGAAGCCATTGAATGCTAACGTGGAAGTGTGAGCAGACAACATGGGTTACAAACAGATTATGGAAAGACCAGCAATTGGACAGATGAACGAAAATGAAGAAATGTTTGCAGAGCTATGTCCGCTACACAAAATGGAGGAAGCCTGGTTCCACGCAAAAGATACATAAGGCCGCATGAAGATCACCAGACCACGTTACGGAAAACCAGATGGACCACATATGTGTCAGTTAACAGTTCATAAGTGCACTACAAAATGTAAGAGTATAGCGAGGTACAGACGCAGCGTTATACAACCACATGCTGCTGGGTATGTTGCAGATCAAACTTAAAAAAAAGTATCCAGTACATAGCGAAAGGAAAACGAGATGCATTGTATACTTTTACAAGACCAGGAAAGGAAGACAGAATGAAGCATAAAACATAATAACAGATACCAAGTGCTACAATAGCTTTATTAGGACTAGTAGATGGGCATTAATAGAATGTAGTACCAGGCTTTAGAGATATGAAATAAGACATGTGAAGAAACTGTAGGATTCAAGAGAACCCAACACAAGGAATGGATCACAACAGTCATTACATACAATAGAAGAAAGGAAAAAGAAAACAGGCATACTCAATAACTGCCAAACCTGAATCACCAAAGCAGAAGCACAGATGAATTATACTGTAACAGACAAAGATGTAAAGACATGTGTAAGGAAAAATAAAAGGGACTATATTGACAAGCTTGCACAAGAGCCAGAGAAGGCAACCGACATATCTCTGCTCATTAACAGAGAAAATGGAAAATAGATGCATACCGACAGACACGCCGATCTTGTCATATATATATATATATATATACAGGCAGACAAATCACATAGAGAAGACCACCAGCGGGGGAATAATAGAAACGATGGGTTGAGTATTTCAAAGAAAGTCTAAACAGACCTCCACCACAAAAACACCAAACATTCTACCGGCAGAGGAAACCATTACCATAGACTGCAGCTCGCCAAGTAAGATGTAAATCCAAAGCGCATATATATATATACTCACGAAAGGGAAAGCAACATGACAAGATGGAAAAGCAGCATAAACTATAATGGTAGATAAAAATAAGACCACCGATACATTGCAAAGAACTATTCAAGAAGATACTGGAAGAAAAGAAAGTACCCATAGAATAGAAAAAAGGACATCTGATAAAATTGTCTAAGAAGTGAGAGCTGGCAGATTGCTGCAATTTTCGGGGGATTACATTGCTGTCAGTGCCAAGCAAGATAATCTACATAATCATTTTGGCCAGATTTAAAGCGGAAATAGACAAAAAAGCTTAGAGAGAAACAATCATGAACAGATCATTAAACTACTCTACGCATTGTAGTAGAACAAAGTATTGAATAGAAATCAAATCTACGCGCAAATTTTATAGACTCTGAAAAAAGCGTTAACAGTGTCGAACGAAGTACGTTATGGCAAGTGTTGAGACACAGTGAGATACCAGAGAAGCTCATATCCTCATACTGAATATGAACGAAAGATTCAGTTAGTAGAATGGTACACTTAAGAGCACTGACAGACAGATTCAAGGTTCAAATATGTGTGAGACAAGGATGCATGGTTTCGCATTTTCATGTTCTTGCATAATATAGATCGGATAATGAATACACCAATCGAGGGGACAAGAACTGGTATTGAGAAGACACTATTATCACAATTGGTGCACCTGGACTATGCAGCTGATCTGGTACTTGTGTCACATATATATAGCTACAGTCATCACTGTATGCTCCGACACTCACATCAGCGGAAGATCGGAAGAATTCCTTCTATGTAGTGTGAGACAATGCAGTGAATACAATTTCAAAATCGGACTGTAAATACATACTTGGTGATCTTAATGACCCGGTTGGTTTGGACTCATGGCCAACTAGTATTGATATACATAATAATGGGAGCATGAATGATAATGGGCACGTGCTGGTGGAATTCTGCGCTAAAATCGATCTCTGTATCACAAACTCCTTCTTTGCAACAAAAGAGCTACCTAAATGCTGTGGTACTGATCACACGTTGGTCGTTGCCCAAGCCAAGCTGAGACCCAAGAGAATCTTCATAGCGAAACACAAATCCATTTCGAGGATACACTTAGACAGCACAAAGGATCCACAAATGTGTTTTAAGTTCCAACAGCAGCTTACAAATACTCTCACTTATACACCGGGAAAATGTACAGCTAGTGAAAAGTAGGGTATAACGTTACCCTCAAAGCAGCGGTAATAGCTTATGGAATTTGAGAACACAGAAATCAAGACTTTAAGGCAAATTGTCGGATACACCATTCTTTAATTGACAGAAAAAGGGCAGCACTCCCAAGAAACATAGACAAAACAACAAGAAACACTCTCGATGTATTGAAATATGCGAGAACGGAAGTGAAAAGAACAGTTAAAACAGATTGTAAATGACTACTGGATGTAAACATATCAAAAATACTTTCAATAATGGTACTATCAGATGCATGTATGAAGTGATACAGAAAGGTATCGGTCCAACAGTAAAAAAAAGTGCGCCGCTAAAAGCATTATCTGGGGAGATCATCACTGATATGAAAAAGTAGTTATACAGATGGGTAGAGCATAATCTGGAACTCTACTTCAGAGACAGAGACAGAGCCAACAGAAGATATGTAACATATCCATGTGGAGCAATAGAGATTGGTGCTGGGAAGTTATTCTCTGAGAACCAAAAAAATTGTCTGAGAAAGTATGTAACAAGCCCACCGACCAGGAAAAGTATAGGTGGTAGACACAAAAGTTTATTCTCGCGAAGTTGGGAAGGGCTAGGCTCAACACAGCGCCATTGTTAAATTGAGTTGGAGTTGGGAGAAAGTGAAAAGAACCGTTGTTTAATAAAGGCATCATTTTACTCCAACAGGCACAGGTGCAATGGCCCCTGGAGCATAGTAAGACAGCCTTCTAGATCTGCTCTCGAATCAAATCCCCAATATGCACTGTGCTCTATCTTTTAAAAACCCACTCTAGCCCAACCAAACTAAGATGGCGGCGAATGTTCCCTCGGAACCGACCAGTCATCCGTCAATCATACCTTGACTTCGCCCATATCGAATCCCATTGACTCATCTGTACCGGTCACTGTGTCATTCTAAATGCGTACCTCTCTCGGCCACTCAAACAACGAAGGGGCGTCCACTGTTAAACAACGCTTCCGCTCACTTTCTCCCGATTCCAATCTGACAATGGCGTTGTGTTGAGTCTAGTCATGGCCATCTATAGTTTAGTCTAAACTATAGATGTGCATGGTTTAGCCCTCCCCAACTTCTATAGATAAAACTGTTGTTTCTACCACCAATGCTTTTCCTGGTCGGTGGGCCTGTTACATACGTTTCCAGACAATGTTTAGTTCTCAGAGAATGCTCCCAGCACCAATCTCCATCTCTCGAGTATAAATAAGAACATATGTACATTCTCCGTCTAAAAAGTACGATTCCGTTCTTTTCTCTACTTAGCAACATCTACCCACATATTTCTTACATATCATTCACATCATAATAATAACGAATTTTTATCTTAATAATATTATAGCCATTTTAACGCACTATATTTTTTTATCAAAATACCATTATAGTCTTCTTAACATATTATATTTTTTTATCATAATACCATTATAGTCATCTTAACATATTATATTTTTTTATCATAATACCATTATAGTCATCTTAACATATTATATTTTTTTATCATAATACCATTATAGTCATCTTAACATATTATATTTTTTTATCATAATACCATTATAGTCATCTTAACATATTATATTTGTTTATCATAATACCATTATAGTCATCTTAACATATTATATTTTTTTATCATAATACCATTATAGTCATCTTAACATATTATATTTTTTTTATCTTAATACGTGTTTCCATCTTAATACATCTCAGCTCTCACATTATGAAGATACTTTCTTATCTCCTTTGCTTAGTTGCTACATTCAGCAATTTCTGTCACCTAATCAAATCAGCTCAGGTTTTAATATGTATACAAGCATGACAGACATCTCTGCACAAACTGATTCAAATCTAGGACACGAAATTACGTGTGTCCCTCGTACGTTTTCAGTAAAGTCCACAAAACATCTCTTCCCTATCTTCCTTACTCCGCCTCTATAGTATGCTACCCCCCCCCCCCCCCACCACCCCAGACCCAAAAAAAAAACAACAACCAACCCCGCCCCCTCCCCTGGTTATTGGCTGATCTTTGGTTAATCTTCTATCATCAAGGAATAACCGTACTAACTACAATAAAATAACCATTGTCAATGTAATGGAAGACCAGACTTCCCTGGGTAGCCATATCTTTCTCCACAATAGATTTTCTTCGAACATCCTTATATGTTATTCGTCTATGCATCCCAGATTATATTAAACTGTGTGTGTATATATATATATATATATATATATATATATACACATATATATTATACACATGCACACACACACACACATATATATATATATATATAAATCATAGTATTTTTTTAAAATACATGTGTTAAACAATTATTGTGAGTTCCGCAATTCTCTTAGAAATACACATTCGATACATATTTCTGTAATATTCACAGTCGCCAGTTCTTGGTATGCTGCTGAGGTAGTGATCCTACCGACCTATGCATGAGTCAGGTCAGACGAGTCCTGCATTTGATATTAGAGTCTGCTTCCTCCTGCATGTTATATAAGAATCTGCTTCCTCCTGCATTTGATATAAGAGTCTGCTTCCTCCTGCATGTTATATAAGAGTCTGCTTCCTCCTGCATGTTATATAAGAATCTGCTTCCTCCTGCATTTGATATAAGAGTCTGCTTCCTCCTGCATGTTATATAAGAATCTGCTTCCTCCTGCATTTGATATAAGAGTCTGCTTCCTCCTGCATGTTATATAAGAGTCTGCTTCCTCCTGCATTTGATATAAGAGTCTGCTTCCTCCTGCATGTTATATAAGAATCTGCTTCCTCCTGCATTTGATATAAGAGTCTGCTTCCTCCTGCATGTTATATAAGAGTCTGCTTCCTCCTGCATGTTATATAAGAGTCTGCTTCCTCCTGCATTTGATATAAGAGTCTGCTTCCTCCTGCATGTTATATAAGAGTATGCTTCCTCCTGCATTTGATATAAGAGTCTGCTTCCTCCTGCATGTTATATAAGAGTCTGCATCCTCCTGCATGTTAAATAAGAGTCTGCTTCCTCCTGCATGTTATATAAGAATCTGCTTCCTCCTACATTTGATATAAGAGTCTGCTTCCTCCTGCATGTTATATAAGAGTCTGCTTCCTCCTGCATTTGATATAAGAGTCTGCATCCTCCTGCATGTTAAATAAGAGTCTGCTTCCTCCTGCATGTTATATAAGAGTCTGCATCCTCCTGCATGTTATATAAGAGTCTGCTTCCTCCTGCATGTTATATAAGAGTCTGCTTCCTCCTGCATTTGATATAAGAGTCTGCTTCCTCCTGCATGTTATATAAGAGTCTGCATCCTCCTGCATGTTATATAAGAATCTGCTTCCTCCTGCATTTGATATAAGAGTCTGCTTCCTCCTGCATGTTATATAAGAGTCTGCTTCCTCCTGCATTTGATATAAGAGTCTGCTTCCTCCTGCATGTTATATAAGAATCTGCTTCCTCCTGCATTTGATATAAGAGTCTGCTTCCTCCTGCATGTTATATAAGAGTCTGCTTCCTCCTGCATGTTATATAAGAGTCTGCTTCCTCCTGCATTTGATATAAGAGTCTGCTTCCTCCTGCATGTTATATAAGAGTCTGCTTCCTCCTGCATTTGATATAAGAGTCTGCTTCCTCCTGCATGTTATATAAGAATCTGCTTCCTCCTGCATTTGATATAAGAGTCTGCTTCCTCCTGCATGTTATATAAGAGTCTGCTTCCTCCTGCATTTGATATAAGAGTCTGCTTCCTCCTGCATGTTATATAAGAGTCTGCTTCCTCCTGCATGTTATATAAGAGTCTGCTTCCTCCTGCATTTGATATAAGAGTCTGCTTCCTCCTGCATGTTATATAAGAGTCTGCTTCCTCCTGCATTTGATATAAGAGTCTGCTTCCTCCTGCATGTTATATAAGAATCTGCTTCCTCCTGCATTTGATATAAGAGTCTGCTTCCTCCTGCATGTTATATAAGAGTCTGCTTCCTCCTGCATTTGATATAAGAGTCTGCTTCCTCCTGCATGTTATATAAGAGTCTGCTTCCTCCTGCATGTTATATAAGAATCTGCTTCCTCCTGCATTTGATATAAGAGTCTGCTTCCTCCTGCATGTTATATAAGAGTCTGCTTCCTCCTGCATGTTATATAAGAGTCTGCTTCCTCCTGCATTTTCTAAGGGTATGCTTCTTCGGGGTAACGACCAGTACTGTGATTGGGAAGCGAACACAGCACCTTCGAGTTGTGAGACGTGTCACTTAACCATTAACCCACGCCGATCCCTGGATAGTAAACAATACGGGGGCGATAAAATGGCGCCAACTGAAATTTATAAAAGACAAATAAGGTGGCGTAATTACCACCACGAGAGAGATATTGTATAGATTGGAAGACTATTTCTCAGAGCTCGGTTGTACTGAAGAAGACCAATTTCCAGGTACGATAGACTCTAATGCAGAGGAGAAAATCATGAAGTACAGGTGAACTGTTACTTCTGCAGGTTCTCCAGGCAGTGTGTGGCCACAATTGTATTACAAAGAAGTGGGAGATTGACATCATTATACCAATTTTCAAAAAGGGCGACACAAACATTACGAAAAAGATACAGGAAATATCCGTCTATAGTATCCTCAACAAAGTCTAGTCTAGGATACTGAATCAGAATGTGATCTAGCTGCTAAGCAATAGATGGGCGACGATCAATGTCGTTTTAGAGCAAACCAAAGTTTTCAAGATGTTAACTTCAAACTCAGGCAACTGAGAGATAAAGCACTTTAGTAAGTTGATGCAATGCACATATGTTCTGTTTCTTGAACGTGCAAAAGGCATTCGAGAAGGTATAGAAAGAGGGACAAATATACAAATGGATCAGTGACTATCTAGAAAACAGAACCACTAGAGATCATAGACTAGCAGAAAGAGGATATTAGAGAAAAGGCTCCCCCCCCCCCCTTCCAAGCTGGTATCCTCTCACTCACGTTGATCCTCTTATATTTACGAGTATATATGGGGACGAAGTGGACTTGTGGTTAAGTGACACGGCTCACAACCCAAAGGCGCTGGATTCGCTCCACAATCACAGCACAGAGGAAGCAACCCCTTAGAAAATTTAGGAGGAAGCAGACCCTTACATAAAATGCATGATGAAATCGGGTGTGTTGGGCCGACAGGCGCAAAATAAAAACATTGTGCAACGCATACCGCCTTGGGGAATAGAACAATAAGGCGAAACCAACAACAACAAAATACTTCAAATATCGATAAATGATATAACGGAGAACTTTCCCAAAAGTGAATGCAGCTTATGTTCATGCAGATGATGTAGTCTTGTGGATCTTAGAAGAAAACATCGCATGCATTCAACAGCATGCATTCAGATGCAGCACGCTCTAACATCACTGGAGGAGTGGGTAAAGGCGTGGTTAATGGATATAGATTAATAAAAACCCACATATGCAATCTTTCCTCTCTCAACCAAACCACATAGCTCTAAACTAAGGCTAAATGGGAAAATATGCAATTTAATGAAACCCTAATTATTTAGATACTACCATTTGATTAGATCTGATGAAAAACACAGAGAGATGCCAAATGCGTTCAAGGAAAACAATTGTCAATATTAAAAATAAACTTGATGAAACAACTTGGGCAGCAGTTGAAAGTGTATTAAAGAAGATGTACGCTCGATCTAGAGACCAGTACTAGAATATGGCATAACAGCATGGACAACTGCAGCCAAATCAAACTTTGACAAAATAAATATAAGTTTTAAATGAAGCAATAGCAGTGGATATAAAGACAACGTCCACTGGAGAACTGGAAAATATGACAAACCTGCAAACCATTTGAGGGAAGAAGGGACAACAGGGATCAATAAAATTGTGAGGAATTCAAAAGACTGATAGACCACCCAATATACCAGAGAATCAATGGGCTTCGAGTGTGAAGACTCAATCGGAACAGCGTTGTGGCATCAGTGAAGGAAAAGTAGAGAACAGATCCTATAAATGACAAATCACTAATTACAACTACGCACAATACACATATGCTTCCCATGTGGAGAAAACAGAGCATTCCATAGCTAATAGAAAACATTCCCGGCATTGTTAAAACAACCAGTCAGACAGAAACAGAGAGAAGAACCATAAATGTTTAAAACAGAGAAACTCTACTCCGGCAACATCTGGACATGTACACATAGATGGATCAGCATCAAATACAACAGAGAATGGAGGTGGAGGCATCTTTTGTAGCCTAAAAACATTACGTAAAGAGAACTATCAGCTGGAACATGTTAAAGTAACTTCAGAATAGCGGCAGAGACCTTGAAAACTGCAGCAGAAATTCTCACTGATGAGAACACGTATAGACTCGTGATACTCTTAACGGACGCGCTGTAAGTGACTGCGGAATTGGGAAACAAACATATAAAAAGATCTAAATAAACTCTG